>VXBW01001798.1:1814196-1877203 GCA_013400375.1 Thinocorus orbignyianus
CTGGGCTCCGTAGGGGAGGCGCGGTGGGGGTTTAGAAGTCGGCGGGGCGGTAACGGGGAGTCGGAGGTGTCTGTGCCGCCAAAACCGGCTTCCCCGGCGCTGCTGGGTGCCGGCGGGGCGGGCCGTGAGGAGAGGCCGTGCCTCAGTTAGTGGAGGAGAGGAAGGGAAACTTTCTCTTGGGTCTTCCAAGCCTGTCGGGTTTCTTTTTGGCCCCTATGATCTTCCTTCGTTGCTCTTGCAAAAAAGCTAAACTTTCTCCCTGTGGGCTTCACCCTGTAGGCTCATGCTGCCCCAGCCACAGCGTTATCTTTTTAAAGACTCCCTGCATGTGGTGCAAGATTCGGGCTTTCTCTCTGCCCTGGTGTCCGTGTCCGATGGTTAGGTCTCCAGAGATCTTATAAGCAGCCGAAGCTCGTCCCATTCATAATCTTTAAATTTGTATTGCTCGATCAAGAATACGATGTGAGGGTGATTTGAAGCTTTGCCTCTTGAGGGCGTTTCGTGAAAACCGAAACTCCAGCCTGAAAGGGTATGTCATGAGCTGTGAAAATACTGGGCTGCTGCTTCTGCAGAATTCCCAAATAGTGTTGAATGGTTGTGTTTAATAGTCCCTTTATCCTTTATTCAAGCTGCCGTTTCTCTGCGTTTTTTTTGTTCGCTGACATATTTGACTGCTGACATGTTTGACTCTGACTGCTTAATGGTAAAGAAAGACTTAACAAAGTTGGGGTATGTCTATGGGCTATCCAGAAATGAGATCTTGACTTTATTCCTAGAAACTAGTTATTGTAAAGCTAATTTGTATGTACATGTGCCAGTTGAGAGTTAGAGCCGAATATTTAATAGAACACTGTGTAAATTAATAGTTTGAGTCAATATAATCTTTGGTGTATTTGTTCTTGTTTTTATTATAACTGCATTGTGGTATTGTCGCTGCAACGTTACCACGTGCATTGACACGTGAACTAGCTTGTTCAAAACAAGTTTGTTTCTACTTGAACTGTGGTAGCACCTTTTAATTACCTTTAGACATATCCATAGGCACAGGGAAAATGAAGAGTAGCTTGAGGCCTGGTAACAGAAGATGACACGCGAGGCAGTATTTTTTCTCAGAATAGGTTCCTTTGTCATAATCTTTCACACAGATGCAGAGATGCTTTACTTCCAAAAAACTTGGCTGTTTTGGAGACTTGGGAATTTTTCCCCTCTCTCTGAAACTTCTGAACAGAATTTTTTGTCACATCCCATCTCTCGTTCCGATGCTGTACCAGAGTATTTGGCTTTTGCTGTCAGTGTGCAATCCATTTGGTTTTTTTAATTATTATTTTTTTTTTTCTGATGCTACGTTCTCTGTGTTGATGTCTTCAGAGCTGGCTTGCTTATGTGGTCTTGTGTATTCAACTGAGTGCTGGTTCCTGGAGAAGTCACAGTTCAGTCTGTTTAGAAAGGGAAAGACAGCAACAGCCCATGTCGGCAGCACTGACCAAAGACACTGTGAGAACTAAAAGTAGGATGGTCAGATGTTGTAGCAATTTCTGAAAAGCTCTTTATAGAGGCTTTTAAACGTAAATGTTTATTTAACCAGATTGTTTGATAGTCTTATTTCAAGTTCAGGTTTCAATACAGTGTTCTGTTCTTTTTTTTTTTTTTTTTTTTCCCTTTTTTTCCGCTTTTTTTAAATTTCTTTCTTCTTCTGTTGAATAAGCTCAAATGAAAAGAATGGTCCATTCTGTTTTGGACTGTCCTGTATCTGGCAGGCTTGCTTTGATGTCTTTCTGTTTGTCTCTTTCTCCTCAAGATTGCAGAACTTTAACTAATTCTGAAATGTTTTAGAAGTCCTGAAGGGTGGAAAGTGAGGACCCTAACTCATATTCTTAAGAACACAAATGGAAACTGTACCTTCAAAGGCAACAGTAAATAAGTTGCTAGTTTGGAAAACATAGCTTTAGGGTAAGAGATTAATGGGTGTAAAGGAATGCCCTCCAGAAAAATGGAAACCAAGTCTATGTGATAAAGCATAAAATAATGGTAGATTTAAAAAAAAAAAAAGGAGAAAGTGATGTGAACTAGAGTTTGGGGTTTGAATGTAAATTGGAAACTAGGGGAAATAGAAGAGCAGCAGCAAATAGCTAAATTTAATGGATTTGTTTACATACTTATTAAGGCCGAAGGGAATAGGGATGTAAGGGAGCCTATAGGCTGATGTTAAAGCCTATGTTAAAGGGATTACTCACTTGATGTTAAAGGAATTACTCACTTGATGTGAGTAGCTGAAATACATAACCAGGAGGTTCTGGAATGATGTAATGGACAAACAAGTTAGAAAGACCAGACCACCTCTTTTTTCTGAGAACAAGAGTAAAAGTTGAACTGATATGAAAATTATCCAGCTACATACTGAGGGGCTAATACCTAATGGAAGTCTTTATTTAAATATAATAGTGATGATAATAATAATGATAATGAAGAAAAGTGCTGATATAAAATTGTGGACATAAGGGGCAGTGATATTATAACAAGTCAGGTTTCTTTCTGCTCCTGAAAAAAAAATCCATTCTTAATCTGCTACAGTTTCTGAAGTCTGTCAACCAATTAATGGATTAAACTGCTCTGAGTTTGAAGAACAGATGTGGGGTTTTCAAGATACAAAATGCCAGCAGTAGAATGCAAGGCCCATAGAAGTATCAGTGCTTTTAAATTATTTTGAAGAAGGTAGAGAAACTCTGGACAAACAGTAAGTTTAAACAAAACACTCAGTGAAAACCTCTGTTAAGTATAAAATCTGTAGAACAGTGAAGTTGGAAATTGTATTATGCCATCTCACAAATGTCTTGAATTGCATTAAACATTGTGCAGGCTTAATAATTCATTATAAGAATAAAAAGTAGAGGTAGTCTAAGACAGGTGTCAGACAGCAGATTTCCTTTCACCAGGCTTGCTTTGAAAAGGATTTTAGTAGGAGGAGCGTATGAAGTGGTAGGAAGTTACAGTAGATGGGACATTGCATTATCACTTCTGTTGATCCATTCATGTAAGACAGGAGTAAATGGATTTTAGTGACGTAGAATAAATTTTAAATTGAGATAAAGTGAATACTTTCTTGAAACAGATTAGTGCTTAGTGTCATGAGGAGGCAGACGCTAAAAAGCTTCTGTTTTTCTGGAGCTATGTAGAGAGTAATATCCACTGAGTTTTCAGTGTATGCCATGAAACTTAAGATTTAGCTAGTTAGCAGCAGCTGAAAGCTTCCTTATGATCTAGAGTAATTATTTTATCTTTTTCTATTTTTATTTTGTAGTTCAGACTTCTTGCCAGGCTCAGCAGGAGGATTCATATGTTCAGTGATGAATTAACCAGTCTGACACTCAGATCTCTATTGATTTTATTTTTTTACAGTCTGAGCATAAAGTTGAGATTATACATAAGTGGTGTGCTGATTTCAGAAATAAATATCCTTTGGCTAAACATCCTGAATATGTATATCTTCAAAGAAGGCATTGTAAGCCTACCAAATCTAGTGCTAAAGTTATACTTAGAAGAAAATTCACTTGTTGATATATAAAAATGTAATTTTGGCAAACAAAGCACGCTTTGGTGGCACACAAACTACAATTTACCTTTAAGTTAAGTCAGATAACGTGATGAATATTAGATTGTTGTAATGTGTTTTTTGTCTGAAGCAGGATGAGATCGTCACTTAAAAGACGCAGGACTCCTTTGTGTAGCTTCTACATAGTAGCCTCTTTAACTGCCTGTGTTGTTTTCTTATACTTTTTTAACATATTTTTTTAACATACTACAAAATGATCAGAAAGGAAAAGAGCTGTTTTTGTGAATGTGCTATGTGTTGGATTTGAGAGGTTTTGGTAGGAGGGGTACTGTGTGTAAACGGGGTGAGGGAGGTAGAGTGAGTGTCATCAAGCTGTAAAGTGCTGTGGGTTTTGGCTTGATGTGACAGATGCATCAGTAGTATTTGACTCTTTTGGTTACTGATGTCTGCAGCTAGTATGAAGTCAGTAACGTTTTGACTTGCTGTTATTTTGTGTTTTTGCACACGTGCTTATAATGCTGAGTCACAACGACCAGTACATTAGTTGAAGGCAAATTTGTCATCAGGTAGGTTTGGTTTTGGCGCCTTCTGGCATTCACAACCCCAGACAAAAGTTGCTTGAAAGTATGAAGTCAACTTATTATTTAGTTTATTTTTAACCTACTTTATTTTAAAGTGTTTGTGATTTCTTATTTTTGTGATACGAAATGCTGAAAGGTGCACTCTCATTCTCTTGTAAAGAATGTTTAGGGCATGTTAGAATCTTAGAAATGTTAGGATAATTTTTTTCCTGACAGATGATGACTATCAAATGATGAAGATAAGCATTGTTTTTCAAATGGTCTGATTTTTAGATGTGATCTTATAAAAGATACATTGTGGGTCAGGTCACTCTGTAAGTGCAGGGAAGATGTGCTGTAATCTTAGCCAAAATACAAATGAATCTCTGCCTAAAAAAAATAAAACCCAACAAACATATTACATTTTAGTTTGGCACACAGGGAATAATAGCTTTTGTTTTGTGTAGATGGGCACCTTAAAGTGAAGTAATTTTAATATTAGTGTAATTCTGTGTGTCTAAAAAGTTTTTAATTCTCCATCACTAGCTGCTTTGTTTCACAACTTGTGGGAAGATTTGGGTTTCAGGTTGATGGTGGACAGTGGAATCATAGAAATCAGGGTAGTTTTGTTTTCATTTAAACAGATTTACTGCACTGCAATGGCTTTAAATACAGTAAAGGAATTTTGTGTTTGTAACTCAAATCGGAAAGGCTCAGTTAATTTGTTTTCCTTTAAGTTGAACTGGCTATGAGAGTTGTTATTTTTCACACTCTTCACTCAAGTTAACTTTTCTCAAGTTAAAAGCTTTATGTGACTTTGAAAAATATATCTCAAGTCAAAATGGACCTTTAAAAAATGAAACTCAAAACATCTTGGAAATACCTAAGCGATAGTGAATATATAGTGAACTGCTAGATATACAGTGTCAGTGTATAATCTTCTATTGATTTTTATTCTCACCCTCAGCCCCTTTGGTAAAACTGTTCTGCAATAAACTTTGTACATGCATTACTACTTAATTTTTTCGGTGGTGTTTCTTCGAAGAAGATGAGATCATATTGTTGAAATATGACATCCCTACAAGCCTGGCATGAGGTGTCCTCAGCATTGTTTCAGCATTGTTCAGATAATGCAGTCTATTTTCTTTTCTCCCATTTGTTTCCTTTTAGGCAGGTCTTTTATATTTTTATTTTATAGAATAGCCAATATTGAACTTTTTAACTAGTCTATACTTTTATGTTCTATATTGTGTGAAATTGTATGGCTTATCTGGCCTTGTATTAGTTGTTGCAAGTTTTGAAGTTGACCTCGTTTGGGGCAAGTAGAAGTCCAGCTTGCCAAATGGCCAAAGAACTAGAACATGCTGAATTTGCCGTAGATTAAGTGGATTAATACGTGCTTTGCTATTTCACATGTTTATAAAGGTGCTAGACCAGAAACGATTGTCAACTAAAGCCACTACTGGGCATGGAAAAAAAACCCCTGAGACTTGGAAACATGCATGCGAAAGCACATTGGAAAGATACAGAGATGGGCAGCAATTCCATGAAGAGATTCCCTTGCTACTTCCAGTTATTGATGGAACCTTATTTAAAGGCTTTACGTGCTGCCTGTTTTTAGGTATGAATGTTGTCTTCCATTTGAAGCTGCTTTAATTTTCTGGCCTTTTGGATAGCAGAAAATGATGGTCATGTTTCTTCTCCATCATTCTCGTGTGATGGTTGTTCCAGGAGTGTAGGTCCCTGCAATTCTGCATAAATTGAAGTCTCATTCCTGCTGGTGAATGGCACTGGTGCCAGCTGCTGCAGCTTTCCCCAGCCACAGAAAATGAAACTCATGTGATCGTTTTGTTTCCTCATTAGTGCTAGGTTTTGATACATCATCAGCAAAACTTAACTCTGCAGGTCTTTACTAATACTGTAAATGTTAGTATAGTGTATTTGAGGCATGTTTCCCAATCCCATTTTACAGCTAGGGAAAGTTAAGCAAAAGTTAGAAAAAAGTTAGAAAGTTAGAAACTGGCTGTGTTGTGCTTGAATGGTAGCTTTTTGTAGTTGAGATGGTTAAATGTCCTTTCCTCTAGCTGTCGTGAGCTTTACAAGAGTCTGAAGACATTGGAAATTAGAAAGTAATACTGTTATCCCTCAGGTGATACGCATTTCTGTAGAGCTCTGTAATCCAGTGTGGTTTGTTTTTTTTGCAAAAGAAGCAGATAGAGCCTCACCAAAGAGTTTATCTGATTGATCCAGTTTTTCAAACAACAGGAGGTGGCAGTGAAGAGAGAAGTCAGTCTGTTGATTTTCTGTTTTTTATTTTTTCCTCGAATAACACTGTCAACAGTGTAGAGATTCGGTGGATGTGTTTTCATCTCTCTAGTATGATGGCAGACGTAGGCTGTTGCTCTAGAATATTTTTCCAGGGAACATTAATCCCAGGTGATATTTTTATCATTCTCTGTCATATATTATTCATGGTTTTATTATGAAGACCTTTCATGATCTGTCACCTCTGAGAAAGCTGACAGTTTGTTTCTTTCCACATGATTTAAATGCTTCTATTAGCATCCTGAACCTGTTGCTTTAGAAAACTCAAAAAGTAAATTAGAAGAACTTCACAAAATCTGCACCTCATTGTGGACGGGGGAAACCACACACGTTTGTGGCCATAAGACTGGATTTGTAGGGAGTGTGTTGATGAGAGGAATGAATGACTTTCAGAGTAGTTTTTTTAATTGGATGGCTTTTCTACACTGTCACTGAGAGTGTCAGAAAATGATGCACCCTGTAATCGGAGGCCAGTGGATTGCTCAAACGTTGTCCAGGCTGCGCTGCAGGTATTTGGCATGATGTCAAGAAGCATGATTGTAAGGAAACTTTAATTCTTTGGGAGATATGGAGTCCTATGATAGAGCCAACAAGAAAACAAAAATTGCCTTGGAAGTAAAGATTTTGTAGTGTAGCTGAACCGTTTCTTACCTTGAATAATTTCAGCTTTTCTCACTACTAGGAGTTCTTCTTGACGGTGCTGTTTCCAACACTGGTTGTCCTTTCAGGGCCAACAGTGCCTCTCCTATCTTTTCACTCTCTCTCTGGCAGCAATTTAAATGAAACACAGTGGTTTGACAGTACAGTAGAGCTCACAAGTATGCCTCCAGTATGTTCTGTCCCTTTTGACAACTGCCTCTGTTAGGAGATGTCGACTAGTAGTATGTCAGGTTGTGGATCTTCAAGATAACTTTTTTATCACAGTGTTTCTCTTCAAACTCCTTGGTCGCCTTTCCAAGTCTTCCTCTTCTGATACGTTTCCATTGGGAGGCACAATTTTTTCTACAGGTCTACACTAATGAAATTTTTTTTTTTCTTTCTTTCTTCCCACCCCTGATTCCAAAGAAGGAAACATTGTCTGTTACAGTCTTTAATATCAGCAGTATATGGTAATCTTTTCAGTCATCTTGGGTATGTGTACCATTATGCACATCTTGATTTGAAAAGCCTTTATTTTTGCATCTGGATAGCTCTGATGTGTGGAATATCCAAAAGCATTAGTCACGTGGTATTCCTTCTAGGAAAGCCCTTAAGTTTAGTGACAGTGATACCTGATTTAAGAAGGCAAGGAGTTAATTTCTGTTCTTATCTTGATGATTGCTTGGGACAAGTTAGATAATCTCAGTAAATGACTCTGTGTTTTCCAGTGCCTCTGAATTTCTTTGACTTGATGAGCAAGGAGAAATGAGGTACTTTTCCTTTCTCCTTATGTGTGCTTGGAACACATCCACATTTGGTAGGGAAATCCGGGTCACCAGAGGTTTTCATCTATGGACAGGAGCATCAAAAACCAGTGAAAATTGTATGCTATCTTTAGGAAAGAAAAGATGGGTAGAACATTTCCATGACAACCACCACAGATTTTCACGAGAAGTAGCATTAATTTTGATAGTACAGAGACAATTCAAGGTTTACTATTTGCCATGAAGAAATTACTGTGGGTAAAGTGACCATTGAAAGATTTTTCAGTTAAGCCACAACAAAGCTGCTGAAGACGAGTGAGAGGCAATTTGGAGTTGTTTTGCCTCTGTTGTTTAGTCTGAAGGCAAGGCTAACATCCTGAAAAATGGGAAAGCTTTATAGAAAACATTCTTTGAATGACTGCAACAACGCAGGATTATTTTATTTTCAATCTTAAAAAAATTATTTGGGTACTCACAGTGAATAGGTCTAAAGACACTAGAAGTACGTATGGGCTACATGAAGTCCTTGATGAAGAAATAATTTATTTTGGAGATATTGAAGATACTACAAAAGCTGCTTTTAGAAAGTAACTTTTGATTTAATAGTTATGCAGGTTAGATAGCCACATATCCACTTTATATATCTGCCTGTGTGTTGGTATTTCATTTATTTAGTACCAGTGAGGGACTACTATGAAATAAATTGCTGAACTTGTTACTAGGTGAATTTGGTAACTGATCAATGGTGAAAGGAGCTTAGGTTTTTTTTCTACATTTAAAAGAAAAAAACCCTTCCTAGTCATTTAGTATTAGGAATTTGTAGGAAGGCTTTTCTCCCTATGTACAAAATACACTATTTTTGAAAAGATTTTAAGTGTACAAATTACTCAGAAAATAGGAGAAGGGGTCAGCAAAGTGGGATGACCTGAAAGTCAGAAATGAGCATAGCCAAAAATTACAGCTAAATCTTGAAAAGGTTGTCATAAGTAGAAGATTCTAAGATAATTCTCTTTATAACATAAGAATGGGGAAAAATGTTAGAGGTTGAGGTAGTCAGTTAATTCAAATAAGAAACTGATAAATGTTGTGCCTGTATGTTCAATAAATTAAACGATGTAAAACATAATGGGAGAGGATGAACTCCGAGAGGAAATTGAAAATACTTTACATTTTGCTTCTGACTTTAAGGAGCAAAGTAATATGCAAATTGGGAGAATAGAGGAAGCTAAGGCAAATAAGTACAGTAAGGAAGAATACGCTAAGGAAACTTGCTGCTGATGGAGTTGGATAGTGTCATTGATGTTTAGAAACATTGGAACATGATATGGAGGGGCTACCGTGCTATGGATGGTAGAAATGAGGTGAAATTGTGTAATAGGAAATAAAACTGCTCACTGCCAAAGATTTTTTTAAGAACTTTCAGGGATTGAAAATGAAGGTGTGAAATGATGGCAGCAGTTACTGGAGTCCTGCAATCCCAAATAGAAACAAATGTAATTTGTAAGTTTGAGAGTATATGTTTCAGATAAAAATGGAGAATTATTAATAATGTCATGGACAGCCCAGATGTCTGGGCTGTTGTGTATGTCCATGCTTGTTTGTTGTCAAGGGCAGATTGACTAGAGTGGCTGCAAAGCCATTTTCCTGTTAGAAATGTCCTTTTAGCTCTTGGTTATTCATCTGGTGTTTGAGCTCATTTTCTTAATTCTAAAATATATAAAATATTTCTTTCAAAATGTTTTAGAAACAACAACAAAACATATATTCTGAGCATTTTGCTAACCTGAACTACTTCTTACAGTTAAAATCCAGGTATTCCCCAAGCATTTTGTATGTTTAATATACAAGTAGTAGTCACTGAAACTAAAAGCAGGAAGAAAATGTTATTTCCAAGCATATTGCAAGAAACATGAACACTTTAAGCTGAAACACCTAAACACAGGAAAAAAAGGTTCTCTAAACTGTTAAGAATGATGTAGGGAACTTCTGGCATTCTGTGATTTATGTTTTGTAGGACCTTTATTTTTAAAAAAGCCATTTCAAAAAGAGCCTTTTCAGCAGAATTAGGCTGCTGAATTGTCTACCTACATCCTCAGGTTTTTATGTTGCATTCAGTGCAATCTGTGACTGATCTTAAATACGGTAGTTTTATGTCCCTTAACAGTTTTTTAAATCTCAGTTGGCAGAATACTAGAATACTTGAAGTGATGCCCAAAATGTCTTCTGTAAAAGTCAGTTCTGATCACCAAAATTCTTAAAAATGGTTGTCAGGTAGCAACAACTTAAAAAGAGGCTCGAATAAGAAGCACATTTGGGTATCTTTTTTTTTTTTAATTTTTATTTAAATCTCTTATAACTCTTTGTGCTAACTGAAAGAAGAGGAGGTTGTAGTAGACTCAATAATACATTTGATGTATTTTAAATAGGAAACCTAAGCTCTTGAGAGTCTGTACATGCTCGTGTTGCTCCATTTCAAAGTAAAAAGTGCAGAGGAGATAATTTTTTGCCTGGTGATTCTGTGCTTACAGAATTTGAGTTAAGTAGCATATTTAATACAACACATCAGGGCATTTGAAAGAGATGTTTAAAAGCCCTGTAGAGTAACTTTTTATCTAGTGTAATTTCTTAAATTTTGTGTTAAAGATATTTACAACATACTGGAGATTCTGCATCTGGATGGAGATGCATGGACATACTGAGATGGTTAGAATTTGGTTCCCGACCCTTTTTGGATTTAAACGGGAGGATGTGAGGAGAGAAGTAACATCAGAACGGAGCACTAAGAGTAGAGACCTGATCCACAACCCGTTGATTTAAGGGAGAGTGGTCTTTCTACACAGTTTTGTAGCTATTGATTTATACTAAGTAACTCCAAAGTGCAGCATTGTACATGGGGAAATCATCATGGGTAGGTAAAAATGCTGATCCACTGAGTTACATAAGGCAGCACTTGGAAGTCATAGACTGAAAAGAGGCCCCTCTGCGTAAACAGTGGCAGGATTAGAGGCTGGGGTGAGGCGGGAAGGAGGGGAAGAATAGCACTGCTTTCTTTGTAGGAGGGAGCATTTTGGAGGGTTGAACATTCCTCACCTAAAATTTCTCTCCATTTAATTTCTCTTGTAGGTCTTATCTGGATAGAAGGGTTGGGTTGACTCAATTTAAAATGTGGATTTGGAGTATGAAAAAGCCCCTGTACTGACTTGCAAAGTGAATTAGCTAAAAAGCAGCTTAAGGTCCCTTCATGTAAAAGTGAAGACGGGGAAATATAATTAGTTTTGCTAACTACCTGTGTGAAGAAATGTAAAGATTTATTAGTGCAGCTTTCTTTTTAGCCCGGGCTGTGTCTTTTTTCTTATAGGTCTCAGTTCTTTCTTAATAAAATATTTAACTTATTCACGTCTCAAAGTAAAATAAATGTTGTTCAGTCTGATGTGAACAACTGGCATGCTGAAGTGACAATTCTATGAAATTCTGCTTTACACTTTCTAAATCATTGGAAGTTAGGTGACAGGATGTGGGGAGAAAGTGGCTAAAAGTACATGGCTACAGAGATTAAGAGGTGGAGAAAGAATATAAAATGGCATGTTATTGAAGAGTAGTTTTTTCTGACTTCTCTTTTTAATTGTGTTGTAAAGGAATCATGACGACCTCAGGAAAAGAGAATTTCCGACTGAAGAGCTACAAGAACAAATCTCTAAATCCTGACGAGATGCGTCGTAGGCGGGAGGAAGAGGGTCTTCAGCTACGGAAGCAAAAGAGAGAGGAACAGGTACTGTACTACTGTTGTCATAACTGTTACCAGTCATTGAACAGTCTTGTGTTGTGCTATGTGTAGCTCTTTGCTTCTTTGAAGCTGCTTCTTTAGTGGCTCTAATCTGGCATCCTGCCCTGCCAGATTTATACGTAGTCAGTCTGAAATCAGAGTCACTTGCAGTCGTTACTGCCTCTTCTGCAGGCAGTACAAACCTTAGACTGAGTGCTCCTCATTCACCCAAGTGCAAAATTGGCCAGAGCAGTTTAAAGATGATTTGAACAAAGCTGTCTGGGCTTGTGCTAAGGGTGATTTAGGTTTGTGGGGTTTGTTGTTGTTGGATTTTTTTCCTGCCTGGATTGTGGTGGCTCTGATCTCTGTTGCCAGTGGCAAACTGGGGTGAAATGGAAGGAGACATTGCAGCTAGAATAGGAGGAGGAGAAAGTCTGACCAAGTTCTGATAGGTTGCAGTGATTATTTTCTTGGAGGAAGAAATAATTGTTGACTTGATTCTTCTCGGTTTTCTGTCTTTAAGTTTCAGTTCATTATGAACTTGCAAAAGTTCATGCTATGTTTTTGCCCATAAGGCTGGTACCTTGAGTAGTGGATTTAGTATATTTTGTAAGCAAAATGATTGAGAAAAATGCTTGCAAACAAAGCTTTCCTGCTTGCTTAAGTCTTGCTAGTTTTTACTACTTCATCCACATTGTAAAGCGGCAGGTGCTCTACAGGTCTAATCAGGAAACAGCAGCAGTGATAAGACATGGTTAAAACCATTGTCCGGTAAAACCGGGTAATGCTGAACAATTCTTCCTTTTGTTCTTAGTTGTGTTCATTGGAAACTTTTAAGGGATTGGTTAAATTTTGAAGAAAGTCATAATGAAGCCTTTTTCATCAGTGTTGAGGTTTTTGGAGAACAAAGGTAGTAATATGCTTTTGTTTGGAATGGTAGGTCGAGTCTAATCAATTCTGTTTAGCATCAATTTTACAGTCTCAGTCCCAGATATTTTCAAGGAAACTCAGGGGAAAGTGTTGAGAGGGAATTGCAATATGTTTTGTTGATTCTGCCCAGTAACTGCAGGTAGCATTTCCAGACTGCTGGCAGCGCAGAATGTTGCCAGTCTTATTCATAAAGCCATTACTAAATTAGGAAAATGATGAGTCATTTTCTGTCTTATCTGTTCATCTGACCTCCCTTGGATCTGATTACTACAGGTTGGCTTAATTAAGTGTGTGACGGTATTTCCTTCTGTTAAGGAAAATTGTTAGTCCTAACTGGACTAACAGTGTGATACAAGTAGAACTGCAAGGGAGTCTGCAGCTCTGCAATTTCAGACTTTGTTCAGGTTCTTCTCTTTTATGTATTTGACACATAGGTCATGGAAATTTGTTTGAATTCTGTGGGGTTTTTTTGTTGATTTCTTTATTTGATTTTTTTTTGTTTGTTTGTTGTGGTTTTTGTTTTTTTATTTATTTAAGCCGAACAAACCCATAAAAGCAGCTTCAAGCCTCTGAATTTTACACAGAACTTGCCAGTGTATAAGTTTTGGTTTAAGATTGTATTTGAGCACGTCTGTTGAGCTTGAGTGTGTACATCATGCAGTACTTCCAGAAGGAATAGAATTCCACAGCCTTAGGTTGGTATAGACTTAGCATTTTACATGCACATTCCTCCCCGTCTTCTCTGGAGAGCAGAATAACAACAATGGATCTAGTTTTGTCTTTCCTGTCTGCACCGGTATAAATCAGATGTGGCTCAATGCTGGAGTCTTGTTTCTAGAACTCAGCAGGCCAAGCAGCATGCCCAAACCCATTTTATCATTGCTACTGTTTCTTCCAGTGAGACAGCTGGATTTAGTGGAGAAGCATTCTAGCTCTCCACAGGACATCTCAAACTGGGTACCTTCTCCAAGTGGTGGCAGCGAAATTGCCTTCATCTCAGTATAATTTCTTGAGACCAATCCCATTTGATCATCCTCCAAAGTCTTCTCTTTGCCACAGTAACTCATTTATCCTAGCCTCTGCAGGTTTCTACAAAGGTCTGTTATACACCGCAATTTTTCAGGTCTTTGAGCCCCAGTGTCCTGTGCCGCTCGGTTGTAAGAAGGCAGTTGTCTGGAAGCTAGAGGTGGTTTGTAGATAGAGAGGATGATGAAGAAGAGAGTATCAGTGAGGATTTTCCAGAAATGTTGGGGACCAGTATTCTAACATATTGCTGTTTTCATTTACTCCATAACTGAACTTACTCCATAACTGAACTTTCTCCATTTGCTGTGAGGAGGAGTTCTGTAGCCAGTATATTAGCTTCTTTCAGGTGATAGCATATGTAATTTTTATTGTAGCCTAGCATGTCATGCTGTGTATATCTTGCCTATATAATATACATTAAATACTTTCTCTCTTGTTAAGTTGTTTAAACGCCGAAATGTTGCAACAGCTGAGGAAGAAGCAGAGGAGGAAGTGATGTCAGATGGTGGCTTCCATGAGGCTCAGATGAACAACATGGAGATGACTTCTGTAAGTGATGAGAAAGGAATATGATATTTGTTGAAACTGAGTAGGCCTGTCCTGCGGTGACTTGAGGGGAGTGGAATTACAGAAAAATGTCAAAAAAGGCATTCAAAGAGCTTATGGACAGCTTTTAAATACCTGTCTTAGTGAACTGCCCTGAAATAGAATACTTGAGAGGAAAGTGTTACGGATTGAGTGAGTTGGTTGTTCATTGGATATGCTTTCAAGAAAATTAAATAAAATGTTACTCTTCCAGGCATTTATTATTAAATAGCATTTATTCCTGGGTTTAATGTTCACTTTATGGGTGATTGTATCAACTGTTGCCCAGAGTTGTTGAGGTTTTGAATCTGAAATTCATAATGTTTGAAACATGGATATATAAACCATGCAATGTGTTACTGCAATTTACAAAGTAAAAAGAAGGGCTGGGTAGAAATCTCTGTTAACAGACTTCCAAGTGGCACAGTTTTTGGCCAGGTTATTGGAAATATGGCTATACTGAGCTCATCTATCTGCATGTGGAATTCCAGGCTGGAATTCATCCTAAAGAGAAACCTTTTAGTCAGAATTAGGCTTTTCTGCATTCTCTCTCTTCCTTTACAAGAGTTTTCTCCCTGGAAAGAAAAATGGTAGGGGATTCAGGTTGTAGCAGAGAGGATAAAGGAAAATGCAGTCCTCACTCAAAGTCTGACCACTGATCTTCACACTTGTGTCTGTATTCAAAGGTACACAAATGCCCTTTTCATAGAAGTCAGGCTGGGTTTGGTTTCTGTTGATGGTTATCCCTTCCTTGAAATTACTGAGAAATGCCTATAAACAGAGTGATAGATCACTGATAGAATATAGTGTTTTACTTTTTAAGATAGTCCTTAAACATCAGACAAGTCCTAAATCCCATTTAGTCTTTTGTGTGGAAGCTTATATGAAATGAATATAGATGGTTAAGAAGTAAGGCAAGGAGCCTGTCTAATTGGGGTAGGTACTACCATTATACAGTTTACTATTTTAGGTATCATTAATTTCAGGATCTTAAAAGTTGAGGCTGTTAGACAGCTGTTACAGACAAAGCTTAAGTACTTTCATCACTGTCATGTGTCTGTCTATCTGTCTAAGGGCTTGGATCAGATATACCCAAAGACTTAGATCAGAAGTAGAAGGAAAAAATCTGACTTTTCTTATGCTTCTTTATGTGGATTTACATGTGTGATGAACAGAATGTCAGATTTTACTTGGCATAAGAAAGGCTGCTGATTTAATTTAGCTGTATTAGTGGAAACCTTCAGTGTTATGGAAAATTTAATACTCAATTATGATGACAAGCATCAGGTTTGTCAACTCTTCTGAAAATGATAGGCCCTGTACAATTTGGAGTAAGAGAATGACTCAAAATGTACACGCTGCAGAAATCTAAATAATAGCATAATCAAAGTGGTGGTCTTGCATAACAGCAATTGGTATTCCAATTTAAACTACCTGTTGTTGAAATTGACATTTTTACATTCATTTTAGAGGAGAGAGGAAGAAAAGGGGAGAGAATACCAGTGAAAGGTTCTGAAGAGTAATTTTCTTGCCATAGTTTAAGTAAAATTTGAGTTTTGGCTTCCAGAGAAGAAAGACTACACTTAAGAATGATGGTACTCTTGTAGAGGTGCATGTATGATGACTCATTGTTGTCCATACTGGTGTTATCTAGGCTTTTAGTCAATAAGAGGTAAACTTAATAACAGTTTAGCAAATGTTGTATCCTTCTTGCCACTGATAACAGATTTTTTTTTTTTTTTCCCCTCTTGCTTTCTATTGCTCTCATTTTGTCTCCCTCCACTTGAATCCTAGAGTGCAGTCATCACCTCTGATATGATCGAGATGATTTTCTCCAACAGTCCAGAACAGCAGCTTTCAGCCACCCAGAAATTCCGGAAGCTTCTTTCTAAAGGTAAGGAGCTAAAGTTACTTGGAAAAAAATGTAGAAGTGTCCCTGGCATATGTTTTTACTTTGACAGCAGTAAAGATTGAGTTTCATACAGAAATTTCTGGATGAAGGTCTGTTTTGCAAAGTGTCAGCTAGGTGCATGTGATATTTACTTCTGTTTTTGAAATCTCTATAACTACTAAGTGATGCAGACGTGATGTCTAGTCTTTAATGTAAGTGTAAATATTGTAGACAGTGTCTGATTTA
The DNA here is from genome assembly GCA_013400375.1 of Thinocorus orbignyianus. NCBI lineage: Eukaryota > Metazoa > Chordata > Aves > Ciconiiformes > Thinocoridae > Thinocorus > Thinocorus orbignyianus. Next base: position 1,830,476 of record VXBW01001798.1, read on the forward strand.
CCGAAGTTGAGCTTTGCATGTGTGCTTGCCAGAGTAACTTCACAGAACTACTGCTGTGAAATCAGTCTGCCTAAATTACCAGGTGCATTAGAGTTTTGAATCATGTTGCTTTATTACCTCAAAGAGTCAAATTATGGTGACAGATAGGAATCCATTGCCTTTTCGTAAAGATAAAGTGGAATTCTAGACAAGGAGCATACTCTCAGAAAAGAGGAGTTGGTATGTCTTTATATATTATTTTGATGCAGTAACTTGAAAATTTCTCTACAAAGAAACTTTGTATCTAACTTTACTTTTTATTTTAAATAGAACCAAATCCCCCAATAGATGAAGTCATAAGCACACCAGGAGTTGTGGCCCGGTTTGTGGAATTCCTCAAACGAAAAGAAAATTGTACATTACAGGTATACAAATATAAAGATATATATCTTGCTATATTATGAAGGCATTTGGTGATGCAAATTAGGTAGAAAAAAAATTGGTGGTTTGCTTAATTAGCCGTACTTTCTCCTTTTTTCTTTACTAGCATAAAAAAGCTATTTTATCTTCAGGGTTGCTAGCAAGACCTCTGAGGGGTTCAGGAGAGAGAGACTTCTGAGTTGTATTGTGTGATAGTTGGGATGGTGTCTTTACACTGACTTTCTCATGTAACAAAAATGGATTTTGAAATGCAGACTTTGAGGGGTGAAAACATATTAACTAAACTTTAGGGAGTTGTGTACTAATTGCAGACAGTTTTAAGTCTTTACAGTTAGGATTAGATTTTTCATTAAATTAAAAAGAGCTTAGAATGAGAATTGCAATTCACAATGATAAAGATAGAAGCCTTGGAACTTACTTGCTTTGGTTTGAAAAACTAAATTGTATGCTACAACGAGGATTAATTTGTCTTGAACTTGATTCTCGGAGCTTTGTCTCATTTCCAGTTGTCTTTTTTTCTGGTCAGAGTTCTTCTGGGCTAGTAGAAAATGAAAGGGAGTGAATTGTCTAGTAAAAGACAAACTCTGCTTAGCGGGTGTTGCTTTTATGATTAAATCCTAAATATATTTCTTTGCCACGCTTCAGAGATAGCCAGTCTTGAAAGGTATCTCAGGATTTTCACTGGAACACAGTGATGTTGGTCCAACAGTAGTACAATTCATAAGTAATGTTAAAATTAGTTGTTTATAGCATACAGCTTATCATTTTTATTGTTCTTTGGTTGTTGCCTTTTCATTCAACTTTTAGCACCTTTTTTTTCTCCTCTAGATTCTGGATTTATCTCATAGGATTTGTATTTGCTAGTATAGTGTAACAATTTTTGGACCGAGAAGCATGCAGAAATCTACCAAGATTATATTTCTGACATCTATATTAGGAAGTGTTAAAATTTGCATTTCAGGTTAAAAAGATAATGCTTTCACACATTGAGATTAAAAGAAAAATAAATTACAAAAGCAGTTAAATCAAAATATGTGAAGTGTTGATTCAGGAGCTCAGTTTTGTTTCAAGTCTTGAATGAAAACATCACACGCTAATAACTCTTGGCAGCAATACCAATGGTCACTGGAGTTGAAGAGAAGTACTTTGCTGTAGTTGCAGAATTCTACCAGCTTGTGGTCACAAAGGGTTTTGGTTGGCTTTTTTTTTTTGTTTTTGTTTTTGTTTTTTTAATCTCCTTTACATTTTTTTAAATTTTCTTTTGGGGGAGAGTTTTTTTTTTTTCATGGCTTCTATTTGCTTTATATCCATGAAGTTTTGTCAGGGATCGTCTCTTCATGCATCTTCAGGAATTTCATTGCTGATTCAGTGAATGCAGGTATAAGATACCTTGTGGGAAGGCTTGTTTCTTCTGTGTAGGTCCTCAGCCGGTAAGGAAGGGAACAGACCAAAGGTAATATAATTGCATAGGAAAAAATAATACTTGAAAAGTCACAGCAGTCCTGATCTTGTTCTGAGAAGGAACTTCTGCAAACTTTGATTTTGAGTGATATCAATAATTCTTAACTGTATCATTCTGTTTCTTACTTTGCAGCTGGTCTGTGTTAATGAGAAATATACCATGTTTTCCCTATGCTAATTCTTTCTGTCTTTAAAAGACACTTAGTCTTCGTTTTTGGTGTGGCACAGAAGGCTTCTAGTAAACTTTCTTTTGTATTTGGTTTTCCAGTTTGAAGCTGCATGGGTGTTGACAAATATTGCCTCGGGAAATTCCCTTCAGACTCGAATAGTGATCCAAGCAGGAGCCGTCCCCATCTTCATAGAGCTACTTAGTTCAGAGTTTGAAGATGTACAGGAGCAGGTAAAGATTAAGAATGGTGATGTACTTTTTGTGTGTGTGGGGGGGGTTGGGGTTTTTTGTTTGACTTGATTTGGTGGTGGTTTTGCGGCTTTTTAGTTTGAGGTTTTTTTTTTATTTACTTTTCCCAGAAAGGTACAAGGACATTCTGTAAGAAAACGTTTAGAGGAAATGTAGTGTTTGGCAGTTCTGTACAACAGTCTCTTTCTACTTAATATGTGTTAGGATGTCTAAGCAAGTATTGTTTTTTTCTGGAAATGATATATTTTACTGCAGTCAATAAGGTTGATCTCTAATGGGTTAATATTTTTCTGTGCGTTGAGAAATTAAAGAAGCCTTGTTTAAAAAACTTTGGCTGGAAAGTTAATGCTTGTTTCTTCTGAAGATAAAGCATGAGTGGAAACTATAGTTTGTTCTCTATTTTCCTTTCAGAGTAGGTGAATATTATTTAAGGCCGAAAGGGATCAGTGCAAAGCAAACATTTGACTCAGTAATTTCTGCATGAGGTCTGTAAATTGTGTTTGAATAAGGATGTATTTCAGACGTATAATATTGCTTTAAAGATTTTGGGTGATGAAATGTTAATCATGTTAACTAATAGATTTTCAGTTACTCCTGACTTGAAAGTGTGTATCTTTACTCTACAAATTTGACTAGCTTTGGCTCCAGGTATTTGCTTTTGTTTCATTGTCTACTCAATTAGTAAGCTCTCTGTTTTTTTCTATAGCTACTTGCAGACCATAACTTAAGCTTTTCTTGAGTGAATGACATTAAGCTCTGAATTCTCATTATGAGAGGATTTCTGTAGTGATTGGTTTGGTTTTTGGTGACCGTTTTCTGAACATTTATTTGTTTCAATATGTTTTTGTGGTGGTGAAATCACAAGTACCGAATATTCCAGTAGCGCTATTCCAGCAATGCTGTTTGCAGAGACAGTCCCTCATTTTAATTTCTACTTGATACTTTGGTGTGTAAATATCCAAGATCTCTTTGTGGACTGTTTGCCATTGAAACTGACTGCGAGCTCAGGTTAAGCTGATTATCCAATATGATCCATTGTTCTTTCCAGAGTCACTGACTTCCAGGGTTCAGTTCTCCATCCTGTAAGTGTGACTTCTATTCGCTGTCCCTAGATGTCTGACCTTGCGTTTGGCTGTATTGAGATGCGTGACGAGTCATCCCGACGCATAAGCATTGGACTGCTTTGTGTAACTTGCCTTTCTCTCTTATACCTGACTGAGAATATACCACCTGTACTCGAGGTTGCCTAACATTTTCCACAAGACAAACAGATTATTTTTTTTCTTCAGTTACTTATTACTTTCTAGTTCTTCCACTCTGCAGCTTCCCATTTCAGTGGGCCTATCTCAGACTGGATTATTTTGGAAAACTTTAGTGGTTTTTTTTTTCCCCAAGAGAAATCTACTTCAGATGCTTGAGAAAATTATGTTAGAAGAAATAAGGTTTAGTTTTGATTGTTTGATTTTCTTTTTTGGTCCATTTTTGTAGCGTTCCTTGAGGAAATGAGTCTTTGTTGTTGTAGAAACAAGAAATGTGATAGGGAGCTTGCCAAAATGGCAGATAGATGTCATGTCCTGCCCATGTGAAAATCCATCCAGACTTCACTGTATAATGCTTTTTAGAGTTTGGGTTTTTTGGGATTGAAACCAGTGGCATTACTTTCCAAATTCAACCATCACTTAGACAGTACTGTTCCTCCAGTATGATCGGTGCATTGAATGTGGTAAGGGCTACTCTGTTTCTTTTGCTCCTAGTAGTCATTTGTGCAAGAGCTAACTTGTTTTTTTAATTAGGTTGTTATCTCTGCTGATGTTCAGAGAGCAGGTGGGAAGAGTGAACCTGTTTAGAATGAGTTGTGCAGCCTTCAGCCTTAAGATGTGTGAATTAACAGAAGAGCTTAGGGGCCACAGTTAAGTAGTTTATCTGTCTTCTTCCCCCTCTGCCTCCTGATAAATTGCTGACATGTTAAAATTCAGATTGCAGGCAGAGTGGGTTATGATCACCGGAAAATACTTTTCTATGCAATTCAGGTGCTAAATCCGTGATCCCTTTGCTACCAGTAAGTCTCTAAATACCAGTTATGAATTGCTCTGTACTAAGCTGTAACAAAGAAAGAAAATGTACCACTGTGAAGTGTTATTTATACCTTTTCACAGTGGGTTTGTGAGCTGCAGGTCTGGGGGTTGCAGCCCTGCTCACAGCTGACTTGGAGTTAAATGCAGGCCAGCATGAAAGAAATTCTGTTTTTTTCCTACAGCTTTGAAAAAACCCAAACGCTTCACCATACTGTCTACTAAAACATGAGTTAAAAGCAATAAGCACTTAGATATTAGCTCTTGTACTTCTGCATTACAGGATAGCATTAGTACACAATTACATGGTATTTTTTGTGTCATTTAGTATATGTACAGATTGTTGCCCTGGTAACAAATCAGCAGGTAGTAAAAGAGGCTATTATTTGTCACACTGGCCCTATTTGTTAAAATGTGAACACATTATAGTGAATGAAAGAGAGAAAAGGGAAGTGATTCTTACAATTAAGGCTTACAATTAATGCAGGCTTCAGAGATAAATGTGTGCTGCTTAGTGTCTGATGCTGGACAGCTTGTTTATTTTAGTTTTCAGTAAGTAGATAGTAGTTCTGTGGTTTTTGAATGCTCAACATGAAATACTTGCATTTCATTTTGTAGTTGAGGGTAGCTCAGCACCTTTAGAAATTAATTTTGTAGTTAGGCCTATGTTTTGAGTGGATCTGGACTTCTCAGGTTGGATTTCTGAAACTGGAAGATACTTGGCCTTAATTTTCTGCAGTGTAAAATGGTGGTTCTTATCTTCTCTCACAGTGGTACTATGAAGGTTATTATTTGCAAACAACTCTTGCTGCATTTGTAACAAATTACAGAAATATAGGAAAATATAGAGAATAGAATGTTCAGATTGGCCAGAAGTTAGCCTTGCAACCGTATAGTAAACAATTAAAAGAAAAGGAAATTGAAGGCTGTGTTTAGTAAGCTGTTCTTTGTGCTAAGTGGGATTGTAGTAGTAATAAATTCTGTAGAAGGAAATATAAGTGGTAATATAATTTTGAAAACGTGTCGTAGCATGAACTTAATATAAAATATTATTTTTGACTTACTGGATAATCATTACCCACCATTTTTGTTTTACAGTGAATAAGTCTTACAGATTTACGTTGTTGAATTTGTCTCGTATTTCAGACTATGCTTATCAGTGGCTCAGGAACAAATACCAATTTACCATATCTGATCGTTACTTTTCCCAACAGTTATTTTTCATATTTATAAACCCATTTAACCTAATGTGTTGCACTGCTTCTTTTGCATATGCCAGTTTCTGAGTCCAGTGTGATTCTAAATCGATAGTTTTACACAAGACTGAGAGAACCTTCATAACGATATTTATTAAACAACATAAATTTTAATGAAATTATATCTTGTGTCTTTTTACAAGATCTGTTTCCCATTAAGGCTGACATTTAATTACCCTGTCATCCTTTAAGTCTTCTCTTTCATTATTCGCTTCGTGTATCAGTCTTTCTCTAAATTTCCTGTGATCAGCGTTTAAACCATTTGAAATCCATTTTTCCTACTAAAGAATCTGAGTTCTATGACAGGAGCTACATCTCTGTTACTTACGAAATATTCTTTGACTACATCTGTTTCATTTGTTTCTGGTTTTGGTGTACTGTTTTGTTTTAGGTTTAGTCAGTGGCATATGCTGCAGCCTTCTTCCGCTTACTCCAATTTCTTGTTCCAAAAGACATCAAGAAATCTAGAAATGCCAGACTGAAATTATTTATATTGAAGTACTCCATTGAAGCCCTTTAGACTTGCTTAAGGTTGATCTAACTTCAGCAGTGTTCTAGCTGTGATTCTGTCTTGAATGCCCTTGCTCTGAGGTATTTAAAACTCAGATGTCAACTTGGGTTACCTTGACGAATGTTGAGTTTCCTTCAAAAACCACACAAGTCCCTGAGACAGCTGAGATCGTCTCACAGTGACGCATATGTATCATTATGCTCTGCTGGGCAGCCGGTGGTGGAAGCATCCCTAGTTTTCCTGTTCTCCTTTGGGAACGTTTGCGTGTTCATCTGAAGCAACCAAGGTGTTTTTCCCCACAGTATTTTTCCATTTCTAATTGCATTGTTATTCCTTTTGCTAACCGTCATTTGTTTGGCAGGGGTGACCTGTGTGTCTGGTGTCCAAGTTCTGCTTGGCTTTTACATCAGCAGTGCTGCTAACTAGGTCGTAGTCATCAAAATAGGGAAAAAACAGTTGGGACACGAGTATGAGCTACTTTCTCTGCTTGTGTGGATGAGATGTGAGAACAGAACTGTGATCACCCCAGCCACTGAAAGGTTATTTTCTGTGTTGGGATATAGTAGAAACCGTCCCCTAGGAATTTGCCCTTCTTGCATCCTTTGTTGTGTCCACTAATCCAATCGCACGTGTATGCAAGCTAGTCTTCAGTCTTCATCCCAGCATTAGCTCCATTTTCCAAGTCGGCAGCCAAAATTAAAGTGTTGATTTTCACTTCATAATATTGCTTCTCTAGCAAGAGGCACAGATTCTATGCGCTACTGGTGGTCTGTTCAGCACTTGCTTTGCATATCTGAAGGCCTGATGAAATAATGACTGAGCGCCTTCTGAATCCGGGGAAAGTGGAGGGTTCTCAGCACAAGGATTATTCCCAGAAGGCACCGTATGGCTCGTACTCTAGAGAACTTGTGCTTTACTGTTGCTGATTACTGAAGTTGTCCAGCGCTGCAAGAGAAAACACTACAGTTTAATAATGAGTAAAATAAACTGGAGACCTGCAACAATCCCCACTCCACTGTGGCACTAAATGGAAATTTGTGCAGATGTATTATTGATGCTGTCTGACACGGCAACATTCTCATTTTCAGTTCACACACAACTTTTCTACCTAAGATACTACAAATCTTAAAATTAGAGGTTCTTTTCATATTCAGGTCTGGATGTGGATATTGCAAAGTACTGAAATTGGAATATTTTTTTAAAGTAAAGTGTTTTTTTAGTTTAATGAACTCTGACATTTACTGAAATTAAATATCGTTTTGCCTTTTCAACTGTCCAGAAAAGAAGATTAAAATATTTGGAATGTGTAGAATGAAGGCAAAATGTTACGGCAGGCAAGCCATTTGCATCTTGAGGAATGCACAAAAAGAGCAATGGGAATATTTGAGCATTACTCAGACAAACTCTGAAGATGTTTGTCATTGTTCACATGTCTTCTGTGAGAGCCATGGTGAAGCTTTGTATTTAGAGCAGTGTCTGATGAGAAGAGTGTAAATGAGCTTTTACTTACATTCCTCTCTTATTTGAAGAGATGAAATAATTCCCGAAGGAAAGACATCTTCCTTGTTCAATGAAACTGTGCATATTTTTCAAAGATACTTCAATTTATCTGCATCTTGTGTACTACTGGTCATTAATGTCATAAGGATCTTTTGCAATATTCTCGCTCTCCAGGTCCTGGGATACCAGACTACTCAGCCAGACTTCTCTTGCTGTAAAAAATCAAGAGTGGGAAAGCAGCAGGGATGCTACTTGACTTCTCTGGTCAGACTTTTTGCTGTGAGATTTGCTGTTGCAAAGCCAGCCTGTCATTTAGGGTCAGAATGGATTTCTGGATTAAGTGATTATCACTGTTGTCAACCCTAAAAATAGGTATTACTATAATAGCAGAAACAAAGTCCACAGAAAAGACAAATACAGCTTTCAGGGGTGTTTTAACATGTGTAAGGGTATCCGGGCAAGGAGACTGTATCTTTATATGAAGTTACCCACGTGTTCAGTAGAAAGAAACTGCTACTAGTTCTGACTTCGCCTGTTTTTAGAAGATCCGCAGGCTTATTTGGAACCGGCTGAAATGTTTGATTCTTTCCTCATGCTTTTTGTTGCTGCAGAGGTACAAGGATTGCAAAGACTGTGGCTTCCTATGGTTCTGATACAAATGACATTTTGCAGGAGTTGGAGTATGTTCTCTTTTAAGCTAAATTTTTCTAGTAGCCACCTTGTCCATCGTGAGGCTGCCAGACCCAGGTTTATACTTTTATTTCAGGCAAACAGTTGTAAAATAATAAGAATGGTAATGAAAAATAAATTTTATTGATGTAGATCACTTTAAGGGGAACACCACAGAATAGTAATTGCTGTGCTCTTTCACAGCGAAGGTCGGTATAAGTTGGTACCCTCTCTCTGTGGCTGACAGCAGGAGCCTGGAAAACAGTAGCAGTATAAAACAAACTAATCCTTCCTCAGAATAATGTCCTAGTCTATTAACAACTTGTAGTTTAGGGACTTTTGATCTATTGTGGTGTAGCTGGTTACATGGGAGACTTACTTTGTGTATGGCAAGCCAACCTCTGTATCTGTATTTTGAATCCACATTTTGTTACCTGTTGTTAACTGTATTAACTTTGCAGATATTTGCTAGTGTTTTGGGCCTTCTAGTGTGTTTGGAGATGACTTTTAAAGTAGCATAATTTTGCCACCTTTTAAAAACATACCACAGTATATAGTAGTAGAAGTCTAGTAGTAGAAGTCTAATGCAACAAATCAATTGACTTCCTACTGATAATGAATAAGTAAGTTTATTTGAGATTCGCTCAGAATTTCCTTTAGGTAGCAGATCTGGCTTATTCTGTCAGTTCTTTTAGAGGAGTAATTTATTTCAAGCGGAGGTACAGAAAGAAAAATATGTTACTTTTGTGTGAGAAGCTTAGCTGTTTTCAGTTGGAGAAAGAGCACTGTTACACACTTTACTACAAATAAATACATAGTCTTTAACTGAGGAGAAATTTAGGGAGGACATTCAGCTGCTGTCCATGATAAATTGGATTGCTTTTGTCTTCTGTGTGCAGTACTGAAAGTATTTCCGGTATTGTATCGGCATTTTATGGATCTTACCAAGTAAGCAGATGCAGGTATCTATTTGATATGAAGTTTAGCCCTTTGCTAACTTAAAAGCAAATGTGAGTTTCATACCCTTTTTTTGTGTGACAAAATACTGTCTGTGAATCACATGGCATTCATAAAATTACTTTTTTACTTAGTATGGACTTACTTTTAATTTTTTTCAGTTATAGGTCTCATCCTAGTGGGTAAGGATATCAAAAACATCACTTGACACAAACATATAAGTCAAAACAATTCAAATCTTTCATTCTTATCATATTACAGAAGGTGGATTTAATACTGCTTTAATTACCTTCCAGTATTTCAGATCTTTGATTCTCAAAATGAAGAATTACAGTAGTCCTGATGTCCAAGGGAGAAGATACCAGTACTTGCATTTTGTCATGCATTTGTCTAATAGGCAATACCAGTTCTGTCTGTATTGCTTTCTCTTAAAGAATATATACCAATGCCCATCTGAACTCTTTGATTCTGAATATTGGTTTATGTTGCATTTAGAGTCTCGTTTTCATCTATCTTGGTGTTCAGCATTCTTAATATGACTGCATAAACAATGCATGCTTTTATGGCTTCTTAGGAAATACTAATATGGGCTGTTCTACAGAAACATTTTTGGGTAGAGAGACTTGCTTGACCTGTGTTACAAACCGTCGGGACTTGAACCAACTCTGAACCAGGAGGAGTATAGAATTAGTCTGTTACTAAGCCTGAGACGATAAGCTCATCACTTATATTGTGGACGGGGCAAGGTTGTGTCTGCCTGTGAAGTCTCTGAGGCACACGTGTTGGCTGTTCTGGTATTTCTCATAGATCTGTGTATATATTCCTGAATCATATAATGAGCTTGGGTGTATATATGTAATGCTCAAACCAGATTGCGTTCCCCTTTTCTATATTGTCCAGGATCTAACAGTGAGAACAGAATATGTCCAGCTCTGAGACGTACACTGAAGTGGTTGAATTGGGAGTGGGAGAATAAAAGCAGTTACCATTCTGTTTTTCATTGCAGGCAGTATGGGCTCTTGGCAACATAGCTGGAGACAGCACTATGTGCAGAGACTATGTATTGGACTGTAATATCTTACCCCCTTTATTGCAGTAAGTCTGTTTTAAAATGTTTTCCAGAATTTTGTTTGTGTGTCTGATAAGACTAAATTTTGGATTTTGCCTTGAATATTAAGAGCTATTTTTTATTGTGGACTAATCAGACTTTTTAATGAGGACTCCTGAACTGCATTTTGTAATGGAACTAAAACGGAAACGTGTTTAGGAGCAGCTAAGCTTGGAACTACAGAGTGGGTGGATGTCTGGGCTTATAGAGTCATAGAATAATTTAAGTTGAAAGGCACCTCTGAAGGTCATCTAGTCAAGCCCTCTTTTCAGATTAGATTGCTCAGTTACTCTAATCAGTCAAATTTGGAACATCAAAGGTAGATTCCAGAGACACTTGGGGCAACCTGTTGCAGTATTGGACCATTTGGGAAATTCTAAACCTGGTTATATGCGTTTTCTGAGTATATTTTGTTCTCCTTCACTAGTTAACACATAAAAGTGTAAAAGTGGGGCTGATAGTCTCAGACTGACATAAAAATGCAGCTCAGTGAAGAGAGTAGTCTCAAACTACCTGCACATCCTTCTTCTTAAAGTAATTTTGTCACAGTTCGTGCACCTTTTAATCTACCACATAATTACGTAAGCAGTTAAACAAACACACTCTCAGTGTAATGGTTATTGTTCTTGTCAGGATACCAGGATTCATGTGTCTCGCCTGTGTGTTAGTAGCCAGCCATCAAGCATGACTTTCCTCAGGATATATTTTCATAGAAAGAAAAATCTAGTGTATTTTGCCCTGTTGTATGTTAAAATGTAGACCTGACTTTGTTTTAATGGTTCATAGAGTTGACCCTACATAGTTGCCTGGCTTTGATTTTTAAAAAGCAAAGGTTGCATTTTTTTGTTGTTGTTGGATTGTTTTAGATTGCTTTCGAAACAAAACCGTCTCACTATGACCCGAAATGCTGTATGGGCTTTGTCCAACCTCTGCAGAGGGAAAAATCCTCCTCCAGATTTTGCCAAGGTAAGAGATGTTTGATAGGAATTGTATTGTGAGTTGGTGGTATCTACATAAGCAATGAGGGTGGTGAAACTTGAACTAAATAGAGCAATTCTGAACTATTACTGCTGAAACAATGTATAAACTTCTTACAGATGAAGTTTTTGCATGTATTTGGTCTTCTGGACAGACATTCAAGACGACTGTTTTAATATTATTGGCTCCCAGCTTTTTGTTATTGTTCCTGTAGTGGAGATGACCATCCCACAGCAGAACAAACCTCTGTACATCTCTGCTGCTGTAGTGCAAAGTATGGCACATCTTAGCAGACAAGTATGAGTTTAAGTTCCCAGATGTTGTACTGTAGAGGCTGTAGAATTCTTATAGTACTTTTCTGCTGACTTGCTTCTCTCTACTTACGTAGCTACAGCGCTGCACAGGAGTGCTATCTAGTTCTGAAATTTTCTGAGAATTGAACCTTGAGATGCCACTGCCTGGTCCTGTAATGTTACATAGAAAATTTACTGACGTGTTAATAGATCTTCTGACCCTTTCAATTGCACAATGTATGTATCTCTTCTTAATTTCTTACAGGTTTCACCTTGTCTTAGTGTACTTTCCTGGCTGCTCTTTGTCAATGATACAGATGTATTAGCTGATGCGTGCTGGGCTTTGTCCTATTTGTCTGATGGCCCCAATGATAAAATCCAGGCTGTGATTGATGCAGGAGTCTGCAGAAGACTTGTGGAATTGCTGATGTAAGAAATCTGTTCCGAGCAGCTATACTATCCCCTCTTTTTCCCTAAAATCAAGGTTCCAGCAATAGGAGGTTTAATTAGTGATTACTTGAAATGTAGTAATTTACAAGAAAGCAAGATCTGAGTTCTAATATTACTTATGTGTGTTCAGCCTTCTCTATTTGTCATGTGTAACAAAAAATGGCACTTCTTGTCTACTAGTCTTGCTGTTTCTTCAGGGATATTTTTCCTGCATCTAACAGCTGTGTTATTGTAAAAATGGTAATGTACACAGGAATTTTCTTTGTGCCATTGAGGTCTGTGTTATAATTACCTACTGATTAAATTGCCAAAGGATGTTAAAGGTACAAGCATAAGAAATAGCAGAACTTTGTAGAACTGACAGTAACAGGGACTTGTAATGTAAATAATTTCCTAAATCCTTTCTGTAGAAGAGTATACTCATGCTTTGTCAGTAAAGTGTAGCTGTGGGAGTTTGAATCAGGGAGTCTGGCCTTGTTAAGAGCCATTTCTTTAGGCCTAAGGGAAGGACTGGTGCTAGATTAAATAGAATATATTACCTTAAGTGTTTTCAATTGAGAAGAAAATTCCTTGCTTCACCCTTCTGGTCCTGATTTAACAATGATGATGAGGGGATGCAGCGCAGGGTGGGATGCACGTGATGACAGAATAAGATCAAAGAGCTGTATGGGGACATGGCTGAGTTAAAAACACAGCTTCTATCCATGTTCCTGTCTCATTCTCTGTCTTTGTGCATGCTCCGTCAATTGTGTTCATAGCTAGCTTTTTCCATCCCAAGGATGCCTGTACTCTGGAGAACCTGACTTCTAATCTCATATTTTATTTTTATGCTGCTGAATGATATCTAAAGGCCTGAATATCAGAAAATCCTTACCATTAGTTTAAAATCAAAGTGGTTTGAATTGAATACAGTTAAATCAGGTTTAGCAGGCAAGCTTTCTCCCAGCTGATGGATATAAAGATGGACATGCTTCAGGATGATTAACACAAACCTTTCCTTGGTAATTTTAGGCACAATGACTACAAAGTTGTGTCTCCTGCCTTACGAGCAGTTGGGAATATCGTCACAGGAGATGATATCCAGACCCAGGTATGGATTCAGTTTCTCTTGTGTTGTGCTGCAGTTCATCTTTCTGTTAGTTCTGGTAACCTATTCACAAACACTTCCTCTTGTTTCTTTTGAGGTTTGAAAGCAAAGGATTGATGACACTAGTTGCCTCAAAACATGGTAGCTTTCATATTTTTTTTGTTCAGCCCTTTGAGTTTTTCTTTTCTGTTTTGTTGAAAGCAAATCTGACTCTTAGGCTGGATTTTATGCTGAATGATGTGTCATGGTAGGACCATCAAAGGGGCCTGTCACATTTCATGCTGTTGACCACCTATAGTGAATATACCACAAGAGAGTGTCTGGTCAGATTTTGGGTGGTATATAACTGTCCAATCCTGTACTTAGAGAGCCATTAGTAGGAGGCAGTGACTTTCACCACTGTATTGGAGTGAAACTGGGAGCCAGGAAACCTTATGATCAGAGGTGCATGGTGGTCATCTTGCTGCTTGGTAGGTTTTGTAAGAGGCGTCAGCTGCCATCAGGTTTTAAAATCTCTGGCAACAGACACTCTGTGAATGTGTTACCTGTGATCTGGCTGGTGGCAATGTCTTTTTGCATGTAGAGTAGAAGCTCCAGTTAGGGGTTTCTGTGGTTGTAACTTGTATTAAAGTTTCCACCCCATCTCCTTTGTGCATTCTGACACCCCATTTTTCAGTTGGTGATATGAGGAAGTAAAGTACAGAGTAGACTATTGCTTTTGAAAATCTACTAACTCTTGGCCTCCATCTCTAGTTTACAAGTGATTGACTTCACTCATAAGAGAGAAGTAATGAAATATTTATTGAGGTGAAACAGATATTTAACAAAATTAGTAGTATATGTAACAGTGTTTTACGAGATTTGATGCCATAGAGAAGAGGGTTAGACAAGCTGTTAGGGAGACCTTCCTGTTGAGTCACAGGGTTCAGAAAGCACCCCCTTGCTTTCTGAACTCCTCAGAGAGGAGTCTAGGTGCAGCTGGATACAATCCTAGTCCCAGACTTGGTCAACAGTTTGTCTAAAGGATTATATATGTGCAATCGATCCTTCCTATTACTTAGCTAAGATTTCAGGGTTTTAGCGTGCTATTAGTCGCTTACCAAGAATCTGTTGCGACAAGGAATCTCTCAACCTTGAGAAGTAGAACCTTAAGCGAGCATCCTCACAAAGGAGAGATCCTGGTGTGCAGCCCACTCCTGTACCAGAGAGCTTAAAGGACTCTTGGCCTGTCCACTATTTATACAGTAAGATAATTGACCTATAATCATACTCTCATGGGACCAAAGTATCTAGGTCCCCACTCAAGACAGTGTTTTGGCTATGTTACCATCCATCCCCCAAAGTCCAGGTGTAGCTTACTGCAACCAATGTTGTTACGGCCAAGGCCTGAGCAAGAGCCGGGGGGGAGTAGGGAGGTCAAGGAGGGGGAAAAGCAGGGAGAGAACATGGTCACATAAAGAGTTCAGAAAATACATTAAAATCCTTAGTCACGTGTGCAAGGGAGAAGGAAGAGTTTGGCTTTGACAGTTGGTATGTTTCAGAATATATGAGCAACATAAAAGACAGTTGCATGAGAACTTCTCTGTGCAGCCTCAGAGCACAAACCTGCTTTTGCTATATATCTTGTTTCCAACAGTTAACGATAGCCAGTGCTTGGAGAAGGCCAAAACCATAGACAGTATATGTGAGGGAAAAAGAAATCTTTCTTTTCATAGCAGATACCTGATAAAATCCTGAACCATAACCTTTTCTTTTTCTATTCTTAATTTGGAATGGAAAGGTTTTAGGAATGTGTGTGGAGTCAGAGAGAGAGACGAGCAAGGGAATTCAGATTCCAAGATCAGAAGTCATCACCATGATTCAGTTTGGCTTTCATCCTTTTGACCTCTGCAAACACAAAAAAATTTCTCATAAAATTCTGTACCACACTGTCTTTCTAAGATGCCTGCTTTTGCCATATGAGGCAAAACTACCATGCTTCTTGGTAGGCACTTCCAATTTTTTTTATTGACTTGTAAGAAGTTGCAATTTAACAACACCCCCTCCCCCTTTAATTTTTTTAGTTATTGAATCTTGTTATGCCCTTTCCGAGGGTCAAAAAGCCCTTCGCTATCATACATTACATAATCAAGTATTCTGTTTTGTAACATACGTGTTCTGGTCATCTTCTCATTTACATTAGCCACTTAGAATCTTTTATTTTGTAAATACAGATTTCCCTGCAACTTTTTGGTCTGTATGGTTGCAATTTTTAACAATTATTTAAAAACAGTTGTCCAATCATAATGTCATTAGACACAACACTGGCAACAGTCTCCCTCACTATGCCAGCTTACACGAAAAGCGGAAGTAGTTTGAGTTTCCAAGTATACAAAAATATTGAAAGCAAGAAGGAAAATAACTGTCATCTTATTTTAGTTTGGTTATAATTGGCTTAGTATCTTTTTGTATTCAGGTCACAGCAAAATCATGTTGAAGGCATGATCTCTTACCTGCATTATTCTGTTGTTTTGCTCATTAGCTTTCCTGCATGTAAAGTCCAAACATTTATTTCTTAGTTCTTGCTCTGTGGTGTTTTTGTTTTGTGTTTTTGTTGTTTGGGGTTGTTTTTTTTTTCCTTAACTTTTTTGCATCATCTGATGGGAAATGCTTTATAGATTTTTGAAGATGTATTCCCTGTTTCTGTGATTCTTTATCTTAAATTTCCTCTAAGTTGTGGCTTGCTTATTTTTATTTCGTTTGTGTTCAGGTAATTCTGAATTGTTCAGCCCTGCAGAGTTTACTACACTTGCTAAGCAGCCCAAAAGAATCTATCAAAAAGGAAGCATGCTGGACAATATCTAACATAACAGCTGGAAACAGAGCCCAAATCCAGGTAACCGTTTTAGCTATGATTAGTAATCTTTGTCTTGCAGGCTAGAAGAAACATACATCAGATGATAAACTTTTTTGTGTATAAAGCGCATATTTGTGTATATACACAGTCACAGATCTATAATTACATATGAGCAGAAGTCTATTATAGGCTCTGTGGATAATTAGTATATTTCAGTGACCCAGTCATCTCTCAAATTCAAATTAAAATGATTTAATTTTATAATCATCTACAGATTATAAGGGGGGAAGAGACGGATCGTGCTAAGGAATGACAAAATGAGGCTAAGCTCCAGAAAACCTTGTGTTAAATCATTTGCTTCATGCTTTTGACAATCACTAAGAGGAATTCTTAAGTAAAAAAGGAGTAAGCTATAAGCTTCGAGAATTAAATAACTTCACAAGTTTCTGAATTTCACCACCAGATATGGATACCTACATTGTGAAATACTTTTTATTCCTGTTTATATTTTCTTAGAATTCCTGATACAGGCAGTTGTGTTTAGACAAATCTACAATAGCTTTTTATTAAACTGAACAATAATGGATATCTTAACGTGCTGTGTGAGAATTCATCCTTCTTGATTGTACCAAATTTTGTAATCCTTTCATGTTAAGCAATAACACAGTGAAAGTCCTTGTGTCAGTCTTTACACTTTGGCCTCCAAAAGACCACATCTTTGTTCCGAGTCTGGACTTCATGTCAGCTATCAGGAAGAAGTCCCAGGACTTGTCTCCACTTGGTATAAATGAGAGATTGACCATCTCTCCCTTAGAGAAAATCTTTTCTTTGACTAAGTAAAGGAGATACAGCTACATTTCTGCCCTCTCCTGCCCCTAATTATGGAGGTTTTTTAAGAACAGCTATACTAGGGGATTTTTTTGCTTGGCTTTCAAGGACAACCCCTCCTTCCTTCTCTTTCTCAGAAGTGATGGAAAACCAGATCATAGTGAAACCAGGCTTCACCTGATAAATATGCAGGGTTCCCATCAAGGCAGTTGATTGAAAGTCTCCTCATGTAAATCAAATTTAATTCTTTTGAAGTTTCATTTCTCAGTGCTCTTCTCCCTCCCTGGATACAGAGAGTGTTCTCAGAGATTGCAGAGGATATGTAGAAGTGCAGTTGGAGATATCTATTCTGTGAGGAATAGGAATAAATAGCAGAAATATCAGGCATTAGAAATATTTGTCTTGCTCATTAGTTGCCAGGCAGAAACAATGTGTGGTTGCACAGAATGTAAACCAAATCTCTTAATACATTGGGAAAATGGCCAAGGAGTAGTTCTTTTCTTCTGTGTCCTTTTCTATGGAAGGCTACCTGACACTTGGTAGTGTTATACCTGATGGCTCTAGATTATTCATTCTGTGTGGTCAAAATGAGTATGAGGTGGTTAACCCTCTTCACTCAAGGGATAGAATTACTTCTATTTGTGCAGAAGACTTGCGGAAGATTGTAAAAAGGCTGCATGTTTTTCCTGAGGAAAAAGTGTACTACATCTTTGCAGGTGACACTTGCAATCTTTTGGTTATACGTTCTCCCTTACAAGGAACATTTGGTTGCTGAAGGAGCAGCGTAAATCCTTAATACCTTGAATGAGGTCTTCATCTTCATCTTGGAAAGTGTAAGGAATAAAGTTAATACTTCTGTGGAAGATAACTCAACCTCTGCTAAGGTTCCTGGAATTATGAGCGAATGCTTATCTAACTTCAGAGATGCTTATGTTATCCAACGTGAATAGACAAGAGAACAAAACTTAAAAAGGTGTAAAGCTGAGTAGGTCCTTCTTACCTCATGTAAGAATGTCATATATAAGATGGCAGTGGAGCTGTGAGCAAAGAAATCTCCAGCAGTTGTATTTGCTCTGTCTTTCTCTGGCAAGATTTTACTTTTACTGCCAAAGATCGTGCTTTTGGTCAGATAGGGAGAATGATATGGCTAGTTAATCTAACCTTGGTAGAGGTACCAGAATTTTGAGTCTATCTGTATTGTAGCTTGTGTGTTAATCTGTAGATTAGTTGGATTTCTAACAGAGCACTGTGTAAAATCAGCAACTGTACCACTGTTTTTTCCTGCATCAGCAATTGTCATTGCTGTGCAATTAGCAGTGCAGAGGAAGCAGTTATTACTGCTTGTGCTAAGGTAAAAATGTTTTTGCCTTTGCTTTTCTTGAAGTAAAGAATCTTTTGGCTGTTCTATCCCTGCTGCTACCACCTTAGAAACAGGGAGGGCCAATGTTTCCTCTCTGGAAGTCCCATTTCTGCTTTCCCTGGGAAGTCAAAGAGTATTTTCTGGGGATCAATTCAGAACAATAAATTTTCTTAACTTTGTGATATTTTTTCCCAAGTCTATCAGACTTGCTTCAGGATGCTCAATCATGTAGGAATGTTGCAGACGCAAGAAAACACGGTGGCAGCCAAATCATCAGATTTAAAAGAATCCAGCTTAAAGCGGCTGCCTTATATGTCACAGACAAGGTTGGAAGCATGTTGTTATTTGAGTCCAGCAAAAAAAAGTGAGAAGCATCTTCTTGAAAGTGAAAGCTATAGTTCTTGTGAGAATCCCTCAGGCCCCTATTCAGAGTAACTGAGCTGAGCTTCGAACTCGGAGCACGCACACAGTTGAACACTGACTGCCCTAAGTGCATACCCAATTTAATCTCTACTGGCAATTTTTAAAATGAGGTTTAAAATGTAGTGCTTCTGATTCTGAACAGGAGATAACTATCCTGGTTATTATGACATGTTGCAAATCATGTCCATCATGAGATTTACATTTTTGGAACTGCGGAAGGAGTCTGCTTTTGTCAGAAAACTCCTTCTCTGAGATATTACTTCAGACAACTCCTACTCAGTGTCAAAATCATTGTAAACATTCCGGCTGAAAAACACTTAAAATAATTTCTGATGTTGGAAGATGGTCATATGCTACAATGGAGAATAAAAACCTAGTCTGTTTTCAAGAGCTGTAAGGACAAAGAATAATACCCATCTGGGACAAATAACTGATTTAACCAAGTTGATGGATGAATGTATTTAATCTATGATTTGTTTTTTTTTTTCTTTCCCTAAATTAATTTCACATTATGATTAATTCAACCATTACTTCTTGAAAATTGGTCTTCCTTACAGAAGAAGCTCTGTAATACTAGATGCAGCTCTAAATAATTTGCTTTTCTCCCCAGTTCCTCCATGTTGCTCGATAGCTCCTGCTAGAGGTCATAGACTGTAGGTAGATCTATTCCCGTCTCTGATACTAATTGAACATGCTCAATCTTTAGCCAGGAGTCAGATAAGAATAATTTCAGCAAGTGGTACTTTTTTTCCTGAAAGTTAAATGTCTGCAAGGCATAGTAAAGTACATTTTTGCAAGTTACCAGCTGATGTACCAAGTGTGTTGATGCTTCAGAGTAGTTGGGATGTTTCAGTACTGTGGAAATTTTGGGTAATACTCTTGGCATGATCTAGCAATCCCTTCTGCACACCAAGAAGAAAATGAAGTATGATAGGTAGAATTACCCAACCAATATTAACAGACAGAGCTATATTTAGTGTTAAGATTGCATCGGGTTACACTCCTCCATCCACCCACTCTAAAGTATAGAAAAATAAAGTCAGAGGGAAGGACTTCTATATTCATTTCCACTTTCATACTGCCTACAATGCCGTTTGGTAGCACACTTCAAAGGCTTTCACTGCCATTTCTAAAAGATAAGACAGCAGTCTATCACCATTAGATATGCACTCAAACACAATCAAGTAAACAAGTCTAGTGTTAAGTATAATATAAGTTAACATGCATGAAATGTGTGAAAGTAAGTGCTGAACTTTCTTTTTGTAGCTAATATTAAGGCACAGGAGCTTTTGGGATTTTTCCCCACCAAACGTGGAAGTGAAAGCCTTTCAGAGTGTGTTATTGACAGTGCCTAGGCAACAGAAAAGCATGGTGGAATACAGCAGTCTTTCCCCTCTTTATTTCTGTGATTTTAAAGTTTGGGTTGGATGTGTGTATCCTGATGCAGTCATGATTGTCACTAAGTATAGTTTTTGTTTGTTAATTTCCTAGTTTGTATACAGCTTTGCTGTACTTCAGTGGATAGCTTCCCCAGTCAGGGAGAAGGGGAACTACATCTTCCTGGGAGTCAGAAGGAGAGCTGCACATCTGAAGCTAAATCCTGACTGTCGACCCTTCTGAAGGGTATGAAAGGCTATCACATACCTCAGAAAATGTTCTGTGTCTAACTTCGCAGCCCGTTGAAAAGCTATGAAAGGCAGTACATCAGACACAGTCTTCCATATCTGACAGTGAAGACATCATAGGAGTTCTCTCCTCTTGACAGGTTAAGAAACTTACCACTTCTTTTCTAATATACCTTAAATTCTCACAAGAACATCTGGAAACCTGAGTCTGGCTAGGCACAATAGCAGCAAGACCTGTGCCATATTATTCCTCCTTCAGGGTTTCCTTTCCTTGCTGAAATGTGATATGGTCAAGAGTAGCAAATGATACAATGCCTGTCAGTCTTAAAAGCTCTGCAATGCCACACATTTTTACAAATTGTGGTAACGATACAAGCTGAAAATTTTCAGAGGCTCTTCTCCAAAAAGACCATAGTAATGTTTGGGACATGGAAATGACATGATTAACACAGAGCTGGAGTTTACACAGGCAAGCTGTGTATCAAATGCTTAAATACAAAGTGTGTTTGGTTTATGCCATAGTTTGCGTGAGTGATCTGAAATCTTCATGTGCTGTTTGTGGTGTCAGGACTTCAAAAAGTGTCCCAGTTAGGAGCAAAATGTGACATTGCTGAAAAGATTGTATTTGTTTGAGGACCAGCGAAAGTCAAAGATACATTGTTTTCAGTTTTAAGTTTGTATTTAAGAACAAAGTTTGTTTTCCAGGTTTGACTTGCGGTGAATCATACCACATTGAGCTAGAATACCTTTAATTCGTTTATTCCACCCGAAGGCCTCAGTGGTGTATATTTTTATCTCTTTAGTAGGATAGACCCTAAAAGCTGGAGGCACCTCAACAAGGTGGCGTTCATTATAGTGCAGGTTGTTCTTGACAGCAATAGCCACCTTGTGCAAACTGGCTTGAAGTTTGCTTCATACACAGTGTGGAGTGTATAGGCTTAGATGTCTGTGTCAACAACATAAAAGTCCATTAGAACTGAGATTTGAAGTGCTTCCTTCCTGACTCTCAGACAGCAGTGTTCTTTATACTCATGCCATGTTGTTAAGTAGCTTTGGCTTACAAATATTTGCAATGCCATTTAAAAAGCAGTTGTAAATTGAATCAATACACAAGGCAACTGGGGCACAAGTAACTGAGAAACATCTATGAACTGAAATTTCCGACCAAGAGAAGATCGTAGCAGTAGGGCTATATTCACAACTGCCAGCTAGGGTGTCTGTAATCTCGATATGTTAAAAGTAATTAGAGAGCTTGCAGGAGCAGGAAAGCAGTCATGCTGTAAGACTTGATTGCTTTCACATTTCTGTGATCATTC
Organism: Thinocorus orbignyianus; assembly: GCA_013400375.1. Classification (NCBI taxonomy): domain Eukaryota; kingdom Metazoa; phylum Chordata; class Aves; order Ciconiiformes; family Thinocoridae; genus Thinocorus; species Thinocorus orbignyianus. Next base: position 1,852,044 of record VXBW01001798.1, read on the forward strand.
ATATGTAGATAAATTATGCCAGCACTTGCATGCTAAATGTATATGTGTATTTTTGCATACCATAAGTGATTTATTTGTGGGAACCTGCAGAAGAAGAAGAAAATTCACTTGGTATTGACCAGCTCAAAATATTAAAGTAATAGACTACTGAAGACCTGCTGCTAAAAGTGACTACAGTGTATTTAGATTCAACATCCGTGCAGATATCATAACACTCGGAAAATTCACTAGATGCTGCGTTTAGGACAAACAGGCACATGTTGTCTCATACAGGTGTAGCCAAACTGGTACTCACTGCTGCGACTGTGAATACTGAAAAGGGAAAAAAATGAAAGTAAACATGATTAGCATTTGCGCTTTCCTATGCATCTGCTGCTGATTGCTGTTGGAAACAGGATGTTATAATGTTTTGTTCTGTTCGTTCATGCAAGCACAAGAGTAACTTGGATTGGAAAAATCCTTATAAGACTGCTAAAAACTGTATGTTTCAGAGTGTTTCTTTAAGCTTTGTTGGCTTGCTGCTACTCTCCTTGAAAAATTCTGTTGGCATTTAGAGGGCACAGATAAACACAAGTGTTCACAATGTATCAGGAGCTCAGAACGTTTAACATCCTTTACAGCTTGTATGAGGTGGTTGCCCACTATTTTCGTGAATGGCCAAGGCATTTTTCATAGTGCCTTGATGAACAGAGGAATATTTGAACTAGTGACAAAGTGAGATCTGTAATAGTTCTTACATCAGTCCTTAATTTACAACTTGATCTTAATTTCCTTTTTCTTTCACTGAGTTCTTGTTGATCTGAAATCCTTTAATTTTATTTGAAAGCTATGCTTACCTTGAGCATTTTTATATGCACTACATTACTTCAGTCTTCAACACACTTCCACGTATCAGGCACACAACAGTATAGTAAAGATTAAAAAAAGGTAATTTGAATTAACGCTTCTGATGTTTTAGGTACGTCATTCTGTCACACTCCTTGAGGGTTTTGCTCTGCCTGAGCCATGTTTCTCTTCAAGAAAGAAGTGAAACCAGATTCTGTTTCAGAAGTTTACAGTTTTATCACTTAGAAGGAATTTAACTGAAAGGGAAACATGGCCTGTTGACACAATAAACTGTTGTTCCCATGTAAAATGTCATAGAGCTAGGAATCCTTAGGCATTCTAGTTTGCTTTTAAGAGTAACTACTGTGGGCAAGGCTGCGAGACATGGGGTGTCAATAATTGATCATAGAGTCATAGAATGGTCAGAGTTGGAAGGGACCTTAAAGATCATCAAGTTCCAACCCCCCTGCCGTGGGCAGGGACACCTCCCTCTAGAGCAGGCTGCACAAAGCCCCATCCAGCCTGGCCTTAAACACTTCCAGGGATGAGGCATCCACAACTTCTCTGGGCAACCTGTTCCAGTGCCTCACCACCCTCACAGTAAAGAATTTCTTCCTAATATGTAATGTAAATCTACCCTCTTCCAATTTAAAACCATTACCCCTTGTCCTATCACTACACTTCCTGACAAAGAGTCCCTCTCCAGCTCTCCTGTAGCTCCCTTCAGATACTGGAAGGCTGCTAGAAGGTATCTCCGGAGCTTTTCTTCCCCAGGCTGAACAGCCCCAGCTCCCTCAGCCTGTCCTCATAGGAGAGGTGCTCCATCCCTTTAATCATCTTTGTGGCCCTCTGCTGGACCTGTTCCAATAGTTCTGTGTCCTTTCTGTGTTGAGGACTCCAGAGCTGGACACAGTACTCCAGGTGAGGTCTCACAAGCGCAGAGTAGAGGGGGAGAATCACCTCCCGTGACCTGTTGNACCTGTTGGTCACACTTCTTTTGCTGCAGCCCAGGATACGGTTGGATTTCTGGGCTGTCAGCATGCACTGCTGGCTCATGTTGAGCTTCTCATCCATGAGCATTCCCAAGTCCTTCTCCTCAGGGCTGCTCTCCAGCCATTTTCTGCCCAACCTGTATTTGTGTCTGGGATTGCCAAATCCCAGGTGCAGGACTCTGCACTTGGCTTGGTTGAACTTCATGCCATTTGCATTAGCCCACCTGATGATGCTAGCACTTTTTCTGTATAAATGCTTTGTTGTTTCCACCCTTGTTGAGCTTAACTGGACTTTTGAAATCTACTGGAAGTTCTAAGCAAACTGTTTTCCGACCAGTTAATGTATTTAAAAAAAAAAATAAAAATCTAAGCTCTGAGAGTTTCAACTGTCAACAGACTGCTTGTTGAAATGCTTTGTTCTACTATAGAGGGACAGTTGAGTACCTTTGACTGGGACTCATGGTAGGGTGAGGTGGTGGCAACATGTTGCATATCAAGCAGTAGGAAACATAGAAATACAGTAACTGATAATCTGTTTCTCTCTTGAGCCAGTCTCTTCCAGTGGAGGTGCCTTTTGAGAGGCTGCCATTCATCATGGTGTTTAACCTGTTCTGCTTGGGTAAAGATAGCTAACCTCACTGTAGAGCAGAAAGCAAACACATGGTACCCACAGCCTTTTATACAATAGAATAAGAAATAGGAATAAGTAGGATTAGAAATAAGAGCACTTACCTAAGAGATGCAAAATCTGGACGCAGTTCCTTCTGAAAAGGTTCAAATGCACATTTCTCCACTCTGAGAAGAGTAGTTTTACCTACCAGTCTTTGCGTTGAAGCAACGAGTTCACAATTTCCACAAGTCAAACAGTAACCATCTTTTGCGATTCTCCCACTTGCAGCCCTCTCATTGCTAGCTCCCTTTGTTCTGGAATTCTCCTATTATTTTGCAAGTTTAAATTGAAACATTTTCCTGTTTTGGTTATTTTTTTTTTTTGTTGCATTAAAAAGTCTCAAAGTATGTTCTGTCTGTCAGCTAAGATGTGCTGACTTAGCTGCATGCTACATTGTAATATACTCTGATTTTAGTACTTACTAAAGAAGTTGGTTTTAAGAAGACACTTTCTAAAGAAAATAAATCTTACGTAAAAGTTCTCTTTTGGAGAAAGGTTTTAAGGAGCTATAATGAGATTTTTGACTACTTCTTTGCTGGAATAGTAAAATACCAATGCCCTCACCTATCCTATCCTAGATCTGTGTCAAGCTCTTTCAGCAGAAAATAATTAACATCCCTTAACACACTGTTCTTATAAGGGCTTTTACCTTAACAGCACCCTTGTATAGCACTACCTGCACTCATAAAATGTAAGTGTAGGCTGCCAAGTCCCATTTCTCCTCTCTACCTGATTAAGGCTGAAGTTCACTAGGGAAAACAGGCGTGCCCTTGCTTTCTAGATGTGCAAGCGCATGTGCACATTCACAGATCTCTTGAATATCAGTGTGGACTCTCTGCCCATCTGTGTCTATCAAGGCTGGATCCTGAGCTCTCTTAACTTGCTGTACTTGGTTCCTGCATACTGGCTAGTTCAGGCTTGATTCTCACTAGCAAACGATTCCACATATTCATCTCAAGCATCCCCCACACTTGCAGATCACTTGAACATGAGCCATCTGCCCGTGCCTGGATCCTGGGCCTCCTACTTGCCAGGTAGTCCAGTTTGCCAGCTAATTATGTACACTGTGGTCCTCCACTCCCACCACCACATTTAGCAATAATGTAAATTCCCCCATCACACAGAGCTGGTGCCCAGGCACATGGGTCCTGTGACTTGCCATCCTACTCCAGCTGAGTTTCTGAGACCCTCGATGAACTTTGCCCAAACCCCTAGTTGCTGGCATCTAGGCAGACAGGCCCTATGGGCTGTGATCCTGACCTGATGGCTGGTACTGGGAACCTCACCTGTTCCAGTTGCAGGGGTCCCTTCAACCGGTCTGACACTAGTTGCTGGCCTTGAATTCACCTTTTCTGGGTACCCCAGAAACATGCTCCATAGTCCATATCCCCTCCAGCTACTGGTGCTGAGACCTCCAACCCACTCCGGTTGCTGGTCCCTTAGACGCGGGTTTCTTCTGAGGTCTGATCCAGTTCCTGGCCTAAATCCAGTCACGCCTAAGTTGTTAGCACCTAATTCTTAAAGCACACATGTGATCTAGAGAGGAAATTTATATGGTTGAAAGATTTGTTACTAAGTTTTGTGCAGTCTTGCTTGTTTCCAGTCTTAGCAGTTACAAAATCCAGGCTGGCTCTCTGCAAAGCTGTGCCTGTAGTTCCTTAATGGCCCATTAATTAGTGACTGGAGCCTTTCCTTTGTGATTGCCTCTTATCCCTTGTCTATCAGATTTGTGTCACTGTGTGTTTTATTTATTACTTTCATGTTATTTATATCTCCCTTTGAGTTAAAAAGGTCCTTGATCTGATAACTGTAATGGAGTGGATGCTCTTGTGTTCCACGTAGCCTTACAGTGTGTTGGGTTTGTATATTTTTTAAAACTAAGTGGCTTTTCTCGGTAAAATATGTTGGGGGAAAATGCATTCTGTTTGTTGTAAATACTTTCTTTTATCTTTTGTCTTTTTTTTTTTTTTTTTATATTGCTGGTTTCTTTTTATGATCTACCTCTGCCAGCATTCAAAAATTTCAATTAAGGACTTTTTGCCAAATATTTTTTGCAAGATAATATAACATGGCATGATGGAAGCATAAGTGATTTTCCTTGAGGGCCCTGGGTTGCTGTACTACAAGTTTAGATTCTATGATAAAGGAGACGGTGTTCATGGCACTGTTGATACAACTGATTCATGGTGTGGGTTTACAAAGTAGATGCAGCGCGGATGCCCAGACAAAAAGAAATAACAAACAGTTGTTTTTTTTTCACTGGTTAACCATCTATGCTGGGAATTGACTATAGCTTTTGTTGTATGTAATCTGTTAGTTTTCTTCTGTGGAGCTCCTAGAAAAAGATTTCTTTGGCTTTCTTTAAATTTGTTTTTGTCTCTTCTGTGATGACTTATGTTTGTAAATCGGTAGTTTAAAAACATAATCCTAAACTCTTGCTTCTTTGAAGGAGCCTTTCAAAAGTGTTTCAGATCCTTACTGCATGTGCGTAACTAAACCGGTTTCATTTGTGCAAAAGGCTCTTTCCAGAGGAAATGACTAGAAACTTTGAGTTGCTGACTAAACACTTGTTTAATTTATAGCAGCTTGGTGAATTAAGCAGTTAACCATACTACGAAACCATCTATAACTTTATTTTTTCACCAGTAAAGAATTCATGGGTGCTTTGTTGTTTTGAGGAGTTCTTACACTACATTCTGTCTTTGCTCTGTTGTCTCACCTAGTGGAAATGTACAGGCTTATGAGGTTTTTTTCTCTGTTCAGGGTATCTTAATGACTTAGTGATTTAGTGACTTAACAACTGAGTGTTTCAGTACCTGGAAAAATAAGGGAAGTGTGGCATCCTTTTGCTGTCAAAGTGTGATCAAGTAATACATTAGATATGGCAGTCGATTCAGTCTGTGTTTTGAGCTCTTTCAGGATAAGCACAGACCCTGACGGTTACTAGGTTTTTGAATGTGAAGCTAAAAACTGATTTTTGCACCTTGATAAGCAACATTTCATTGATTAATGTGTTGTGCTGAGCATAGTCATTAACTAGCTCAGGACAAGGAAGTTATTTATAATTTTTATTGTAACCCTGACGTGTCATTTCTTTTTGCAGACAGTCATAGATGCCCATATCTTTCCAGCTCTTATAAATATTTTGCAAACAGCTGAGTTTCGAACAAGGAAGGAAGCTGCTTGGGCAATCACGAATGCAACATCTGGAGGCTCTGCTGAACAGATCAAGTATGTATGAAATAGTTCAAATATTTCAATGCAATTGAGCAAATTAGTGTTTGTGCAAGAAATCAAACTAATGACCTAGGGCCTGGAAAACCTTCCTGTATGCTCCCAGTGTTGTTTCCAGAGAGACCATGTCTTTGTATTGAGTTGTGAATGAGCCATTCATTTCTTCAGGGAGAAATCACATAAGTATTTCAGTTGTAATACTTATTTAATTAATTGAACTGTTTCTCTTATGTGAAAAAAAATTGAAATGCAACTTTTCAACTAATTTCTTTACTGATTGTTGTAGAGTGTAACGAAGTACATTGGCGATCTGGAGAGGAATAGCTCAACCCCTCAGATAAGGGCATTGTGTGCATTATTTTTCCTGTTTAACTTATGCCAGTATGTTATGCTTATATGCAACTTTGTATAAAATACCCCCCTAAAGTTATAGATATATTAAATTAATATAGTTAACAATAATAGAAAAATCTTAATAAATTATGGTTATAGAATTATAAATTTAAGTTACAAAATTAAATTACTATTTTGTATCTACGTAGAGGGAGAGAGAGACAGAGAAGGTATTTTGAAGTTATTTTATAGATACAAATAGATGTCTGTAATTTCTCCACTTTCTTCAGTCAAGTTGATATTTTGTCTGATTGGTTTGGTTCTTAGACCTTCATGCTGAGTACTTCAATGGCTACACTAATTGTAATTCTGCAGACAATTTACTGGGTTCCATGTGGTGTTTTTCAGGTATTTAGTAGAACTTGGCTGCATCAAACCACTCTGCGACCTCCTTACAGTAATGGACTCAAAGATCGTGCAAGTAGCACTGAATGGGCTGGAGAACATCCTGAGGCTTGGAGAGCAGGAATCCAAACGCAGCGGCACGGGCATTAATCCTTACTGCGCTCTTATTGAAGAAGCGTATGGTATGAGCAAAACATCTGTGGAAGTCAGGGGTTAAAGCAGTGCTCACGAACCCACTAGAGTTTCACCCCCTCTGCTGCCGTGTAGAATTCTGGTAGCAGCAGCAGCAGCAGCAGCTTGCTTCATTGCCTCTGCTGTGCTGAGGTTCTAGCATGTATCAGCATGATCAGTTCTGAGGTACTGCTGCTCTTAAGGTTAGTTTCCTTGTTGATGAGAAAGTACTTATTTAGAAAAATAAAAATGGATTTTCAAGAGCGGTATAGAAGAAGATAGTGTCACTGAACATGATTTCTTGAACTGTGGTTTTCTTCATGGTTACTTTGGCTTCCTTTGAAGAGTTATATCAGAATAGGATTTTTTTTCTTGCCTGCTTCTAGGTTTTAATTTCCCTTTTCCAGTGTTGCAGAAATGCCTATAGAGAGTATTATAGAATTATTTCTTCTAGTCTTTGTACTTAGTAAAAGGAGCAGACGAGAAAGCCACTACAATTCTGAATATTAGAGATTTACTAAAGTGTGTGAGACTTGGAATTCATTATAGCATCATTCCTAAGTATGAAAGATAGTTTACCTTGCTGTTTTATTTTCACTTGTTTCTGACTACAAAGTCTGAGTTTGCTCCATCTGCTTAATGTCTGCCCAAAACCTGGTTGCATGAGTTTAACTGCATTGCATATACATGATGCACAGGTTAGGTAACGGAGTCTCCATCGTTGGAAGTCTTGAAGACTTGACTAGGCACAGCGGACCTAATCTAGTGTTGGTAGTAGTGCTAGGCAGGGCTGCAGGTTGGACTAGATGATTACCAGAAATCTCATTCAGCTTGCAATTATGTGATTTTGTAGCCATGGTCCTCACAAACAAAGCACTATGAACACACTCTCAGGTGTGTTCACGTATCCTAACAGTCTCTTCAGAAAAAGTGTGTGAGGCCTTGTTCTTTACACATTCAAGCTTGTTGTTTTCATTTTTTGAGTTAAGGGCTAGAGGCAGACAGTATGAAACACACCACACAGTTACAAGGAGCTTTGTAGTTCAGCTTACTCTCCACAAACAAGGAAAAATAAAAGTTGGGTAAGGGTTTCCATAGAGGGACCTATTCTTTCTGAGGGTAGGAGAGAATTGTCGTGGAACTTGATGTTCGCAACAGACTTAAATTATCATGGTCATATGCTTTCACCGAGCTGTAACTCTTACGTACTTCTTTTCTCTACAGGCCTGGACAAAATTGAATTCCTGCAGAGCCATGAGAATCAAGAGATTTATCAGAAGGCCTTTGATCTGATTGAGCACTACTTTGGAACAGAGGATGAAGACAGCAGCATTGCCCCACAGGTGGATCTCAACCAGCAACAGTACATCTTCCAGCAGTGTGAGGCTCCCATGGAAGGCTTCCAGCTCTGAGGTGCCCCCTGTGCTGTGTGCTCCTCTACCTAGCCAATCCTGTTGTCGAGCCACAAGCCACCCGTGGAGTGATTCTCTCAATGTTTTCCATAACCCTGTTTGCGCTCATTCGCTTGCCTTGTGCACATGCTCTTACATACGTCTGGAAAACTTTTGGCTCTCCGTGGCAGGATGTCCTCTCCTTGGCAAGGGGTTGCCAGAATCACCCTTCTCCTCTAGATTCTGAACCTCTCCACTGTCATCTTCGTGGAGTTGAGGCACCTTTCTATACTTTGAGATATTCCTTGCTCCTATTACAGGAAAATGATCCCTCCTCCATAGCCCCCACACTCCTGGCATCCAAGATTAGGCTGCCTTTCTCTTGTGTTTGCTGCAGTCCAGGGAGACACTCAAACTTTCTGAGATGTAGCTGAATCCATTCCCCATATTCTTCCCTGGATGCCTCTTTGGATGGCTGTGTGAGATGCAGTAGATCTTCACATGCAATGTATCTACTTTGCTGTATGTGCCAGCTGGGGTTATTGGCATATAGAACATGTTACAAAGAATGGAATAAGTTCTCTATCCCCTGCAACAACAGACTGCAATGGACGTGTTTTCTGGTTCTTAAGAATACTGAGCACATCTGACCCCATCCCTTCCTCAACACTGAGCTCCCAAGCTGGATTGCAGACCACTGTGGAGATTAGTGTACCTTCCCAGTCTTTCCTCTTCATCCACAAAAAAAAAGAGCCTGTGAAGAGGTCACTCTTACGACCTGCCCAGAAATGACTTTCCAAACCAGCCTCTAGAATGGAAAAACTACCCCCACTTCTGCTTGCCAGCACAGGATGATCCACCTGGGCCTTCCTTCGAAATCAAGCCCTTTCTGACTTCGTGTTCCAGAGTCTGGTCCTTGGTATTATAGTTACGGCTGAAAAATTCCTGTCTGCCTCTTTACATTTTTACACAGTGTGACTTGAACAGATTTGTCTTCTGAAAAATTACCTTCTGAATACAGAAATCTTAATTTGTAAAACTTAGCACAAGGAGCATTAGATCTCCTTTTCCTTTTCACGAGACAAGAGCTTCCTCTCCAGCTCACCTGTTAAAATAGAGTCCTCCTGGTCTCAAGTCCCCTATTTAACAGCTAAACTGACACTACGTTCAAGGGATAGTAATATTACACACGGATCCACCTGGCCCTTTCATTTCACTTTTCCCTTCTGCTGTTTACGGGACTTCAGGTGAATTAGCATGGAACGCATGGTTCCTACAGGTGACATCTGTAAGACATCGCTGACTGCATGACAGCTGTCATCTGCAGCTGCAGACTGCCCTTCTGCTAGCAGCATGTTCTTGGCTCCGCAACCTGCTTGGATCACAGACATCTGATGCAAAGGCCAGCCACTCCTCACTGAGTTCAGCTGACATTGACACCAAACTCTTCACACAACTGGGGAGATGCCACGTGCTTGAAAGTGGCAGTTCCATTTCTGTAAATGCGATGGATTCTCCAGGCCGTCCACACCCCCTTGCATCCGGCCATGTTCTTTCAAGCCATTTTGGATGCTTGGAACACACGTTTGTCCAGCAAAAACATTTCAAAATCACCACTGACAACTGCAGCGTCACGTATCTGTGGTAAATGTTAGTGGCAGAACTGTCTGCAAGATCCTAAAGACTCCTCTCAGTGACAAGCCACTGCGAAAGCGAAACCAGCCCATTGGATACAGAATAATAAACATATATAAATCACTTGTCAAACTGCTGAAAAAAAGCTAGGCGAAGGCCTGAACATCAGTTCTGTGTGACCATTATTTAAATACAGTCTTCAGTTCTGCCTGTGCTTCAGGATGGAGACTCTGACCTGTGTGGCCACTGCAGAGGCTGCCTGCTGCCTCCCTAGCTAAGCCAGTTGGCCTCCACCTTCCCTCTCCCAGTTATTTTCTCTAGTGCTGCTTTGTGCTGAAGGAACATTTAGTTTACTGCACTTGATCTGTAAATGGACTTCGATTCTTTGTAATTTTAGGGGGTTAAATTTGGTGGTTAATTTAAAAAAAAAAAGCAAAAAAACCCCTCAATGTTGCCTTTACATCACATATAAATAACTGTGTTTCTCTTTTCTTGAAGGGTGATAGAAGCACTGATTAGTAGCAAAATCTTGTTTTAGCTTTTGGATTTTTTTGTGCTGGATTTTTTTACGTGTAAATTTCCAATAACATGTCATTTCTATAAGATTTGTTTAAATTCATGTACCTCTTACTGGATGGTATAAAAATGCTACATATTTTGTAAACAAATCTGAGCAAAGTGTGTGTGCATATATTCTGTATATTCATATATGTATATTCTGTGTATATATACACTAGTGTGTATATATACATATATACACACACACGTATATATATACACACATGCACATGTGTGTACATATATACATATCTATATATCTATATATCTATATATATATAAGTGTTTTCTCTTCCAGGCTAGTGAAAACAATGTGGTGCATTGGCGTTTCCCTCCCCCACCCCCAAGAAAATAATGACAGTTGCCTCTAAATGAGTGAATTAAAAAAGAGTCCATTTAATCTGAGTGGTGTGCCTTCCTCTGTAAGGAGCCTGGCCAGTGTTTGTTACTTTTGCAGTGGATATGTGAATTCAGAGCAGATAAGTATAAATCTTCAAACTTGGTATGTTTGTTTGAAGTGACAGGCTTGGTTGGCGCAGGTGATGTTATTGTCATATCTACTTAGACTGTGTAAGGCGTCTGACTGGTACTGCCTAACATTTTGACTGAAGACTAAAACAATACAAAACTCAACGTGGCACACATTAAAGGGATTAAAGTGTGGCTAACCCATAGGTCTCAATTTAATTTTAAATGGTGCTTAATTGAGTGTATTTCCATCAGGATCTTCCAGCAATCAGTTCTTGGCCTTGCTTTACTTAGCCTTATTGGTGGATTGAAAAGAAGCAAAATCTGCTTCTGACAAAGGCTGTAATCTGTGTGAGTACAGAAGGGAGATCAGACTTGTGAATTATGTGTTTACTGATACAGACTTATCAGAATTACTTGGTAAAACAGGGATAAGTGAAGTATTTGCGTTTTAATAGAACCAAATGTGTATTATTACCGTACCTACCTAATAAAGAACATGCAGGCCACAGGTGAAGGACTCCGTTTTGGAGTAAAAGTGCCTCTGAAATTCAGAGTATGAAGATCAGTATGTGTTATCACTTGAACACTATTTCCTAACGTGATTCTGTGGCTACTGTAATGCATAAAGAAATATTTAGTACAAATGGGAAATTTATGTTAACTTGATATTCAGCTTTGGCAGAACTTCTACTTGCAGGAGCACTCTCGGTGTTGCTATCAGCAGCTAAAAAGGGTTGCTAAAATATTTGGAACAGCAACAGCTGTTAAAAGGTGGGAAGTTCCATTTAGATGGGAAAAGAGGCATTTTTTTAGACTGACATGAGAGTAACAGGGGATGTGTCTTCTGCTAGAAACATTTAAACCAGTATTCTCTGCTTTCCGGAAGGGTGCCCTGCTGCTCAAACAGGAGCTAGCTCAGAAGATGACTTTAGCTTCCACTTTTGTGAAGGTCACACTGTGTTATCATCTGTTCTTGTTTTGTGTCCGTAGTCTGGTGTGTAGCGGATAGGCCAGGAAGCTGCTGGGGTTCTTGGGTTCTTCTCTTAGCTCTGCCGTGCAGTGTGCAGTGCCAGAAAAGGGATCTTACGTATTTTCTTCTGCCCTTCGCCTCAGCTTGGAAATTAAAGCATTTGTTTTTGTCTGTTCGTGGAGATCCAATCTAAGCACCTTCCAAAAGCCTCGCAAGCTGGTAAGGTGAAAAGATTCATGAGAACGAGTATCTCTGAGTTGTTCTTGCAGCGTCAGTTAAACTGGGCATTAGAGAAACGAAGATGTGGGACCACCTGAATTGTTATCCAGTCATCCTGTCCACAGACTTGCAGTGCCAGTCAGTGCTCCTGGAAATGCACCCCTGTGCTTCCCTGAGGAGTTCCTGTGCTTTTGTGCCAGCTTTGAGTAATTCCCACATCTTCCATTATGGTTTATTTGCTTCTGAGATTGGCACAACACATTGTTAGTACTTCCCCTGCCAATTATAGCCAGTATAATCTGCATCTTTCTTTGGATGCCTGAGTCTTAGTAGGAAGATAACCAGGAGCTTTTTGTGTAGGGCTCTGGCCATGCTCATAGGGCTCCTAAGGTGTCATTCAAGTTGTCAAATTTGTCATTGCACTGGGAAGTTTCAGTTGCTTCTGGAACAGGTACAGCAGTATGGAACATGGCATTTCAAGAGGAAATGGACTCACGTTGTTCCAGGGAAGGTTTGGATTAGGTATTAGGAAAAATGTTTACATTGAAAGGTTTATTGAGTATTGGACTGGGCTGCTCAGGGAAGTGTTTGAGGCACCATCCCTGGAGGTATTCAAAGGACAGGTTGACATAGTGGCATAGTTTAGTGGTGGGTTTTTATCAGGTTGATGGTTGGACTAGATGATCTTAAAGGTCCCTTTCAACCTAGACAAGTCTATGATTCTGTGGTATAGTACTGATAATTTAACTTTTTTGAATAAATTGAATGGTGTTGCAGACCAAGTCAAAGTGGAGAAAGAAAATGAAATACAGTTTAAGGGCTTAGTATGTTCCTCTACGTCAGGCATTGTCAGAAGGCTGTAGGCTAAAGCTAGGAGCTAATCAGATGATACAAGGCCTATTAAGAAGTTCTCCAGTCAGCCAGACGGGCTGCCTGGGCCAGAAGCGTGTGTTGTTTTCTAAACCATTGTCTGTGTTTAGAAGTGCTTTCTCGGAAGCCATCATACTAGGAAAGAGGTGGTTTCTTTCACTGCCCCTCCGAGAAAGTTAGGTCTAACTTTTCTAGTGTGCAAAGGCTTGCTAAGGAAATTTGCAATGGTTGGGAGCGAGCTGGAGACGGCACAGAGCCCAGTGGCTCAGGCTTTTGTTGGGCGCTCTGGAGCTGAAGTGGAAGCTGAAAGAAAACCCAAGTATGTGCAGTGTGGCACAGGTTTCACGGTAGATACTGAAATGGTGGAGATACCAGAGTGGTAGAAGGAAAGGAGATATAACTTCTGCACGGACTTCCTGTCAAACCACAGGACCAGAGTTCAATTTTTGAGTAAACAGCGTAAAGCTTATAAAAATTAAAGTAAAATGAAAAACTGATGAGCGTTGCTGCTCTGCGGTGTTATTTTTATCCTCTAAGTGGTATTTTACATATTTTTATTTGAAGTACTTTACCATCTGAATGTTATATTCACAAAACTAGATGAGGTACCTGCCAGTTCTTTTCACAAGAATGCACTTGGAGGTGCTTATTGAAAGGGGGATGTTTTTGAGAGATGCATGGTTTTAAGCTCTGCCATGACCAAGCATAAATCAATTCACAGGTTTCTCTTGAAATCAGTGCACATTCTCCTTTTGGGTTTCATTTTACACATAAATGAGCAGAGCCACAGAGTACGGGAAGATTTGGTGGTTCCTACCTGCGTGCTTACTAGTGTGGCAAAGGAGGAGAGCTGTCATGAAAGACGTGCTCACATCCCAGCAGTGGACTTAAGCGTGACTTACACCCAGCGCTGAGTGAGGGGACAAACCTGTGGAAGCCCCCTCAGTTTGGTGGCCAGCGTACTCATTGCCTCACAGAGAATCTGGGAACAGGTTGTGGCACCATCGGGAGGCTGTGACTTCTGTTTGATTGGTTACCTCTCATCAACGCGAGCGGTATCCAGGCATGCAGTCTGCCTCCAACTCTCGGGAAGTTCACCAACTGCACCTGTCACACACGTATGCCTCTTCCCTTTGTGGTGTCCCTGGCAGCCAGTTAGTCCTGAAAACACGGTTTCAGACAGTCTTGACAGTCTCAATCTACATTTCCTTCCAAACTAACTGAAAGGAGGAGGAAAAATACGGGTCTCCAGTTGCTGCAGGCTGTTCAGCATGAACAGTATGTGACTCTCCTGGGACATGTGCCAGCAGTAGGACTGTTGGGAGTTGCTCTTTGCAGGATGTTACTGGATTTGCCGCTTTTAAAACTTCAGGCAGGTGATCTTCGAGTGAGCTAGCGTCAGGAAAGCACAGATGTCAACTTGAAGGGGAAAAATGCAAACAAATTGAAATGAGGCTTGGAAAAAAGATCTGCAGCAGGGAGCAGGAACGTCTGATTGATTTTTCTTTTTCATACTCGTGCCTCTGAATAGTCTGATTGTGGAGGCTGAAGCTGTTGCCTGGTATTTCTGGAAATTCGTCTGTTCCCTTAGCTTGGACATTCACTCATCTGACTACCAGCTGTGGTGTAAAAACCATTAGGCTGTCACCTGCAACAGGCTGGTTCTCTGGAATGCCATTTCACTGTCACTCCTCTTTTTATCAGAGACAGGCAGCTACTCCCAAAAAGTAATCCTTCACTTAAACACAGCCAGAATATATTGGACCTTGAACAGGTAAGCAGAGTTTCTAATAACTTATGAGCATTTTGATGATATTAATGCCGGTGATCCAATTATTCCTGATCCAAGGACTCCCCTAATAATTGTTCTCTTACACAAATAGGAACATATGCAATATTTTAGGCAGTCTGTAGCAAGAGAATACGTATAGCACCATTATTTCTGCAGGGACTTGAAATAGTCTGTGATAGTGGATGACTGCCCAGCAAAAGCATTTCGTTTGTACAAGTATGGATGTACAGGTGGAAACCTAACAGGTTGTCCTTTTGTGTCCCTCTTATCTAAGTGCTAACTGGCTGGATGGCTGCTGGGCCCAAAGAGTGGCGGTGAATGGAGTTAAATCCAGTTGGCAGCTGGTCAGAAGTGGTGTTCCCCAGGGCTCAGTACTGTGGCCAGTTCTCTTTAATATCTTTATTGACTATCTGGATGAGGGGATTGAGTGCACCCTCACTAAATTTGCAGGTAACACCAAGTTGGGCGGGAGTGTTGATCGCCTTGATAGAGACTGGCCCTACCAAGGGAGCTGGACAGGCTGGATTGATGGGCTGAGGCCGATGGGCTGAGGTTCAACAAGGCCAAGTGCTGGGTTCTGCACTTGGGTCACATGTAGTGCCACAGGCTTGGGCAGGAGTGGCTGGAGAGGTGCCCAGCGGAAAAGGACCTTGAAGGTGTTGGTCAACAGAGGCTGAGTACAAGTGAGCAGCGTGCCCAGGTGGCTGAGCAGGACAACAGCATCCGGGCTTGTATGAGAAATAGTGTGGCCAGCAGGAGTAGGGGAGTGATCACCCCCTTGTTACTCAGCACTGGTGAGGCCCCACCTCGACTGCTGTGTTCAGTTTTGGGCCCCTCACGACAAAAAAGGCATTGAGGTGCTGGAGCATGTCCAGAGAAGGGCAGCAAAACTGGTGAGGGGACTGGAGAACAATCCTTATGAGGAGTGGCTGAGGGAGCTGGGGTTGTTCAGCCTGGAGAAAAGGAGGCTGAGGGGAGACCTTACTGCTCTCTACAAATACCTGAAAGGAGGTTGTAGTGAGGTGGGGGTCAGTCTTTTCTCCCAGGTAACAGGATGAGAGGAAACAGCCTCAAGCTGCACCAGGGGAGGTTTAGATTGGATATTAGGAAAAAATCTTTTCACTGAAAGGGTTGTCAAGCATTGGAACAGGCTGCCTGGGGAAGTTGTGGAGTCACCATCCTTGGAGGTATTTAAAAGATGTAGACACATGGCACTTAGGGACGTGGTTTAGTGGTGGACTTGGCAGTGTTAGGTTAACAGCTGGACTCGGTGATCTTAAGGATCTTTTCCAATCTAAATGATTCAAAGTAAGAGCATAAGCCTTTGTAAAGGGTACTCGTACCATGAATGTAGGTACAGCTCCTGCAGTCTTAGACACTTTGTCTTGTGTACAGCACGTGTGGGAAACAACTATTTTGTCTGTCCAGGTTACTCACTGCCCAGTTCCACTACTGAAGACGGGAGTTAGGAAGAAAGGGGAGGTTGTTAGGAAAAGCAAATATCTGTTTCTGGTTTTAATGGTTACAGGGCAATATATTCTTTCTTTCTTGAACATGAGAGAGTACAGAAGTAACACAGAGGAAAGGCGTGACTATTTCATCCTTCCAGTCCTTAAAAGCACTTGGCTTTTCTTCCCCGCTCCTCGGTCTTTTTAATTCCTCTTCTAAGGTTTAGCAGCTACACTCTGAGAAGCTTCCTCTCTCCACTGAGCTTTCTTCTCCAAGTTTATGCTTGTAAGAGATTCATGCCTTTTTACAGCCTATAACATAATCATAAAGCAAGAACAGAAAGTTACCACCTAAAGGACTACAGAGATTAAACTTGAATCAATAGTTTAGAAAATACCTGGCCTATCTTTACGAAGGCACATTTCAGTCAGCTTGAACGCCAGGAAGAGAGGGTTAAAGTAAAACATCCAGAGACTATTTGGGCTTAAACTCATTACTTCTCTGGAAATAAATTAAACCTAGAAGATACATTTTGTGCTTGTGGTGAGTATTTAATATTAATCTCTGGTCTGCAGAAGTCAGAGGTACTGGAAACAAAGCACAAGTTATGACAGATCACAGCCGCTGTGAAAACAAGGGTCCCAAAGTGGCTGTCCTCCTCTTTCCCGTGTTTGCACTCATACTGTTCCAGAGTAAGAGAAGAACATTCTGGGAATTGTCAGTGTTTGATCTCTTCTGCTGAAGCCAGGGAAAAACCTTCCCACTGTTTGGTTTCAGAGTGCTGTGTTCTTTCCATTTTGGTAGGGGAATGGTGACAAGTAGAAACGTGGCTTGATACTTCCATAGTTCCCAGCACTGGGGTTGAGACTCTCTTACTAGTTTTAAGGTTTCTCTAGAACCTCACTTAGCCCACAGAAACAAGATGGGAACGTTGGCATCAGAACTGCTTCAGAGAAAGGTAGCATAGAAATAAGGTTCTGTCCATGCAGATGTTTTAAATTGGGGTTTTTCTTGCTTGCAGTCATCCTTAAAAAAATGTAGCAGGCTGTGTTTGTTACTACTGTGCTTTTTATTAAAAGCAACACAAGCAGCACAGATTACATTCATGTTCCTTGTTTTTAAGGCTAATGCTGCCAAGAGGCTTTAGCACACAAAAAGCATTCCTTCCTTCTTTTGCAGAAACATCCCAAAGTTAATAGTTCACCAACTATGATAAAAGCCCCACATAAAATAAAGGCAGGACTAACCTTTGCTGCACTTGGAATCTTAAACTTTATGTTTGTTCTCTTCATGTGATGCAATTTAAATCATAGACCTACTTCTGCCATATGCTGAACTTCATAATCTTGCCAGATTCTACGTAAGTGAAGGATAATCAGCATCTACAGGACTTGGAAGCTTTTCTATAAAAAAGTTTTCCAATTCAACAAAGAGCAATAATTTGAGAAAAGTGGTTCCATCCACACTAAAGGAAACCTGTTTTCTAATGCATTTAAAGAGCACAGAATTATTATTGACATGTCTCTTCACTGTTTAAAAAGACTTCTGAGAATTTTCAAGTCTGGTTTGTGGAGAAACCCACCCATTTGCTATTTCCATTATATTGACTCTGTGACTATTGCAGGGTGTAGAGAGGCATTTGGAGCCCATGGCCCAGTGAGCGTTTACCTGCCTTCCAGATCCACAGACCAGAAAGTTCTCTTTCCTTTTGAAGTCTCTCAGTCCATCAGCAAAATTAAGAAGTTAAAATGGAGTAAGCTAAAATTAAGTATTGCACTGAGGAAAGAAGACTGTTTTTCCCCCCCCTTTTAAAGGAAACATTTGCAGTCTTAACAGTGATACCACCCTGTTCTGACTTGGGAATTAATGAGTGAGGGTCATTTCTGGGGCACTAGGACTTCTTTTTAATTTTTGCTCAGTGATAAAATGAAAAAACCCCTAAACAAAACAGTACTAACAGTCCATAGGAGGAGCTGAGGAGTTTGTGAAGGTTGATATGCACACAGCAGCCAAAAATCTGCTTACCTGTTTCCCTTTAATCACCATGACTATGCATCCCAGTATCGTCAAGGCCATCATCACATAGCTGAACTTCACACGCAGCGTGGTCTTTGCTGCTCTGACAGTTTCAATCCTCAATAGATAAATAAAAGACAGACGCATTATCAGAGACACAAATCAATCATTTGGCTAATTGTTTGATTTCTCCTGGCATGTTATCTATGCAATCTGGTATGATGGTAACCATACTCGGCTCTTCTCACAAAACGGTTTTACAAGAACGGGAAAGGCTGATCCCCAGCTACCTCTGGAGATCTGTGGTAACAAAGGAGTTCCTCTCAAAGTTGGAAACAAACCCAACATTTTTTTAAGTTTCAGGTATTTAGTTGCTAAAAGACATTACAGCCTTTCTAGATTACCTGACTGTGAAGCAAAGGAGGAAGGCTGCCAAGTATTTAAATACATACCTTCACTATGGGGAGGACAGGAAAAGGAGAGGAATGCTTTTACTAATACAATCTTTTACTTACTGTTAGCTGTTTCTGTGCTCACTACCACCTTCTAGTATCTGCAAAGCCAGTGAGTACCCACCCATATTAGAACTGCGGTGTATTTAACATGGCAAAACGTGCAGAAAATAGCAAACATGCAAAATAGCAGAAGCATGGAAAAAGAAACTTCTGTCAGCAGGAATGAAATATGGAATGTTTAACAGTTGGAGTTCCTTGGGCAGAGGGAAGCATTATTAGAGCTGAGCAATTCTTTTTGCCTGAACTTCAGAATGGTTTTGTTTATGGTACAGTCTATTTTCCAGCAATAAGGCTTCCTCTTCTACAGGACTGGAGAATGCTATGGATTACACACTGGCTGCTGAATGTAATACTCCTCAGAAACGCTAACTAAGACTTGGTAACAACACCAGCAGTTACCACTTCCCTCCTGCTGGAGTAGTATTAAAGTAGTCTGTTTTCCTAAGAAATGAAGGAGGTGCGGAGGATTTTAAGCCTTCCAACATCAGCTTTGGACAGACGATTTTTTCTTTTATTTTTGTTTGTTTCAGGGAGCTTATCTAGCCACACCAGTAGTTAGACCACTCCTTCAGGAAACCTGTTGCCTAGTTTACTGTTACCTTTTAAAAACCAGAAGCCTTCCACACAAAGAGTATCACTTACTAAAGTCTTTCAGCTGTACATGTGATGAGTTAAAACAAAACAATAATTTATTTTAAGTTGGGTTAAACTCTGAAGGTGATTCTACCTAAATGACATCTCAGTTACAGCAATGAAAAGTTTGTATTGCAGATACCGATGCAAGAAGGGGCAATGAAACATAACGCTTTTAGATGTGGTTTTCACAATAACCAAAGACAGATACCCTCTGTATTTAACTCTCCTTGCAGAATTCAGAGCAGCTGACTCCCTTCTCAAGGAGATTTAAGTCTCACTGATTAAATTGGGCATATTATAAAATTACAGATGACTAGAAAAGCATCAGTGTCATGTGATGAAAGAATAAATGCAAACTAGGTAATTATACCCCAAAACTAATGTGGTTATTGAATTTAATGGAACTGGAAAATTATCCCTGTACACAAACATGAGTGAATACGGAATCTTGATGTTTTGACCTTTATATTTGGAGGAAAAAAAACACCAAAGGATCCACGATAGTTTAACGTGGCAAGTCACGTAGGACCTGAGAACTGGAAGTAGTTTTGTTCTGGTTTTGAAGAGGAGGGCAAGAGTAATTTGATCACTGTTTCGAAGTAGCAATAGAATCATAAAATGGTTTAGGTTGGAAGGGATCAACTAGTTCCAACCACAGCCATGGGGCAGGGCCACCTTCCACTGGAGTACAAGAGTTCTGATCACAGGCAACGTGTCCATCTACCATGAAACTAATAGCCGAATTTTGCTTCCAGGTTACCTGTTTTTGCTAATAAACGGTGATCAACAACTTGGGTGCAGGCTGCAATTAAGGTAAAATGCACAGAAGTAGGATTTAAAAAAACTTTAGCAGTGAATTTTTGAAGTACCTTGGAAGTATTGGAATATACAAGAGGAAAAGGTAGTTATCTGAATGCATTTTGCACTATAAATCAGTTCAGTGGCTAAGATTAACATTTACTTAATGAGTTACTTCTGATTACCACACCTTCCAAGATTACCAAGTTATATCTCAAGTCCTTGCAATCCACCCCTAATTCAGCTTTTTATAGTTCTCAATCATCTTCTCAGCTTTAGCCGAACTACTTGCCTAAATAAAAACAAGAGTTCCTGACGCACTTGCAAAACTGGTCACCTTTTATCAGAAGTTGGTTTGTCTTTTCAATAAACCATTGAAATTACCTCAGTGACTCTGCTAACTCTGTTTTTTGATTGTTTTGTTTTTGTTTTTAAAAGCACCCATAACAAATGTTTGGTATGCAAAAATATACGGACTGACATTAATAAATCACACCTTTATGTATTTCCACTGTAATTTTAAGAAAAATTATTCAATACACAATTGAAGGATTCATTCTTAAGAATATTTATCCACTGTGGTACACTTAGGAAGAAAGCTTAAGATGCATGGGTGGATTTTCAATTCCCATACTGTGCATCCAAACAAACAGAGTAACTTTAGAGGGCAGCTACATATTTTTTTTTTACCTAAGTAGTACAAGATTTACTGTACCTTTTTAATTTAAATAAATGCATATATTTAAAAGCATGTTGTAAAAGATAACCATGCTACCCCCATGGTTTTTAAACTAAAATTGCCTGTTGTTGTTAAGTTTGATCTTCATTTTAGCTAGGCAAACTAAACCACACAGTTTTATTTTCTACTTGTCACACAGGGCAAAGCATGAACATTTGGACTCCACCAGCAACAGGGAAATTTTGATTATATGGATTTTTTGCTACAGTCTTTCCACTGTTTGTTGGTTTAAATTCCAAGAGTAAAGAAAGTTGACCCATGCCCTCCAGACATTTGTTAAACATTTTAAATTACTTTCAGTTGTTGTATAGCTATATCATGAAAGTTGCACACAACGGGAGACTGATGTATAAAGAAGAATGCTAGGAAAAGCTCACACCAGTATTGGCACCCCACAAAAAATGGGAGAGAAAACTTGACTGATTTGTGATGTTTTTCCTAATGAAACGACTGGTAGATGCTGGTCATCCCTTCGGGGAAAAAAATCAAAAGGGTTGTATTATCTCAGCAATACAGAGCTGCTCAGGTCATCTCATCTGCAGGACAATAAACCAGACAGAGCAGTGTAAGATCACTCAGCTGAGAAAACCCATCCCATTTGAGAAAAGTTATTCTGGGGTTGCATTCAAGTAACTTATTCCTGCATAGACAGTGTCTTTTCCAGCTTCAAAACTGGTACTTACGAGACAGTCTCTGGTATATCCTCTGGTTTTTTGAAATGGCCTGCCCACAACAAAAATCTCTTCTCCCAGTCTGTAGGCTTGTATCCAGGCACCCTCAGAGGAGACTGGCCTGAAAAAAAACCCCACAAAACAACAAAGAAAGAAATAAACACACAAACAAACAGAACTGCCATCAAAACCAACAGTCTGAGAGGATCAATTACCACAGCTGTAATGAAAACAGGGTGAGCAATGCAGAATTTTAAGCAGAGTTGCTAGAATTGCTAGAGTTGGTTAGGGAACAAAAAGCATACCACGGTCGGATTAACAAATTATTAATACGGATTAAATTTAGACCATATAAGGAAAGCCAAATCTTGCCCAAGATCCCTACATTTGTAGCTCCAAGTTTGCAGAACCTGCTCCAGCATTTAAGCTTCCTAAGCTGCTGTGATACTACAAGTTTCTTTATTACAGCTAAATCAGTTTTGAAAAAATAAAATCAAATGGAAAACAAACAGAAAAGCCAATATGCTGCACTGCTGCATCACAAAATGTTCACTTTTCCAGGGAGTGTAAGATCTTCTCTTATCTGAAGGTATATAAACATAACAAAACACCACCACACACACCCCCAGACCAACAGAACAAAACCACCTCAAAAGCAGGAGGTATCCTGCATGGCTCTGTGCTGCCCCGTGGATTCATGACTTATTTAGGAAGTAGGGTGAATAGACAGCTTGCTGACAACAATAAGTTATTCAGAAACATAAAGAAGAGAGCCACAGGGCTCCAGAATCCTAAGTCAGTGAGATGGCCAAATATATGAACAGGAATCAATTCAAGTTCACGTGCAGAAGACAGCCTAACCTTACCATTACTGCTGAGAAGTAAGGCCCTGGGGTTTCCTAGAAGCCTTTGGCAAAACGTTCAGTAATAGAAATGGAAGCAGCATGGCCAGCAACGTTTAGGAGCACAATGCAAAAGCTTTGTTACGCCACCGTATAAAACCATGACTCCAGCATTTTGAAGAGCGTGTGGAGCGCTGAGCCCTCATCTCCGAAACAGTTGCAATGCAGCAGGTAGAGGGAAAATCCGTAAGGATGACCACAGGTATGGAACCCTTGCCAGGTAAGAAACAGTATCATAGACTGAGACCTTTAGCCTGCAAAAGCAGTAACTGAAGCTCCCTTCAGCACAACAGAGGCACCAGAACCGTAAGTGACACTGGGAGCATGAGTTACAAGGAACAGGTCCCATTTTGGAAGGGGTACCAAATAAAGGAACGCTAGACTGAAAACAGCACGCACCAGTTTCAAAAACAAATACGTATTTTCTCACAGCATGCTTCAACCTAGGAATTCCTTCCAGAGGATCCGAATGCTAAAAACACAACCAGCTTCAAGAGACTAGGCAAATTTATGACAGAAATATCCAGTGAGGACCGTTAAAAGCAAAGATGCCACCTCTGGGGCAGCAGTCTAGGGGAGAAAAACTATGTTTGCCCTGTTTCTGTACTCCTCCTTAGATCCTCACTACTGGTCACCATTCCTATGACTCCTCACGTAAATCTAAGGGATCTCCTTTCCCAGCCACCACTGGAGACAGGGCAGTGTTAAAGACAGCTTTTGTCTTACCCAGTAGAGCTGCATTACGTTTGTAAGACAGAATTATGCCAAATGCTTCACGCCTGTGTGTTCCTTGTATCTAGCATCAGCAGGCAAAGACAGGAACACGTTATACAGGTGGTGTGGTTTAGGCTGGGCTGGCCAATAAACAAATGACAGATGGTCTCTTTAGCCTTTCACCCTTCAGAGAAGGGAAATGTTCTCATTAGGCCATCATAAATGTCTGATAGAGAGCGAAGAAATGTTTTGTGGCCTGAGCCACACAACTCCATGGTTAAACAAGAATCAAACCAAAGATTCAGACTGACTCTTCTCCTGCAGGACACGTACACTTCTGTGAACAGCTGGAGCTGGTTGTACTATGAAAAACTGCAGAACTATTTTAGCTTGCAAGATATTCCTAAACATTGATAACTTCGAGTGGGGTTGAACAGTCAGTTCTAGGGCGCAGCTGAAGAGCCTCAGCAAACATCAGGTAAGATACTAGAGAGCTGCTACGAAGTGAAAGATGTGTTATTGCCACAATAAGAAATACTGATCCCTGGCTTTCTTCAAAAATCAAGATCTTATTGCCAACTGTAATGCTCAGATTTTCAGTCTAAAGATCTGAATTCTCTCACAAATTCAGGAATATCAGCACCTATGTCAGCCAAATTCCTGTTCAGATCCTGTGCAGCCTAGAAATTGAAGTATTTCACAGCATGAAATGTAGCATAATCTTTATCAGAAACTTACTTCTTGGCTGAAATTGACTTTCTTCCTGGGGTTTAATGCAAAGCCTTCTGCTTATCTTCAGATCCACTCCTTTATTCATCCTCAGAACTGAGGGAATATTTCTTCCCAGCAGTTTAACAGCCCTGTCTGAAAGAAAAAGCAGAGGAAGCAAAGGGGCCAAATCTAACACAGAACAGTAGAAAGAGAGAATGCTGCCTTTTAAAATGAAGTTGGTTTGGGGTTTTCTTTTGTCTGTTAGTTTGGTTTTGGTTTTTTTTTAACACTAGAGAAAAAAAGAAAAACAACAGGTACCAATCTAATATTATGCAAGAAACACCAGATTTAGGTTGTAACAGGGCCTATCAAAGAAATTAAAGCTTGTCTAATGTGAGTTTATACATTAACCTTGTTTAGAAAAATTGGAATCATGGAATTGTCAGAGTTAGAAGGGAGCTCTAGGGATCATCTAGTCCAACTCCCCAGCTAAAGCAGGATTGCCCAGAGCACATCACTCAGGACTGCATCCAGATAGGTCTTGAAGGTCTCCAGAGAAGGGGCCTTCACAGCCTCCCTGGGCAACCTGTTCTAGTGCTCTGTCATCCTATCCCTAAAGAAGTTTTTCCTCATATTTAAATGGAACTTCCTATGTTCCAGCTTGTATCTGTTGCCCCTCGTCCTGTCACTGGGAACCTCTGAAAAGAGTCCAGCTCCGTCCTCCTTCAGCCCACCCTTCAGATACTTAGAAGCATTAATAAGGAATGCAAGATTACAGCCTACAAGCAACTTCTAAAAGACAGCGCACATCGCAATTTCAAGGAACTTATCTATTCCTATGCTTCAGTTGCACTTTAGGCAGTGTTATTTCAAGGGCCACACACCACCGTTCTACCAAAGTTGTCACACCCCAGAAGGAAGTCCCAGACTCCAGTCAAGAAAAAAAGCAGAATCTTGCAGTAGTGGGATATACGTTGCACACTTTCTAGTGCACTACAACAGCGCATGAGAAAGCGTACGTACACTTTGTGGTGTGTTTGTAAAGGATGGTTCATATATGAAATATATGAATGGGCAAAATACGAAAAGGACGGGGCATATACGAAAACGTACATCCCAGAAAGAGCTTCTAATTCACTAATAAATATAATGAAAAAATTCTGAGG
This sequence comes from Thinocorus orbignyianus, assembly GCA_013400375.1. Classification (NCBI taxonomy): domain Eukaryota; kingdom Metazoa; phylum Chordata; class Aves; order Ciconiiformes; family Thinocoridae; genus Thinocorus; species Thinocorus orbignyianus. The sequence goes on from VXBW01001798.1 coordinate 1,876,897, forward strand.
GGAGGGAAGAAACCCCAACCTTGAAAAGCAAAGGGGACTCTTAAAAGCATAAACTGAGGGTTTGTTTTTTTTTTTTTTCCTCTCTCTAAGCTGGCTGAAAATACCCTACAAGGAAAAGTTACCCTATATTTTCTCGGCACATTACATCCCAGCTCTGAAAAAAGTCCCCACCGATTTACATTTACAAGCGACCTTTCCCCCACCCCCAATGAAACCAAACCCTTTCCGAGATCTTCATGGAAGGGGGTGGCGGGGTGGAGGGAAGGCCCAAACCTATTCCTGTCATTATTTCTCTTTTTTTTTTTTT
>VXBW01001798.1:1877226-1950633 GCA_013400375.1 Thinocorus orbignyianus
TTTAAACTGTAGACCAGCTGTGAGGCCCACTGGCCCCGGGCCCTCACACCTCCCCTCAGCCCCGCCACCTCCGCAGCAGCCCCAGCGGGTCATGGAATGGTCAAAGTTGGAAGGGATCTTAAAGATCATCGAGTTCCAGCCCCCCTGCCATGGGCAGGGACATCTCCCTCTAGAGCAGGTCTCTCAAAGCCCCATCCAGCCCGGCTTCGATGGGTCTATCAGCCTCCCCCGGCGCAGTCACTCACCGGCCTGGCTCCACATAGCGCGGCCTGGGCCCTGCCTCAATGTCACCGCTGGGCCGGCACCCTGCTCCGGGCTCGGGGTTAAGAGAGGCGCGGCGAAATGCGCGGAGGGGAGGCCAGCACCGCCCCCGAAGAGCCCCCCCAGCTCTGCTAGGCCGCTCCCGGAGGCCGCCTCTCGGAGGGGCCAGGAGGTCGCTCCCGCCCCCGGGGCTGGGGCCGCCTTCGCCCCGCCTCAGCGCCGGATTGGGCGCCTCCGCGGCGCTCGGCCTTTCCGCTATGGCGGCGCCCAGCGGAGCGGCTGGCTGCGAGGACTTCGCCGAGTTCCAGGTAACGCGCCCGGGGTCCCGCGGGGGGAGAGGGCCAGCTCCCGCCGCCTTCCCGCCCCGGAGAACCCGGCGCGCTCCCGGTAAGGAGGCGGCGCCCCGAAGGAGCGGGCGCTCCGGGAGTAGTGGGGGAGCGTGACGGCGGCGGCGAGGTCACCCTCTCCCGTAAGGGTCGGCGTCCGGCCTTCCCCTCAGCCCGCTGGCGGTAGGGAGCCCTCCGGTAGGGAACGGGCCCGGGGAGGGAGAGCCCGCGGCGGGGGAGCTCCGTGGGGCGGAGGAGGGAGCTCCGTGGGTGCCCCCGCGTTGTTGAACGGGGCGTGACGGTCCCACACGTGTTGCCGGTCGGCGGAGGTGGCGGTAGTCGGCCTTTTTCTTAAATGTCTTGCTCCCCGTTCCCCCTAAGATGGTTGTGGTTTTGTTTTTTTGTTTTTTTTTTTCATTCGAAGTTTGCCGTCTTGCTGCTGGTTGTGCCCGCTTTCCCGCCTAAAGGCGTTAACGGGCGGCTGCGGCCTGGCGGCGGCGATGGCCGGTTCCCAGAGGGGCGGGTGGGTGTGAGGTGCTCGGTGCTACCTGGGTCTGTGTCACCCCCAACCCCCTCACTCCGGCCTTGGCTTCTGGGGAGGGCCTGTGGGCTGGCAGCATGTACTCCTTGAGACCCCACCTGGAGTGCTGCAGCCAGCTTTGGGGTCCCCGGCGTCAGAAGGAGGTGTACTTGTCTAGAGGAGGGCCATGAAGATGATCAGAGGGATGGAGCACCTCTCCTATGCAGACAGGCTGAGAGAGCTGGGGCTGTTCAGCCTGGAGAAAAGAAGGCTCCGGCGAGACCTTACTGTGGCCTTCTAGTACTTGGAGGGGACTTACAGGAAGGATGGGGAGGGGTTCTTTATCAGGAAATCTAGCAATGGGCTGAGGGGTAATAGACTTAGATTAGGAAGAAATTCTTCACTGTGAGGACGGTGAGACACTAGAAGAGATTGCCCCAAGAAGTTGTGGATAACCCATCCCTGGTTCAAGACCAGGCAAGGAGATCTGAGTGTCCCTTGGTGGCCAGGAAAATTGAGACAGGCCCATAGCAGACTGCAGCTGTCCCAGGGGAGACCTGGATATGGGAAGGACCCAGCAGAGCCCAAGGATGCTTAAAAATCGCTTCCCCTTCTCTTGAGGTTAGTATGAAAGAAAACTTGGCATTCATTGGATCTTGATGATCTTTAATATCCCTTCTGACTAGCCATCCTATGATTTTTTTTTTTTTTCTTCAGGAAGCTTTTCTCAGAGATATAAGCAAATATTTTTATTCTATTTTAATTAATTACAGGAGTTGCTCAGGGTGATGAGGACAATCGATGACAGAATCGTCCACGAATTAAACACTACGATTCCAACAGCTTCCTTTGTGGGGAAGGTTGATGCTGGCCAGACGTGTAAAGAGCTCTACCAGTCTGTGAGTGTGTACTCCTTCAACTTTCAGCCCGCTTCCTGAAGTTTTGTTGTGTGCAGTGGCCAGTAAAGCATCCACAGTTCCTAAGGAAACCACTGTCTTCGTGTATCGTGCTTTATGTATCTGTAAAGGCCATGCTTGACTTTTCCAAGCAGCTAAACTGCCTTTATGTAACAGCTGCATCAGTTTAAAACCTTGTTCTGTGACTTACTTGTTCTGTAATGCTGATCTTTTGAGGTGCACTTCAGGCTCCAGTGGATGGCACTGGCCCAGTCCACTTCTTTCTTTTAAAAATGGGTGCTAGCAGGCTTTTAGTGCTGCTTTGCAAGAGTCCTGCTTGTGTGTACCTTTGACTTTGATCAAGTTGATAGCTGCTGCTCAAAGCAGTGTTGCTTCCAGCGTGTGGATTATAGAGTCTAAGGGATTTTTATAGGCACAGCAATACCTGGGCTTTCAAAAGTCTGTGTTTTAACTTGTAACTTGGTTTTTATTCTCTGCTCAACTAGTTGTTGTGACTTTCTCTCTCCCTCCACATAGCTGATGGATGCTCACACCAGCAGAGAGAGAATCATCAAAAACTGCATCGCTCAGACCTCCAGTGTAGTGAAAACTCTCAGAGAAGAGCGGGAAAAGGCCCAGGATGACTTAGCATTATTAAAGCAACTAAGGAAAGAGCAGACAAAGGTGAGCTGTAGAGCTTTTTGGAGATCACTTAGGAAAAAAAGAAGAGGGTGTCTTTCCCAAACAGAAAGACCAGTGTGATTGAGAGAACCTGAAGTGGATCCTGACTCAGGCAATCTTTCCTGAGGTTCTTGTTGGCTGGGTTTGTAAGAACCCTTTCCCCTAGCCCTCAAGACGGAGCTGCTTTCATCCCACAAGTGGGACATTTTTTGAGATCCTGTTACACAAGTGCCATAGAGAAACATGTGTATTTCTCCAGTGCGGACTCTAACCTTCACTGGCTTAACACCACTTAGTGTACAACTTGCCTGGGGCTTGCTTGGTCCTTTGAGAATGCCTGAAGGTTCGTTTTGCCTTTTTGAAATTTTGTAAAGGTAGTGTATCTGCAAATGGCAAGTATGGGTGCCAAGATTCAAATGCCAGAAGATAATGGAATACAGCTTTTGTGTATGTCTGCTGGACTACACGGTTACCCAGCTGTCCCACTTCATCGTCGCTCTGAGAAGCATCATTCTTACTCAGTGTGTTAATTGGGGTTTTTCTTCTCTACGAGGAGCTGCCAGGCAACCTTGAATTCGCTTACCCAACTGGTTTGTTGTTTAACATTTAATGGATTAATTTGCTGAGTACCTTGTGATGGTGTGGGAGAGATTACTGGGTTTGCATAAGGAATTTTAATATGCAAACACCTTCTCAACCTTCTGGACTCTGAATGGAAAGTGTACATCACCAGGGGTGACATAGGTGGAGTATCTGAAGTGGAGAAGGGAACCCTGCTGAAGTTCTTGTCCCCATTCCAGGGCCTCCTTGGCAGGTGAAGGGATACTGTGTGTGTAGCTCTAGAAGTGGAGATTAGCAGGGATGTGAACTCTTCCACTGATTTATTTTCCAGACCTTATTTGTGTGGCTTATGTTCGCTTTACATTTGATTTTTTTTCTCCCCACACCATAAGCTTGCAGCACGTACCAAATAGGACTGCTTGCCTACTGCTTTTTTTGCATACACTGGCTGGGTGTTCAACAATTTAGTGAGCCTACCTCTGTTGAGGACTGCCTTGACCAGGGTTTCTAAATCGGTGCTTTTTTTGAGTTCCAGATGTAACAGTGAGCTCTTCTCACAACAGCCAGACATCCCATCATCATATAAATACATATATATATATATATGTACATGATAGTGGGATATATGTAGATATATATATCGTCCTGTATCCTGGGTAGGGCTTTCTGTGCTGCAATACTGTAAGAGTTGAAGAGGTAGGTCTTGAAATTTTGCTTACGCAGTGCTGAACTACCTCAAAATCCATTTGCTTCCAAGAGGAGCCTGTTGTAGCCCCTGTTTCAAAGAACAGTTGAATTATAGAATCATAGAATGGTTAGAGTTGGAAGGCCCCTTAAAGATCATCGGGTCCCAACCCCCCTGCCATGGGCAGGGCCACCTCCCACTAGAGCAGGTTGCACAAAGCCCCATCCAGCTTGGCCTTGAACACTTCCAGGGATGGGCCATCCACAACTTCTCTGGGCAACCTGTTCCGGTGCCTCACCACCCTCACAGTAAAGAATTTCTTCCTAATATCTAATGTAAATCTCCCCTCTTCCAATCTAAAACCATTACTCCTTGTCCTATCACAACATTTCCTGGCAAAGAGTCCCTCTCCAGGCTCTCCTGTAGCTCCCTTCAAATACTGGAAGGCTGCTAGAAGGTCTTCCTGGAGGCTTCTCTTCTCCAGGCTGAACAGCCCCAGCTCTCTCAGCCTGTCCTGATGCAGCTGTAGTTAAAAGGCTTCCCGAGGAGATGATTTGAACTCGAATCATCTGATTTTTCCCAGGCATGGAGTGAACGAGCTGTTTGTTCACGTCCTTTTCGGAGAAGTGCTTTGGCGTGAGCTCAGATTTAAAGAACCAGATGGCAGGCGAGTAGCTTTATTCTTAAACCCTCACTTGCAGAACTGCTAACAAGAATCCATTTAAGTTTGGAAAACTGGAATGGTAGCTTAGTATTTTCTACAAATTTTGCTTGCAGAGCCTATTTTTTATAATGGTTTAGAGCCCAAAACCTATCACTGAAACCACTACGAGGATCAGTGATAATATTTAATAATTGCAGGTAATTTCAGATACACATCTGTTTTCTGTTGTTATTTGTGTTTCTTTCATCCTGATAATGGTACAATTTGGAGGATTACTTCTGGATCATTGAGTAAGACAACTTGGAGTAGCATCAGCCTCATGGCAAATTCTTTTGGTCTGCTTATTTTCAACCACCATTTGATTATTGTATTAATGTGTTGTCACCTTAGTTCACTTGAATGAAGCGTCATAAAATATCCAACCAATTAAATTCTGGGAATTCAAACACACAGCATAATGATTATTAGCTGTGTCAAATCAAATTAGTAAGGCTTGTTAAAACGTCAGAGAATGCTTTGAAAACATCAACAACAAACCCCCCTGCACGGCCACGTTGATTATCACTATGTTGCCATTCAGGTCTGCACCTCCAAGGAAAAGGCTGAAATAGTAGTTTTGCTTAGACTTGGTGTCAAAGGCAATTAATGCAACAGTCTGGATGACTATAATTGTATTTGCATCCTCCAGCAGGAAAAACATTTTGAGCTGCTAAAGATCTTCTTTCAAGTGATTATTTTATAGAGATGAATCCTGATCATCTTGTCACCCTGTGGATGCTTGATTGTTGTTTCCAACAGTTCAGGTTCTTACCGAGTAGGGAAAAGTTCATTCAGCAGCTGTATTAGCTGTGTGTGTCTGGCCATCTCTCTTGGAAGGTTTTTAGTGGGATTGCTGTCTTGGCATGCACCTACTCACCAGCTCTCCAATTGGAATCATGTATGTAAAATATAGAAATTCTAATCCTTAAGTTTGTTCTCTTAAGGACTCCAACAAAAATACATCTTAAATGCAGGCACAAATGACAGGTGGTTCTTCTATCTCCCACTGTTGCTTCAGAGCCTCGTGGCAGAGTACTGTTACCATAAGTCACCTGAACAGGACTGTCACGTGCTTCTTGGAGTTTCTAGTAGTGTAAAACAGATTCTTACATTTCTTAGGTGTTGAGCATATGCTCAAGAATTGCATGTTGTGGTAGTTCTTGCCAGTTCTTGTATCTGTGTAGACTTGACTTGTCCTACTGTGATCACGTTGCATATTAAACAGTTCAGAGGGCATGAACACACGTGACCTGTTCTTGCAGACCCTTTCTTTGGTCAGTGCACAGAGTGGACAGCAAAGGAGGTGGAGGGTATCTCTTTATGATCTTCATTCTTAATCCAGAATCAGGTCCATGCTCAGCCCTAGCTTTCCTGCCAGCTCCCTGCATGACTCTAATAATGCTTGTATGGGAAAATGACAACTCAGCGCTGCAGAGCTAAGCCCACCACTGGCATTCTCCTTGCCAAGTGCTTCAGTTGGGTGTAGTTATTTTTGTCTGTGAAGCCATTAATGTTAATCAGTTAATTGCTAGCAAATCTTGACGGGCAATTTTTAAGAACGGAGCATTAGTAATCAGGAGCTACTTCTGCCAGGCTTGTGTCGCGGGTCTTCCTTCACCATGCCCCTTCAGGCTTTGGTCTGCCCTGAGTATTGGCTGAGTGGAAGAGCCAGGCTTTCTGGACGATTACATATCGTACCCTCCAGTTTGCAGCTATCAGAGGGGGAGTGTACCTGGTGCTGGGGCTGTAATCTAGAAGGGTGCAATGGTAGTGAATACTGAAGGCTGCGGCGAGGCCTGTTTGACAATAACCTCTTTATCTGTTATTTTCTGCAGTTGAAATTGATGCAGTCGGAGCTGAATGTTGAAGAAGTGGTAAACGACAGAAGCTGGAAGGTACTCAGTCATTTAAAGAAGTGACGATGTTCTGTACCGACAGAGAATCCTGCACTGGAGGTGTGGGACCAGTGCTGTAATGAGACAGGTGGATTAGAAATAGATGAAGGCGTTGCAGAGGGAAATATTTCAGGTCAGTCTTTTTCCCAGTTATGGATGCAGAGATCCAAACTTTTCAGTTGCTCTGCAAAGGCAAGGAAAGACTCTGACTGAATGGGAAGAAGGACTGTGGAGTACTCCCTGTGTAAATCCCTTTCTCCAGCTTACCCAGTGGCTGAGGGCTTTGTAGACTTCTCCATGATGGCCTGTCTCTGAAAAGCCTTGCTGGGTCTGTGACAGTGTCCAAGTGATGAACCTTTCAGCTCTGGCTGTGTTTGGTATTAATCAGAATTTTGAGCAGAGGTTGGGGCTGTAGAAATGGAACCTTTTGCTGACGGAGCTTCTGGAGGCCTGGATTGATGCTCCCTGGTGCAAAGGACAGGCTTGCTATTGCTCTCCAGTATCAACAGAGGGGGCAGACCCTCTGGATTGATGGCCCCAGACACTGTCTTGTTATAAAGTGATTTTGTCACTGAGCTTGAACTCGGAGATGGCTGTATTCTGTCACTGCAGCATTTCATGTCTAGCATCCTTTTCTCGTTTATTCAGTGTTCCATACTGTGTAGCAAACCTCTTGCCGTCTCTAAGTACAAAAAGGATTTTTGCAAGTAGCCAGTAAAAGCTGCAGCTCCCCTTTTTAATCTCCACTTCCGAAGTTTAGTCCTCTAGATGGCATCAGCATAAATGCAATACAGTTTGTGAAGTCACCACAATACAGCTCAATGCAGGCTGATTTAGATGAGCATCTGCACATTGTTCCAGGTATGCTTTGCTGCCAGTGTTGCCTCTGTACTTTCTGAAAAAGCTAATCATGCCCTTCAGCTTAATTAATTTAAAGCCAGCTCAGACATGCCCAAGCAGCTCCACAGCCTTAACACCATGCTGAAGGCCACCAGTGTCAAACATTTCATGGCAACCCTACCAGTTTTATTTAAAAGAGGTGGGGGGAAGACACCCCCCGCACTATCCATCCTGAAGCTGGCACTGAAGTCAGCCAGTGATTTTCTGTAGCTGTGTTAAGCTTTTGCTAGAGACAGAAATGTCCAATTTTTCCTAAACTTGGAGAACATGTCATGGATAAATAGTGAGATATGAGTGGTGTTTCAAGTAGGGCTTGAAGAGAAAAGTATTTCTGGGTTTTATCTCCACTCCATTTGAATATAGGCATAGACGTGTCATTTAGCTGCCTGTAAAAATATGTCACTGAAGGAATTAGAACCAGTCACAGTTGTGGACCAAATGCCATTTGTTACATGAAATGTTTCTTGGTTTGTGGGTGAGGACCCTTCACTCTTTTTTACTGTTGCAGACTTTTAGTTGGGAAGTACACTTGGGTATTCACATTAACTCTAAGCAACAGAAAACTGGTTGGAAAAATCTGACGAAGGAACAGGAAGTTATCTTCAAACACTTGCTCTGGGTAGCTGTAGCAATAGCAGTATACAGAGAGGTACTGCTCTATAGGAGTGCATGCAGTGGGATTTTGTTTGGCTGATACCAAGCAAGGACCTTGCTTCCAAAACAAGACTTGCTTTAGTACAGCACCTCCACTCTGGCATTTATTGTTGGAGTGTTTTGCATTAATACGTGAAATACAGCAAAATCCAGCTTCTGCATAGTAAGATGAATGTGAAGGTTTTTCAGGCACTGTTTTCCTGATTGAAAAATGAGAATAGCACTTCACAGGTAGACCAATGGAGTTAATTGGCCTGAGTGACACACTGAGATCTGTGGGTCAATGATGCTAAAAGTAGGAGGCAGTATTATTAAGACTGCAGTATTGATCTTCCCTCCATAGACTGCAGAGTTACTGTTAAAGATGCCTTAAAAATGTGTATGATAGCAAGCTGGAAGTTGCAATTTTGGGAGCGTGTTGTTTGATGCAAGAGACCCTTATGGTGGTTTAGGGTGTACTTCCATTACCCTTTAAGATGTAGGTGCCCTCAAGATGTCTTTGACAAACAACGGACAAAAGCGGTGGAATTTGCTTAGCGTTAAAATGCTGCTGAATGGGAACCCCTTGGGGCTCTGAATTTCTACAGTTTTCTTCCATCGCTTGTCTGATCTCAGGCCTTTTGATACTCTTCACTCTTCCAGAGGGGTTCATCGGGTGTGGTAATATAGTGGGACAGCCCAGGGGAGGGAGGGAGCAAAGAAACTGTATCACAACTTTTTTTCTGCAGTATGAAGCAGTCTGTGGTGTGTTTCTGTTCTTAGAAGTAAATTAAATTTGAAAATAAGTTGAAAATGCCTCAAAAATGGTTAAGAATCCACGCTAAAATGAATGCATGCTGCAAACTTCACTTTTGCAGAAGCTGCCGTGGGTTCTAACCTCGGAATAAGGAGGTTAGTTTAGGGGTAGTAGATTCCAGGAAGATACGGTTTAAAGTGATGTGTAACTTCCCGTAAAGTACAAGACCACACACTTGCATGTGAAACCAGTGGGTGAGTTCAGGAAAGCTGACACCCTGAAGATCACAGGCATTTGGACCTGAGAAGTCTCTGGACAGTTTGGCCAGTTGTGCTCTTGCAGGAGTGCTGGTGGGGCACCCAGTAACCGCCAGTGCCTTCGCTTGCTGCAAGGCGGTGCTCGTGTCCCTTTTCGGGAGATGTGCTGGGCAAAGTCTGGAGCCAGGCTGCTAACTAACTAAATCACTTGTGAAGAGCAGCTGTAACTTTGGAGTGAGCTTATGTTTTGTGCTTCTGATTCAGACTGCCATCATAGAATCATAGAATGGTCAGAGTTGGAAGGGACCTTAAAGATCATCAAGTTCCACCCCCCCTGCCATGGGCAGGGACACCTCTCCCTAGAGCAGGTTGCACAAAGCTCCATCCAACCTGGCCTTAAACACTTCCAGGGATGGGGCATCAACACCTTCCCTGGGCAACCTGTTCCAGTGCCTCACCACCCTCACAGGAAAGAACTTCCTCCTAATATCTAATCTAAATCTCTCCCCTCTTCCAATTTAAAACCATTACCCCTCGTCCTATCACTAGACTTCCTGACAAAGAGTCCCTCCCCAGCTCTCCTGGAGCTCCCTTCAGATACTGGAAGGCTGCAATAAGGTCTCCCCGGAGCCTTCTCTATTGACCCTCCTTAGGGTAAGCAGTCTGCTTGGCAAGGCCCGCAGTTCCAGCTGAATGAACATGATCTCCAGCCTCTAGTTGTGTGTGCTAAATTTCACTCCCAGGGGGTGCCAGGGGCGAGTGCGACCAGAGCAGTGTGCCCTTTGCATAAGAATGCTGGCAGCATTGGCACCTGCAGTCAGATAACTAAAAGTGTGAGTGTGGCTTCCAAGAGCCCTTGCACCTCTTTTTAGCTGCCGTGACAATGTAAAATGGGCTTGCTCAGGAAAGAGAAGAATACAATGCCCGTATTTAAATAGCAGAATGAACTTAACAGCAGGCAGCTGGTCAGGAGCCTTCCACTGATAATTTCCCTCCCTCTTTAAAAGAAAAAAAAGCATCATCATCTTTGAGCTAGCAGATTACCAGGATTATAAGGCTGCCTTACCTGAGGGAGAACACTTTTAGTGCTGTGCAGTCCCCCAGCATCAGGCTGCAAACTTTGGATTCACTAAAGCAAGGAGAGAAGGTGAATGGAGATGGCTGCCTTGGTAAATACCATGTATTGGTACAGCAGGGCTGGGCAGCTTGAGATGGGTGCTACGTGAAGAGATAGTTACCTGAACTAGCTCTGAAATACTGATCGTCTCCTGGATGAGGGCTGATTTGCTTTTGCTCTTCTGTTTTGGTGTCTCAGGTATTTAATGAGCGTTGCCGAATTCACTACAAGCCTCCGAAGAGTCAATGATGTGGGGTATTTTCCGTCAAGGTGGTCCATAACCATGAGAGCCAAACTGGAAAGTGGTCTTGGGTGAGCTGTATTGGGATCCTCCAGAACCAGCAGAACCCAGTCTTGTTTTGTTTTGGACCCGCTTAGCTGAAATCTCAAGGTTGAAATGATTCTCCTGTAATTAAGAGAAAACAACTCCTCTTTTGTACAAAATATGTGAACAAATCAGTTTTATAGTATTAAAATAATTTTCAAATGGAATGGAATGCAAAAGTGGCATCTTTCTTGAACTTCTACAGCTTCAGCAGTACTAGAGGGGAAGAAATAGTAAAAACCATCTTTGAGCGGGGAGGACAGGGCTCTCCCTGGACTGATGCTTCCTAAACTAGCAGTGAATACAGTGTGTTTGTACAAATACTCTAAAATATGAAAGAAAATAAAAAATGAAGGAGGATCAGCAAGCGTAGATTCAGCATCCTGAAAGTAAGAAGCTCTCAACATTGTTCCATACTACTCAACACCAGCAGCGTTTGTGTGGAGTGGCACATGGATGCAGTTTGACACTGTTCCCGCAGTGCTGACAGGCAGCATCTGTTGCATACTGTCCTATGGTCTATGTTACCAAGGTCTGGATTTTTTTTTATAAAATCCTAGAATGGTTTAGGTTGGAGCAGACCTTAAAGATCATTTAGTTCCAACCCCCCTGCCATGGGCAGGGACACCTTTCATCAGACCAGGTTGCTCAGAGCCACATCCAGTCTGGCCTTGAACAATTCCAGGGACCGGGCATCCACTGCTTCTCTGGGCAACCTGTTCCAGTGTCTCGCCACCCACTGTGTGAAAAATCTCTTCCTTTTATCTCCTCTAAATCTATCGTCTTCCAGTTTGAAACCATTACCTCTCATTCTGTCACTGCATGCCCTTGTAAAAAGTCCCTCTCCAGCTTTCTTGTAGGCCCCCTTCAGATACTGGAAGGCCACTATAAGGTGTCCCCAGAGCCTTCTCTTCTCCAGGCTGAACAAGCCCAATTCTCTCAGCCTGTCTTCATAGGAAAGGTACTTCAGCCCTCTGATCATCTTCATGGCCCTCCAGCCTTTGTGTACCCACTCCAACAGGTCAATATCCTTCTTGTGCTGAGGACTCCAAAGCTGGACACAGTACTTCAGGTGGGGTCTCACAAGAGCAGAGTAGAGGGGGAGAATCACCTCCTGTGACCTGCTGGCCACTTTTGATGCATCCCAGGGTACAACTGGCTTTCTGGGCTGCAAGCACGCATTGTCAATTCATGTTGGACTTCTCGTCAACTAACATCCCCAAGTCCCCCTCCTCAGGGCNTAACATCCCCAAGTCCCCCTCCTCGGGGCTGCTCTCAATCTGTTCTCTGCCCAGCCCGTATTTGTGTTTGCGAGTGCTGTGACCCAGGTGCAGGACCTTACACTTGGCCTGATCGAACTTCATAAGATTTGCACAGGCCTGTCTGCCCAGATCCCTCTGCATGACTTCCCTCTACTGACCCTTGAACAATGCCATTTGTCACTGGTTTCCAGTTGGACGTTGAGCCATTGACCACAACTGTTTAAATGTGGCCATCCAGCCAGTTCCTTATCTACCACTGTCCATCCATCAAATCTGTGTCTTTCCAATTTAGAGACCAGGATGTCGTCCAGGAAAGTGTCAGATGCTTTGTACAAATCCAGGGAGGTGATGTGAGTTGCTCTCCCCTGCTTTCACCAACACTATAACCCCTCACAGAAGGTCACCAAGTTTGTCAGGTATGCCTTGTTCTTAGTGAAGCCCTGTTGGGTGTCACCAGTCACCTCTTTATTTTCCACGTGCCTTAGCAGAGTTTCCAGGAGGATCTGCTGCATGATCTGGCCAGGTGCAGAGGTGAGACTGACCAGTATGTAATTTTCTGGGTCTTCCTTTGATCCCTTCTTGGAAATAGGGGTTATGTTTCCCCTTTTCCAGTCAGTGGGAACTTCGCCAAACTGCCACGACTTTTCAAGTATAATGGAAAGCAGCTTAACCACTTCATCTGCTGGTTCCATCAGGACCCGTGGAGGGATTTCATCAGATCCCATTTTCTTTAAATAGGGAACATGGTGTTGATTAAAACCATTTTGAGCTGGAGATGAAGATACATCTAGTTTGGGAATGAGACAGTTAATTATCCGGTGACCCCATTTTTTTCCCTCTTTCTGAACCTTTAAAATTAATTCTCTAGGTTAATTATATTTGACCTGAGAAAATACTTGTGCGTACCTGACCCTACTGATTCTGGCCATAGTGTTGTATTTAGAAAGCTTTCAATGCAACGCCCTCCAGTAACACAGCATTTAAAAGTGGGTAAGTATGAGCAAAGCAGAATTGCTGTAATTATACCTTTATTTTTTACTGGCTCTATTTGGCTAACAGTCAAATGACAAGGTCTGCGTGGTGGCCAGCTGTTTTTATTGCTTAGCGTTAAAGCTTTAAGAACCGTTGAACCTGAACAGAGCCTTAAGAAGAGGTCTTGTCTTGCAAACCCTTTGGAATTCTGTTACAGCACTGAAATGACTATATACTCTCACAGCCTTAAAAGCTGTGCCTTTATAGGGATGGGAAGTGATTGGAGGAATGCACCTGTGTTGCTGAAAGGTGGCAAAAATCTGTGCAGGATCGTCTGTTTCATAGTTGTTTGTCCGGTGGAGACTCAAAATACTTGGTGGCCTTTATTTTTAGGCAGCAGTCACTGAGTCTCAGTTTCCTTTGAGAATGAGGCAGAATTATATTCTGAGTCTTCGAGGATGTAAATCCTAATGTTCAAACTTCATTCCCCCCCCCCTTTTTTCCTAAGGTGCTACAACTGCTCTAAGCAGCACTTTACTCCAGTTGGAGCACTCGTCTTACCCTTGAAGTATTTTCATTGATTTTCTGCAACTCTGAAAGCAGATGTGTTTGTTCTTCAACTGTTAAGTTCTTGTAATTGTATATCCTCAAAGAGGAAATAAAATACTGCTCAGACCTGTTGGCTGAATTGCCAGTGCCCTGATTGCCACGGTAAATGGTTCACTAATGAGATGTAGAGAACAGTTTTGATTTCAAAGTTGGTATTCTAATACTGACCTCTAATACATGTTTTTAAAATATGTGCTGTCTCAAGGGCTTGGATCTGCAGCTGCAGGGACAAATTCTCCTTTTATGCCAGTTGTATGATAGAAACTTCTGCCAGCGTGTATAGAGTTTGCATCATTACTCCTGAAATTTAAGCTTGTGTTGTATTTCTGTAGAAATGGAAATTGGAAGAATTAGTCACTGTTCTCCTCTGTCCATCCAGATGTTTGCTCAGCTCTTGAGGGAAAGCTTACTCACTTAAAGAGATGCTGTGAAAAATGACCTGTGAAATGGATGTGATACATACACAGATTTTTTTTTTTTTCAGTATCCCATTTGTTATGAGAATACTATGTAAAATAAAACCACAAGTCCAACATAGCCCTATTTTTATTTGAGTATAAGGCTGAGCAGGTATATCTGTATAAATCTGTGTATGGAAAACTTCTGACACCATCAGCAGACTTCTAAGTCCCAAACATCCCCTCTTTGGGTGTTTGCAGCTTGTATACAGAGGGTTGCACTACGAAGTTGACTTCCTCTGTTTAGTTATGGATCAGAGGCTGTTTGAATCTTGCTGTTGAAGTTGGTGGAACAAGAAGGTGAGTAACTGGAATTGCATGCCATGCTGTGGGGCATGGGGAAAGAGAAAATGGCTTTGCTATTTTTTGAGTACTTAGGATGTGTCTGTCAAGCGGGATGTTTTGTGATGGTATGTAAATGGCAGTGGTATGAGCTGTGGGCCATACTAAACAAAGGCAGGTAAAATCCCTGTGTCTAGTGAGCCCTGTCCATTTTGCATCATGCCTAGTCTGTGATTTAATCTGCTTCAATTTTACCATCAAGGTAGTCGCAAGATTACGGGGCTGCTTGCTGTCATTGGTGAATCAAATAATGGACTCCACCAGTATCAAGATTTCATTCTTTTCCTGGCTCTAACTTTATTCCTGCAAGTAAAGGAACTTGAACAAGAAGTGCAAGTGGTGCCCCTGCGCAGAGCCTGGATGTCCTGCAGGTGGCTTTTCCCTCTACTGGAGCTTTCCCATTGCTTGGTAATGGTGAATGTAGCTGGGCAGATCCTGGTTCCTTGGAAAGTTCTCTCAAGCATGTGTTTCTAATTTCTTCCTAGGAATAGTGTGTTTTTTCTGGCACTCAGAGTTGTCTTCTGCACTTCTGCTGGACTGATGAAATAGGTAATCTCTTTACAGAATTTTTTTAAAGGGTAGAATTTGGTTGCCTTGAAGCAGCGTGAGGGGAAAAGGCTCTTCAGTGGTACCTTGGTCTCAGTGTAGGCTGGGATGTGACAGCTTTGTGCTGCTGAAGTTCAGGTTTCTGTTAATGCTAGTTGATGTCCAGTGTCAGAAACCTTTTGAAACCAGGGCGGGTGTCAGGAGGGGGAAGTTTTTACGGAGCAGCATGTTGAAAGTCAAGACTGTTGTTGCTGTGATTATGACAAGTAGATTTTCAATTGGTAGTTGGAGGGCTGCCTTCTCATAGCAGTTCTTAAAATGGTGCAGACCACGTGTCATTTCATTCAGGCACAATTAGGTGTCTTGTCACTGCAAATCCGGAAGACTGACCTACTGACTTAGCTTTCACAATCATTTATATGGAGATGACTTGATTTCTTGTTTAAAAATAACTCATAAATACATAAACCCTGGGGCTTTGGGGTTTTCTCTTGTTTGCTTTGTTTTGTTACTGTACTGATGTTTTTATTGGGTATAGCTTCCACTTCTTAAAACTACTTATACAGGACCAGACAGCTGTGGCCTGCAAGCTGTAAAGATTTGTTTCTTCTCTATTGTAGTGGTACATAGTGCAAGATGTTACTCAGCTTTAAGACTCTAAAGAACACTAGTGCTGTTCTCCCAGCACGGATTCTCCCAAGTTACCAGCAGTAGTTACGTGAAGAGGAAGTGCTGTGTGTGCAAATGGCTAGCGTAGGCTGGAGTGGTATGTACTATCAAAGACATCTCAGATAGTAAAGGGGAGACAAGTGACTCACTTGTCGATGCTGTGCGAGAGATGGAATAGGGTCAGCTGTTCTTTTCAAGGCAGAATTCCAAATACTTTTTCATTACATCCAAAGCTTAATAGAGGGAGGTGCTGATGAGGGTTGCCTTGGAGAGGGCGTTGCCACACATCATCGTTGATAGCAGTTCTGTGAAACATCAGCAGTTCAAAGTGTCTTCATCAACTATGTATGCAGGATGAGTGCTGCATCACAGTCTTAGAAATACCGCTGGATTTGGGGATGGCCATTAGCACTGCCACAGAAAGTAAACAGACTGGTTTGCCTAAGTATACTTGAGCATCATCTTGCTGACAATTAGTGTCAATTTTCCTTCCCTTCTGCTCAACTTTGTGTGTTCTCTGGGAAAAAAAAAAAGTTCTTATGCTTTGAAATCGAAAACCAGCAAACGCTGAAATACAGAGTCCAATGAAAGATTTCCATACAACATTAATGTCTTTAGTTTCACACGTAGAGTTTTCCCAAGGTTATAAATTAACCCTCCAGGTCTTTGTGCTCTTGTAAATCATAATCTCCCGAGTGCAGAAGTTTAAAAACTGTCCTGGCTTAGCACTGGTGGTGTGAGGCTGTTGGAAGCATTCCTTGGCTTCTGGCCTCAGTAAAGGTGAGCTGGCTCTTCCAGTTGGTTACCTCCTATCTCCTGCTGTGTGAATAAGTTGTGTGGTAGCAATGTGGTGGAAGATGATCAGCATTTGAGGGAATCTGCAAGGTCTTGTGCATAAGAAGGAAGCTGAGCTCATCAGCTTGAATGGTGATTAACTCCACAAACTGGGCTGTGGGGAATGCTTCATTTGGAGTGGTCAATTTGGAGAAAATGGCAGACTTCCAGCTTTAACACAACCCATTCCATTTGTTCCCAAGAACTGAGAACTTGTTTCTCTTCGTTCAGGACGATGCTGTCTCAGGATAACTGTTTTTCCTCAAATGCCTTTCATCTTCTCCCATAACACTGCTGCTCAAGTTTGGGAAATGCTGCAACATAGAATCATAGAATGGTCAGAGTTGGAAGGGACCTTAAAGATCGAGTTCCAACCCCCCTGCCATGGGCAGGGACACCTCCCACTAGAGCAGGTTGCTCATCCTTATCAGTAACTTGCTCTTGCCTTGATCTGTCTGTGTACTGATGAGTATAGGGCCCTTACAGCTCCAGTTTCTCAATCTCAGGTCCTTTGTACCAAGAACAGGCCTTGAAGTTAGGTATGAAGTACTTGTTTGCCATCTGTTGCAACCCTTGTCACCTGTGAGGAGGGTCAGTAGGCTGGTTAGGCCACTGATCAGTCTGTGGTACGCAGTCACCGTTGCTGTGGCCATGAACAGGCTTCTTGCTAGCAAATTCCTTGTGCTGATTCCAGCAGAAATGCTGGTTGCCTCTCTGCAGCACATCCTCACATTTCACCCCCTCCCATGCCCCCTCCCCTAAGGACTAAAAATTGCTGGGTCTGTTTGTACTTCTCTGGCCCGTTTTCTGGAACGACATTCTTCCCAGTTGCTGGAGAGGGATGGCTGGAATACCAAAGGGAAGTAGTTTTTTCTGTGGTCTTGAAATGTTCTCTCTCCCTGGTCAGGTAGGGTTGCTAACAGTTGCTAGCCTTCAGTGGGTTGCACGTGTCTTGAGCTTTGTATGTTCATATGTGGTCACGAATGTGACTGTAACTGCAGAACGAATACTTCTGGTTATATATTCTGCATGTTATGTATTTCAGCAACGTGTGAAATAGAAGTACCTTGAAATCTGAACAGCTATTGTGCGCACGCAGCAGCTGTAGTGAGGGGGATTGCACTCTGTCTTCCAGGAAAGCAGCACTAGAGTTGCAATGAAAATGTAAATGGTACTGCATATTCGTTTCTTATTATGATTGTCTGAAGGCAACTATAGGTTTGATAGGAAAGAAACAGAAATAACTTATTTGCACTATTTACCTGAACCTAGGATTTAATTTTTTTCCTCTTCTGGTTCTGGTTGTTACCTTGGCACCTTTCTGGTGAGGCAGAGGGAAGTAAAGTCACTGAAAATAAAATGCAAAGTGCTTCACTTTCCCACTTGGAAGCATACTGAGACAGTACGATTTCTATCTGAATGGAAGCCGCACCAAAGAAATTATTGCATGCTTTTTTTCTAATCTTGAATGCTGTTGGCAAATACTGGGTGTGGCTTGATCTACTTGTTAAGCGCGCACAATACTCATCTGCACATGGGTGGAGAGGCGAGAGGTTCTAGTTTCAGCCCAAACCAACTGTCTGAAGCTGTGGGTAGCTAGAGGCTGGTTTTTGCTTTTCTTACTGACATGGAGACTATACACACTTAAGATGTTAAAGTGCTTTTTACATTTAGTAGTAGTATTGTCATTGCTTCACATTGCTTTTTTCTCACTCTTTTCCCCATTTCTCTCCTTCTCCAGTTCAGTAATGGTAGGCTCCATATGTTACAAGTCACATGATTCCATGACACATGCATATGTATATATATGAGATGCCTGGTGACTCTGCTCAGACTGCGCTGCACTTCCCTCTTCAGAAGCACCCATCATTTCAGAGAAGTTTCCTGCCACGATGATGACTGGGGGCTTATCTGATACCAAGGCTGCTACTCCCGAAGTCCAGCGTATTGCTAACGAGGTGAGTTGTGACCTATTTAAAGATGAAGTCTCCGTGTGCAAAAGGTTGAGTCCTAAAGCTCGTGTAAAAGCTGGGAGACCGGGTGGTGATACTGCACCAGTGTTTAAAGTGAAGTACCTAGTGCCGAAAACGAGAGTCCTCTTGATTGCCAGTAAGTGTTTTCTCAGCATTCCTATTTTGGCGCTCACGGGTAGGACAAAGACGGACCATTTTCCTGAGCCATTCTTGTCCATAGCCAGGCAGAGCACTGGCTACCTGCAGTTAATATTTGCATGTAGTTTGAAGACCACCTCTCAGCGTGCCAGCACTGATGTCACTTGTTTGAAATGAGAGGTGGTGTCTTGGAAGAGAGAGGATCGTGCCTGGCAGAATGAATTCCTCAGTGAAGGACATAGATAGGGGAAACCCCGTGGTCATAGGCACTAAAAAAAAGATAAGGCTATGGATAAAGGCCATGTTCTGTGCTGGCATCTTGCTTTTTCTAGCATCACAGCTGTGATGCAGGGGCTGCTGTTGAGCCACTGGAGCAAGGAGAGCTTGGCACAAGGTAGACAGGGTGAGTCCAGTTGCCCTGGTGGGTGGTTCCAGGCAGCGGTGTGAGCAACACCTCTGCAGATGCTCTGACGCCCTGGGGTGCAGCACCTCTTACAAGAAGAGTATGGAGTGCATCCTGAGGGGCGGGAAGGCAGCTCCATGGCATGGGAGAGCTCCTTTTTGTGTCTCTCATCATGTGTTCCCACCCTCCCAATATCATTCCCCCTCCCAGCTCTGAAAGATAAGCATTTTCCCCTCTGGCAGCCACACAAAGTGTAACTTATGCCCTCCTTGAGGAAACAAAAAGAGGAAGTCATGGGACTGAACATGTTGGCCAATAGTCCCGCACACTCCTGTGCGTGCAGGGCTCCCAGCTCCCTCCTTTGCAGTGCCACTGAGGACAGAGTTTGGGCTGGCACCATTCCACATCTCCTGGGAGCATGCAGGCTAAGAGCAGGCAACCATGAAACCAGAGGAAGGTGAGCTGGGCTGTGTGTGTGGTGGGGCAGAGCCACAAGGAGAGATCTGCAGAGGGGCTGGGTAGGCTGGTGTTAGAGTCCAGTCCGTGGAGGGTATGATGTTTAATAGCAGATTTACTTACCTGAAGGTATTGGGTGTTACAAGAGGTTTCTGATTTAGCAGAGTGATACAAATATACTGGTAACACAATGTAGATATAAGTTACTCTTAGGGAAATAAAGCAATTCCAAGACACAGTTCAATCCCAGTACCAATGTGATCTCCGTTACTGGTCTCTGTAATACGCTCCCTGTCATGAGGGCGGGCATCATCAGGCACCCAGAAGGAGTATGTGAGTTGAAGCCAGTTCAAGCCCAACTGCTTCCTTTGGCATTCTCTTGTTTGTTGTTTAGATTTTTGCACTTTGTGTTGGGCAGAGCCACGTTTTCACTCCCCCTGTGCTGGTGTGCCTAACTCAGGGAAGCATTCACATTGTTTTAATGAACTCAGGGAGTTATGGCACCAGTTGATCCGCTCAGCTGCCATATCTTTTTATCTAAAACAAACAACCTGTGGTCCCATTTGTGTCGAGATAGTGGTCCTTCACACCCTGCATTATTTTCTGCACATTATTTTGGCGCTTCCCCAAAATCTGGGCGCCGTCTTCCATTCTAGGGCTTTGTTGGTGAGACACAGCTGGTGTTGCCAGAGCTGGGTGCCTGTAAATGTGGGAGAGGGCTGAAGTATGTGACAACAGGTTAGTCGGAGGGGAGATAATGTACTGCAGAATAGAAAGATAAAAGGATTGACTAGAATTGGTTGAGGGACACTGATTCAGTTGTTTAGGAGCAGTATCACTGTGCTGGCACAAGTGGTTGAAATAGCAGCACTTGCCGAGAATGGAAATTCCATTTTACAGATGGAGGAGAGACCCTGGGCGAGGACTTTTGGCACCTCTGTTTATTTGCAATTCATGTTTCCTCATGTGTATGATGGGAGGGCGATGATTCCTGCCGGCTGGGGACTTTGAAAGTTGACTAAGGACTGTGAATCACAGAATCATTTAGGTTGGGCAAGACCTTTAAGATCATTGAGTCCAACTGAACCAATGCGCCCCATGGTGCCTGCCGTGACACGGTGCTCCCTGAAGGGCCTCCTTTGAATGCTGTGGGGACAGTGGAGCGTGTCAGATAGTTACCAAGCTGTGTTTTTAATGCTAGGCTGTGTATTACAGGTGAGGGAAGGAAACGACTCTATTGCAGTGTGTATCA
Organism: Thinocorus orbignyianus; assembly: GCA_013400375.1. Lineage (NCBI taxonomy): Eukaryota > Metazoa > Chordata > Aves > Ciconiiformes > Thinocoridae > Thinocorus > Thinocorus orbignyianus. The sequence continues at coordinate 1,897,658 of VXBW01001798.1, forward strand.
CAGATGAAACCACAGGGCCGGACTGTCCGTGAGCAAACACGCATTAAAGATGTGAATGCTCGTTTCGAGCTGTGGTAGAGCCCATCAAGTACAGGGCAAATACGGAATCTGAAACGTGAAACAGATATGGATAGCAATCTGAAATGTACAGATTTTCCGTTGGATTCCTGAAGAGGACTGATCTTCATTTTGGTGTTGGCCTGTTCTCAGTAATTTCAGGAAAATGACATTTGATCTTTATTTTCTGCAAGGGGAAAATTTTGCCTTGTTCTGGTGTTGGAGAGAGAATTCCCCCTGGTTCTTTTCTTCTGAAGATGCTCACACTCCACACTTTGGTACAGTCACTTCTGTATGGAAAATATTCTTGTGGAGACAAACCTTACAGTGGGGCAATCCTGGTCTGCTTCAACCTAGTAATTATAGGAATATTTCATCTGTGAGAGGACAATACCACTACAATTGCTGCTGAACTTAAAACTTCCCCTACACTTTGTGTGTTTCAGGAAAAACTATTACACCTTTTCTTAATTTTTTTAATTTTTAATATGCATGTGGAAAGCCTATAGATCTGTGCATATCTTAAGATCCACAGGGCTTAAACTGGGCACTGCGCATGAAGTCCTGAGCTGTGAGCGTGAAGGCTGTCAGCACAGGGCACAGTTTCTTCTGGAACTACATTATCTGCAGCTGCTAGGTAGTGGAGGGCTGTTGATGTTTCTGCAGGTCTGGGGTTGATTGTGGCTCACAATCTAAAGGTCATGCTCCCAGTTTTGGGGGATGGAAGTGCAGAGTTTCATCCTGGACCTTTGTAACTGTTAGGGTTGTTTGTATGTTACACGGTTGGAGATTATTTAAGGAGGTATTTAGTTTAAATTACATCTTCAGCTGCAGGGCTTCCACCAGGACTAGGATAACTTTCAGGAACTACTTGCTCCAGTGGTTGTCTGGATACTCTCAAATAAGCACATTTATTGCAAGTCCTTAGACAACAACATTGAAGAGGGGGAGTGCAGTTCTGAGGCTGTGGAACACAACAGGCTGACTGGCACGGGTTGGGGTGTTCCAGGTGAGAAGGGCTGTCTTGCACAACTGCATGCCAGGGAGCACGGGGTGGTATCTGGCTCCCTTGACAAGCGAATGGAAAGGGCAGCAGGTAGCCCTTTCCCTGTAGTGTGTGGGAGATGGTTCAGCTGCACAGCTTTGGGGGCGGGGGGAGATCCATGAGGATCTGTAATTCTTTTTGCAAGATTTGAAAGAAGGCCGGCGGCAATGCTAGGCAAGAAGGCTGGAGGTCTTGGTGTAAACAGAATTATTTTGGGAGTTCTGGGTTTATTTCATTACGGGTATGTATCTGAACTGGAAGTGTTAGCTGTGAAAGAACAGCTTCAATAGGAACCTGCCAACCATTATCCCCTTTCTCTTTACAGGTGAAGCCCCAATTTGAAACCAAGACAAACAGAATATGTGGCATCTATAATGCCATAGAATACAGGACTCAGGTGGTTGCTGGGGTGAACTACTTTATAAAGGTTTGTACATATTATAGGAGGGAGTGCTGTGTAGTCAAACAAAATAGGTGACTTGCGTAGTGGCTTCCAGCAAGAAAGAGAAGCGAATGTAGTAGAAGAGCATCTGATGTGACTAATGGAGTTAGGAATTTTGTAAGCATCTGGAGACAGTCCCTCTTTGGTACTACTGTAGAACTACAAAAGAAAAATCTTATAAAACATGCACTGTGCTTCTTCAGATGTGAATGATAACTTAGAATCATAGAATTATCGAGGTTGGAAGGGACCTTTAACATCATCAAGTCCAACTATGAAACAAACACTACCGAAAACACCACTAAACCATGTCCCTTAGCACCACATCACCCCTCACCGGCTTTGCTGCCCTTCTCTGGACATGCTCCAGCATCTCCATGTCTTTCTTGTAATGAGGGGCCCAAAACTGAACACAGCAGTTGAGGTGGGGCCTCAACAGTGCTGAGTAACAAGGGAGTGATCACTTCCTTACTCCTGCTGGCCACACTATTTCTCATACAAGCCAGGATGCTGTTGTCCTGCTTGGCCACCTGGGCATGCTGCTGGTTTATACTCGGCCTCTGCTGACCAACACCCCCAGGTCCTTTTCCGCTGGGCACCTCTCCAGCCACTCTTGCCCAAGCCTGTGGCACAGCATAAGGTTGTTGTGACCCAAGTGCAAGACCCAGCACTTGGCCTTGATGAACCCCATCTCGTTGGCTTCAGCTGATCAATCCAGCCTGTCCAGCTCCCTCAGCAGGGCCTTCTTGCTCTCAAGCAGAGAGCCAAACTTTGAGTCATCGCCAGACTTACTTGTAGTTCACCCATCTCTCTCATCCAGGTCATTGATAGAAATATTCAAGAGAACTGACCCCAGTAACTGAGCCCTGGTGAAGGCCACTTGTGACCAGCCACCGACTGCATTTAACTCCATTCACCAAGTGTCTTTGGGCTTGCCCATCCAGTCAGATTTTTACCCAGTGAAGAGTACTCCTGACCCATTTCTCCAGGAGAATGCTATGGGGAAACAGTCTCAAAGGCTTTCCTAAATTCTCAGTAGGCAACATCCACAGCTTTTCCCTCCTCCACCAAGCGGGTCACCTTGTCATAGCATGAGAATCAGGTTCGTCAAACATGTCCTGCCTTTCATGAACCTGTGCTGACTGGGCTGATCACCTCATTGATCTGTGCCTGCTGTGTGATGACGCTCAAAATGAGCTGTTCCTCCCCTGACACTGAGGTCAGACTGCCAGGCCTGTCGGTTCCCTTATCTTCCTTCCCGCCCTTCTTGTGGATGGGCGTCACATTTGCTAACCTCCTCAGTTGCCAGGACTGCTGATAAACAGTGGAAAAGGGCTTGGTGAGCACTTCCTCCAGCTGATTCAGTGCACAGCTAAGTGCTGTATCAGGTCACTCACTATTTCCCCCTGTGTTATGGGGGCTTCAGTCTGCTCCCCATTCCTGCCTTCTAGCCCAGGGGGCTGGGTACTCAGGAAACAGCCAGACCTACTACTAAAGACTGAAGTTAGGAAGGCATTAAGTAGCTAAGCCTTGTGTACGTAGGTGTTTTGCTTCTGTTTCATGTGCTGCAGATGTAGAGCCTGCCTGCTTGTTTGTTCTTTCTTTTCAAAACTCCCTTTCTGTTGTGCAAGAACCATGGGTAATGCTTGATTTGGAGCCCTCATAGCACCATTCATCCTTGACTAGAAAACATTACCCATGGACTAGAGCAGTTTCTGCCACGAGTTAGTATCCAGACTTGGGTTAAGAGCTGTTGAAGTGAAAATGGAGAGACACCTAAAATTAAGGTCCTGAGCAAAGATGAATGTAAAGGGCGTCCTTTTGTTTGAACCTGCTTTACCTATGATCCTCACTTTCCCACCCTTTTGCATTCTAGGTCCAAGTTTCTGATGCTGAGTATGTCCACCTGAAGGTGTTTGAGGCCCTTCCTTATGAAAACCAAGGTCCCAGACTCATCAGTTATCAGACTGGCAAAACCAGAGATGATCCTCTGACCTACTTCTGAGAGACCATGAGGAATGGCACCTCACTTCTGCCAAGTCGCAAATGAATTCTGCCTGTGTCAGAAAAGGCACGAAAATAAAATAAGTTTGCAAAGCTATTTGTTGATCTACTGCATGTCATGTCTAGGTCTGCTGCCTGGCTAAAGTCAAGTAGTACTATTTAAGGCTGTTTCTGCCATCTGAGGTCCTACAGGTGTAAGGCAGAACACATCCCTTTCAGCTTCTCCGCCCCAAAACACCATCAGGCATGCTCTGGAGACAAAACTTGGGCCTCCTGAGGATACTTCAAGCACAACAGACTACATAAAGCAAACCCAAAAAGCCATGGGCTGAAGGAAGTCCGCTAGATACAAGCCATTGGCCGCTCTTCCAGAGGGTGTGAGAGAAGAGGGGTAACGCCTGGCCAGGGGAATGGAGAAGGCAAACTGTGTCCCCCTCTGTAAGTGCAGCTTGGCTGTATGGGAGCAGGGGCAGGAACAAACTCCTGAAGGAGCCCGAAACAGCTGAATCCCTGCATTTGGCCCCTGGAGCAGGGAGTGACAGCCCTGACTTAGAGGGCTGGCTTTACTGGAGACCAGTGGATTTCATTCCTTCCTTTTTTTTTTTTAATAAATTTGCGGCATCAGCCACCTGCAGTGAAAGCAGTCTGCAGCTGCGCTCTGAGGTGACAAAGGTTGAGAGCAAGCCCAGTCTGCCCCAAAAATACTTTCCTGTCAGCAGTAGCTCAGTTAGGGGCCTTGGCCCGGAACAGGGGACAACACACCTGGATGTGGTTTCATCCATGCTGAATGGGGGCGGGAGGGAAGCGTGGCCTCTGGATCTGCTGGCAATGCTCTTCTTACTGCAGCCCAGGGCTAGGAGTGGCCACCTTCGCCACAAGGTGTTCCACACGCTCCCAGGCCTCAGCCTGCACCGGTCCTTCCTTCCCCAGGTGCAGGACTGTGCATCTCCCTCTGCTGATGCTCGTGAGATGCCCAGCTGCCTGTTTCTCCACCCTGTCGACATCCCTCTGAAGAGCAGCAGAGCCACCCCATTTATCAGCAACTCCTCAGGTTTGTGTCATCTGCAAACCTGCTGAGGGTGCACATGGTCCCATCCCACACACCCCAGTGGTCTTGGCCCATCAATCCAGCCTATCCAGATCCCTCCGCAGAGCCTTCCTGCCCTCAAGCAGGCGCTGTGAGCCGAGTAGCAGATGCTACTCAACTGTTTGAGCACAGCACTTCAGTTTGCAGTCCACTTGCCTGCACACGCTTCATCAGATTGTCTCTGAGAAAGCCACAGAAGACAGTATCGAAAGCCTTACTCATCTCAAGGTAACTAACACCCACAGCTCTTCTCTCCTCTGCCAAGACACTTACCTCAGGTTGATCGAAGCACGATTCCTTTGTCAATCCCTGCTGACTACTCTCAATCACCTTCTTGTCTGTAATGTGTTTGGAAATGGCTCCCAGAATTTTTTTCTCCATGACCTTTCCATGGACTGAGGTGAGGCCAATGAGCACGCAGAGATCTAGATTCTCCTTCTTGCTATTTTTGAAGATGGGAGTGGCATTGTCTTTCTTCCAGTCGTCAGGAACCTCCCCTGATGCTCATGACCTTTCAAAAGGCACCGAGTGTGGCCTTGCAGTGATGCCAGCAGCTCCCTAAGCACCCAAGGGTACATCCCCTCAAGTGCCACAGCGTTGCCTAGGTCCAGTTGGTTTCAGTGTTCCCCTATCCTGATCCAGCTCCACTTTGGGAATTCTTCCTTTCCCCAGCCTTTCATACTTCTCAAGGGCCTCCGATCCCTGAAGGCAAGTTCTACCAGCAAAGGCTGAGGCAAAGGCAGCACTGAATGCCTCAGCTGCTTCTGTGTCCTCTGTAGCAGGTCCGCTGAGCACAGAGGGCCCACAATTTCCTTAGGGTTCCTTTTCCTGCTGATACACTTACAGTAGCCCTTCTTGTAGCCTTTCATATCCCTCACCAGCTTAACGTATTTCTAATTAAAAGACAGAGTAAGCATAAGATTATCTGGAAGATGAAAAAAACTCATGGAAAAAAACTGAGCAAGATAATAACTAATACTGAAAACCACTAAAAAGACCCAGTGAAACACCAGTCAAATATGCCATCTCAGTTCAAGAGAAATATTTATTGTTATTAATGCAGAAATGCTTGTCCCGCTTAAGTTTCTTTCCAAGACTTTTCTTTCAGACTGAGAAAATAAGCAAGTAGGGTTTTTTTAATTTTTAACTCAGAAACCCTCTACTGGACATTATAGCCTACTGCTGCAAGAGAATAAACATGATTAGGAAGGGAATGCTTGTTTCAGAAGACTGTAATCTTTCTCTTGCTTTTAAAGTGCCTTCAGCTCAAGTCTCTCTTCAGGTCTTTGCCAATAAAATAGAGTACAACTGAAATCTACCCATCTATTCAGAGTTGTGAAACCGCACAGAAGAGATTCTGGTTTTCCTCTTGGTCCTTGCTGTAAATCCGTGAGTGCTAATGTCACACCCCTTTCCATTTCCAGATCAAGGAAGTCCACAAACTGGACTCAGCAACAGTATTCCAGTTAAGTCGCACCAAAGTCAGCACAGCTCCTTGGGTTTGCATTTAGTGTAAGTGAAAGGAGACCTGTGTGGCTCTAAAAACATAGATACTGCACAGGAAAGGGAATGGCATAAAAGAAATCGAGTTTTTCCAGCATTAAGTTTAAAAAAAAAAAAAAAAGACACTTTCTCTTCTCGTTTGTTGGCACAGGATTCAACATTTTGCAGCCTACAGAAAACATGCGTAAGAAACCATTAGGAAAAAGCACAAGACAGGCTCGCTAGAAATACGTCAGTTCGTCGTGCTTAGTCTTGCTGCTCTTGTAACTGTGCAGACTCAGCGGCTTGTTCTCGTGAGGAAGGCTTCGGAACACCCGCAGGTGCATGAACTCATCATTCCCCACATGGACCTGCAAAGCATGACAACCAGTGAGTTCCCATGGAGTACCAGCGGCCTTCAGCAGGAGGGATGGTGTAGATTGGCGTGTTTTGAGGATGGAGAATCAGAGAGGCAGTAAGTAAAGCTATCACCTCAAAAGGTTTTAAAACAGACGGGGGGTTACAACTTTGTGGCAACACCACCTAATTTTTCTACCCTTGTTAATACTCCTTAAGCCTGAAATGGGGAACTTAGAGATAGGGAACTGGAGTAGCAGTGAAGTGACTAAAACATTAAATACATGCAAAATGCTCTAATCTTATCTGGCACAAGAAGCACTTAAATGCTTGGATCACTCTTGTTCGTTTTTTGTGTCTGGCTTCAGGCAGGGTCAGAGCAGGTTTGATACTTTACTGTATCTTTACACACCTTGACTTCACTTAATGCAACGTTAGTGCTCAACATCACAGATGTCTAATTATCCCCAAACACAAGTTTTGCAAAATAACTGAAAAAAAATCCCAAACCAAGCGTGAAAAGTAAAAGTCATTATACACATAGAGAAGCGCCTTATCTCCATTTAATACCAGGAGGGAGATAGGCTTGGGGTAGGATGAGGGGCTGGATTTTTTTGTTATTTTTTTTTTAATGTACTTATCTTTTTCTTATAAAGGCCAAGTCATTAGCACCAGTGTGTAAGTAAGTAAAGAAAAAAGCCATAATTCCAAATACTATACATACATATTAAAAAAAAAATTAAAAAAAAAAATAATAATTCCAGTATCCTCTACCTTGATGAAGTAGTTTGTTCCAGCAACCACTTGAGTTTTAAACTCCACTGCAGTGAAGACATCAAACGTTTTCCCTTCTTTTTCTTCTAGCTGAGGCTTCACCTTAAGGAAACAACAGGTTATTTAAGACTGATGCAAGATTCAAGTATTTAATGACGCTACCAGTGTACCTCAGTCCCCTCCAGGTCAATGCTGCTGAATTCCCAGACGCAGAGTTCCTGCTTTTCCAAGTTATGAGAAGATCAAAACAAGTGATGTTAAGTTTTGTGTTAAAGCAAGACCAGAAATCTAGCCAAGGCAGTGGTATGATTCAGTCGCCACAAACTGACATCAAGTCTGAAGCCTCCAGCAGAGAACTGTGTGGGTATTCCAAAAGGTTTATTTTGACTAATTATTTCCTCTATTGATTTCTCAGCTTTCCCTTCTGTCTTGTACATTTAACAACAAACGTGAAGTGGTTCAGTATCTACATGCACAAGACTATATGTCTTTTCAGAGATGTCTTTTACATCATTCTTACAACAAGGGGAGGTTTTCAGCAATTAGCTCCCTTTTCAAGTTCAAAACAAGCCATTACTGACCCAGCATCACAGAACAGACAGACATACAAAAACTGAGCTTTGAAAGAAAAGTATCCAACTCTGAGGTTTTAAAACACTTAATTTGACAGTTCTTCTAGCGTGTCTGCTGGAATCTATAATGTTTTCAAACTGCAAATATTTTCCCCCAAATAACTGAACCACAAAGCCTTCTGAGTTATCACCCCAATTTCCAGAGTGTAAAAACCACTGCTCACAAGATCAAAATAACTTGCCCAATACCCCCGCGGGAGGCATGAGTTGCAGCTTGCACTTCCCACACTCGGATCTCTAGAACCCCATGGCCATACAGTAAAATTCTAGGTCAGGGAAACAGAAGATTTCAGGCTTTGTTAACAAGGGCATTAAGAATTAGTCTTGGGAGTCCTTGCTGTAACCTCTGTTCTAACCAGAAGGCCTTACCTCCTGCACTGCATCTTTTTGTAGCCTTCCCTCCACTCCCAGAACAACGCTACCAGCAGCGAGTGGATTTTCTCTTTCCAGCTATATGGTGTACTTCCCCTTCTTCCTAAATCCAAGGGAAACAAACACATTTGCTATCCTGCCTGAATCCCACCTGCTTCCTTGGGGGAAAACAAGTGCCAGTTTGCCACTGCTCAAGTGCTCTAGGTGAAGCAGGAACAGAAACAATTCCTGCAATGGGTTATGTTCCCCCACCTCTCCAGCACCGAGAAGGTGCAGGACCAAACTGGTGCCTTTCCAAGACAGCTGATCAGTGACCAACCTGTCCCTGAGGGCTGTGACCATACTGTACATCTCTCACATTTCAGTTGGAAGGGACCTTCAACGAATATCTAGTCTGATGCTTTTGTGCATATTTGTTTTGCCTTATGGAAGTCAAAGTGTCCCCAACAACTCCGTATTCTGAGATGCAAGGAAGGGCACAACCTGAGAAAGCACAGTGGTTCAGTCGTCCCTCCTCCCCTTCTCCAGAGTCAGAGGATGAAGCAAATGGGTTTGTTTTCCATCACTAGAGCTACTATTTCAAATTTTAAGAAGCAGGAGGGAGAGGGCAGACATGAGCATCTCACTGACCCTATCTTGCCCTGTGCTCCCTTAGCAATCCTCAGCACTGTGCAAGGGGGGTTTCCTAGGTCTCAAAACCACCCTGGCTCAGCAGATTTCTTATTTCTACCAGAAAGCTGAACACCAGGCTCCATGACTCAGCTCAGAGTCACATGTGGCTGCAACCTTGTCATGGTGGCAGTGACTCACCACAGCATGTGACAAATGGGGTGTCCTGATTCACTATGGAGAGGGAGAGCCCAGCGAGAGAGTGAGAGACTCTCTGAAAGACCTGGTATCAGCCCACCCTGCTAGTTCATGGTCACCATTTCTCCCCTGTACTCGGCACTGGTGAGGCCCCACCTCAAGTACTGTGTCCAGTTTTGGGCCCCTTACGACAGAAAAGACATTGAGGTGCTGGAGCGCGTCCAAAGAAGGGCAACGAAGCTGGTGAGGGGCCTGGAGAGTAAGCCTTATGGGAGGCTGAGGGAACCAGAGTCATTCAGCCTGGAGAAGAAAAGGCTGCGGGGAAACCTTATTGCTCTCTACAACTACCTGAAAGGAGGTTGTAGAGAGGCAAGGGTCGGTCTCTTCTGCCAAGTTATGGGCAATAGGACAAGAAGAAATGTCCTCAAGTTGTGCCAGGGGAGGTTTGGATTATATATTAGGAAAAAATACACTGAAAGGGTTATTAAGCATTGGAATGGGCTGCCCAGAGAAGTATTTGAAGCACCATCCCCAGTTATTTAAAAGGCGGGTAGACATACTGCTTAGAGACATGGTTTAGTGATGGTTTTTATCAGAGTCAGGTTGATGGTTGGACTAGATGATCTTAAAGGTCCCTTCCAACCCAGACAATTCTATGATTGTATGATACTACCCAGATCTGTGAGTGACCAGTGCACTGAACACAAGCCAGCGTTGTGCCCTGGTGGTAACAACAGTGACAGGGTACCAGGCTGCATCAGCAGAAGCCCAGCCAGAGGGGAGAAGCAAGCAACTATTGCCCTTGATGTGGCACTTGTTAGAGCACGTTTGGAAAAATGCATCTAGCTTTGGGCTCCCAGTACAAGAAAGATGTCAATAAGCTGTAGTGAGCTCAGCAGAGGGCCACCGTGGGGTCAGATAGCTGGAGCACTTGTGCTGTGAAACAAGGAAGAAAATGAGCTTGCTCAGCCTGGAGTACATAAGGCTTTGAGAAAAACTTTCCAGTACCTACAAAAAACCAGGCTCTTCACAAAGGGGCAGAAAAACAAGACCCAGAGGTCATAAATCAAAATTGGAGGTTCAGACTAGATGTGAGGAAAAACTTTTTCTCTGAGGACACTTCTGCAGTACAGCAGGTTGCCCAGAGAAACTGTACAGTTTTCAAGACTTGACCGGACAAGCTGAAGGCAACCTGGGGGTGCTGACCCTGTGCTCAGCAGGAGATGCAGTCCCTTCCCACCCAAGCAATCTGCGATTCAATCACAGGGCTGAAAATTATCATGCCCTGAAGGCTCTTTGCTGTTCTGCATGGCCATGTTTGCTCACTCCTTACTAAAAGGCAGGTGGTTCAAAAATCACCCTGACCAACCTTTGCCACAGCTGCCAGTGAGAAGCCAAGGGCTGAACAGCCCAGGGTGGAAATCCTTACCATGGAGAGGGAGTTCCTGTGGGACTCCTAAGCCAGAGACACTGCTGGAGGGAAGCTGTCCTGCTCTGAGTTATGCTGTACCTGCTCTGGGAAGTACTTGCCAGTGCCATAAATCTCAACAATATTCGGCTGCTGCTGTGATTCTTATGAAACAAGACAATGGAGGCAAGAACTGGAAAAGCAGGAACAGAAACTGTATTTATAGCAAGGAAACTGGCAGGCTCCAAGAAATCTCAACAAAGGTTTGATTTTAAGCAAACAAAGTAATTTTAGAAGTCTACCTTGATTTAAGAAAACTGATGTTTCCTTCACAGTCTGTATCCAGGTATGCTTACGACTGCATGAGCAAATTTTAGTTTGAGTTTTTTCCACATATAATTATTTAATTAAAGTCAAAACAAGCTGGACAAACTTTGAAATATCTACGTGATTTACAAGAAAATGACAGATTTTTGGTTAGTACCATTCACATCTGAATCCGAATGGAGTTTGTTTTTACATCTGGCCTACCAAAAAACACTGCAGTCTGCCACAGAACAGTAATTCAGGATTTTAAACAAGTCTAGTTTTCAGTCCATGTGCATACTCACGTTATCTTTAACAGCACACATAGGCCTTTTCAGGTCAAAATGGCAATTGGGATTCTCAACAGCTCTCAGTAATGTACTCACTACTGCAAATCTGGTTGTCATCTGACAATGACAAAAAGCCTAAGAAGCTGGAGCTTGTCCTTCATCTTTCTTCAATGTCTTGACACACCCAAGCTGATAAAACCAAAAAGCAGAAGGAACTTGAGTTCCAGTTGTTAAAATCAGGAACTGAGAGTCTAGCAGACATGTGAACTTAAGGATTAAGGGTGCCTTTTGCAACTATAGGCAGAAACAAACAGTGAAGAACAGCATCCGAAAGAACCTGTTTTCAAGCCTGCAAAAGAAATGGAGGTGTTGCAAAAGCTTCTGTGTTTACCTTCCCCAATCCAGTCAAAAAGTTAGCAGTGCAAAGCAGCCATACTGATCAAACAGAAGGACATTCCAAGTCAAAGCCTCATATGGTAAGAGCTACCAAGAATTCACTGAGACTTCACTCCTGAGTGACCACCAGACACCAGTAGGGACCACCCAAGACCTTCCACGAAGCTCCTAAAGTGCTTAATGCAAGCACATGTGCCAGGGTGATGTGAATATTATGAGTTTGGGAAATGTAACAACTATGCATATTCTGTATGGATATAAGTCTCTGCTAATCTTGCATTCAGTGGACAAGTTGGGTGGAGAGATCCCCCATGTCCCTGGTGCCAAATAAAATAATGCCTGCTTCTTAAGACTACGTTGGTGTCAAGGGGTTTAATTCCTGATTTTGGTGACACCACGACAGGCCTCGTGCTACGAAAAATGAGCGTAGTGGTATACAGGCATTTTTAAAGCAAAAGCATGCGCTCCATTAACATAAGCAATGATTTAAGTTACTGTAAGTAGTACCAGGATTTGGAGTTGGCACAGAACTGAATTCTGCTTTGGGGAATAGCAGAAGCAGCAGCAAAGTGTTCTTGTTTATTTCTCCCACAAAAAAAAAAAAAAGAAAAAAAAGAAGTGGCTAGAAGGTTTAGTCTTTAGTGTAAGAATCATAGAATGGTTAGAGTTGGAAGGGACCTTAAAGATCATCATGTTCCAACCCCCCTGCCATGGGCAGGGACACCTCCCACCACAGCAGGTTGTTCAAAGCCTGGCCTTGAACCCTTCCAGGGATGGGGCATCCACAGCCTCTCTGGGCAACCTGTTCCAGTGCCTCACCACCTTCACAGGAAAGGATTTCTTCCTAATATCTAATCTAAATCTACGCTCTTTCAGCATCAAAGTCTTTTAAGAACTCCTTCCTCAGGCCCAAGAAGAAAACAGACTTTTCAGAGCAGGGACACAGATGGTTCTGTGCTGACACTGAAAGGCAGCACGACACCTGCAGATGCAGGGACGGTGCTGCAAGCACCCTGGCTGTCCCTGAGGAAAAAAATCCCTCTAAAATATGATTTTAAAATCCCGAACCTGCTCTGCCGGGAAGTCCATGAAACTACGCAGCGCCAAGTTCCAGCAGCCGTTCCACCACACTTCCACCGTCCCTCATACGCCTTCCTCTTAAGCTGAGGCGGGGGGAAAAACCCCAGCGATGTCTTCCTTCGGCTGTGTAAAGCCATGGCCAAACACACCCGGGCCCTCAGCCACCCCCTGTACGGGGACAAACCTACCGCCCGTGGCTCTCCCCGGCAGCCTCCGACCACCAAGCGGCCTAGCGGGGGAAGAAGCCCCCGGAGACCCGCCGCCCCAGGCCCAGAGCTGCTCCCGGGGGCTCCCCCCGGCGCGGCGCTGCGCTGCGCGGCCCCCTCACCTCGTCCGCCATCTGCTGCGTCTCGTCGGTGGCGGGCCGGGCCGCCGAGGTGCCCCCACACAACATGGTGGCAGCCGCTCTCTCCCGCTCCCAGCCGCACAGCTCCAGCCCTGACTCTTAGGCGGGGCCGGGTTTACGGGCGAGGCGGGGCTGGGCCTGTGCCCAAGGCGGGGGCTCTGAGCGACGTTAGGGGCCCTTCCGAGCTGGGAGGCGGCGGGCGGGAGCAGAAAGCACCGGAAGCCCCGAGGCCGCGCAACAGCCGGGGGTATTTAGTGTTTGCAGAGGGGCTCTGAGGGTTGGGCAGAGCTTATCGCCTAGTGGTCTGCTAGAAAAGATGGAAGAAAATTTAACAAAAAAAAGCTAAAAGCAGGATTTGCGATAAAAAGCTGCCTGCGGGATGATCCGCAGGTCTGCGGCCTGGCCTGGGTGGGTGGCAGCTCCACGAATCATCCAGCCTTTGAGGATTTTTCAGTCCGAACACCCCGGCCTTTAGCTAGATTCCCCCCCCCCAATTTAAACATCCGCGTTCCTTGGAAAACCACGGCCACCACCAAAAACCTTCCTCCCTCAGCTTCTCAGCATCCCGTGGTACATTTGGTAAATAAAACCCTACATTCAACAGCAGCAGATGTTGCATACTGAATGGACCTTCTGCCGCTGTTAGGGAGGACACGGTGAGAAGGATGAAACAGAGCAGGGAAGGAGGATTTCTTTTCTCCTGGGATCATTTCCCTCCCCTCTGGAGAGCAAATAAATGCTTCTGGGGCCGTGGGCAGGCTGAGCTCTGCCGGCTGCGTGAGCAGCGTCGGGGTGACGGATCAGGCTCTTCACTGGGACAGGAAGGATGTTACCCAACCTGTCTTCATCAGTATCATCTTGTGTGACAGACAGGCTTTCGGACACACGGCTGAGCAAACTTCCTCTTCTCCTGGTCCTGGCAGGATGAGAACATGTACCCTCCTCCATGCATGGGAAAAAGGGTTTGGTTGCAAGTCACCCTCAGGACAGGAGTCCTTTTTTACTGGCTCCCTTTGTAGCTAGTGTCTGTGTCACTAGAATGGGCTGTGGTGTGTCGAGCTTGAGGCACAGAGCTTGGCATGTGGGTGCAGTGAGGGCAGGAGGGAGATCCCCTGCAAGATGAGCGTGTTTGGGCTGTTGCTATGAAATTATGGCAGCTGTTGGGGAGCCTCATCGACATACTTTAAAAAGGCAGAATGCCTTTTAGAAGGTAGAATCTCTCACGAGCAAGAGCAAACATCTTTAGGAAGGTTATAGGGCCTTGTGGAACTGGACACTTGTACAAACAATACATGCCTTGCTAATGAATATACACTTGAAGAAGAACAGAGGCCTGAAAACAAGGGAACATTCCTCTGCAGAAGGCACCAAATCTGGCTGAAAATGAGACAGCTGCTGGATGAAGCATAAAGTCAACAAAGATCTGCAGTAACTGGGGAAATGTACAGGTGTCAGCAGGGGGTTTGTGGCCACTGACTCAATTAGAGACTGAACAGAACTACCCCCACTGTACTGGAGCATGCACACATCAATTAAAGGATGTTGTAGCTTTAAATGAAAGCGAGAGACAGTATTAGCCAATATAAATTGTTAAGGTACTAACCAATAATTATAATTAAGGGTGCATATTTCTGTATTCTGAACTGTATAAATATTCTGAGGAGTTTGTAGGCTGGTGTGCTAGTTTTGTGGATTATCACCTAGCACCCATCTCTGCAGAAATGATTTAAATAAATACCTCTGCTCTGTGTGTATATTAGTATCTTGCATACCAGGTAAACAACTCTGCTTTGGGACATCATCTTAATGTGCCAGAGTGCAAATTTCTTTTAGGTAAAGAATGAAAATCACCTGAAGAATGAGAAACACCCAAAGAACGAGCAACACCCAACATATTCCATTGTGTGCAGAGCCAGTGACGATTGTTCTCCAAACAAGGCAGCCAGTGATGACTGTTTCTCACATTGTATATGTTCAGGACAGTCTTCAGTTTATATCCTGTGTTGTTTTCATTTCATTCATTAAGTGCTTCTATGTTTTCAGTGCTGTCAGCTTCAGTTCAGGGCTACTGTACCGGATTTTGCCTGTAGGAATGATGCCCTAGCACTAAAACTACTTGGCTACTGGGATTTTGGAAGTATAGACCGCAACTGAAATACTTCTTTTTAGCCCCTTCTGCCATCTAGTGCCCATCTCTGTTCGTGCCTTTAGACTCAAGAGACCACAGGTCTCAATTCCCTACCCTAAATTAAGCCAAGATGCTACACTCAGCAGCCTGGAGAAGGAACCTTGTTTATCAGAAGCAATGATCAGCTCCCACAGGGTCCGGGGGTAGAAAGTGGTTTCCAAAAAGTGTGGCCACAAGAATTTGTGTTTTCAAACTCTTTTTTTTTTTCTTTTCTTTTAACCTGCTATGCCATAGCTTTAAGCAAATATTGTAATTTGCAGGCTTTACATTTAAAGCTGAATTGGTTCTTCCATGGCGTAATTAAAATTTTGGGCCCATTTTGAGTTGAATGTAACAGATCAATGGGAGTGTTAAAATAACTTGTCTTAATAGTGTGCTGCTTGGGTTTCTGGACTTCCACTGTGCTCTCCTAAGCCAAAACTTCTCTTCCTCGCCAACAACAAGTAGAGGTGGCAAAACAAAGTTTTTAATGCAGTAATGTCACCTGTAAGTTTTATTTGCCTGACCTGACAAAAGAACAACCAAGCAAGAACAGTAACAAGAGAATTGTGGTATTTTCCCCAATGCATTCACACAGTCCTTTTGTCACAGCTCACACCGAGCTGCAGCCCCATCTACCTTTCCGCAGTGGTGTGGACTACCTTCATGGTTGATGAGAGGGTACAGACATCTTCATGTCAGATGCTTGTTCTTGCATACGGGGTCTGGGAGGAGGGAAGTAAGTTCTGCAATGTAATGCCACCCCCTCCTGCCAGGCTGAGGGGTGCTTTTTCTCTCAATGGGCTGTAACAATTAGCTCTTTAATGACTCTCTTATTCAACCCTTCCAGCAGAGATGGAGAGCAACCAGGTATGCCTTGCAAAACCAGGAGCACTTTAATGTCTGCTTTTGGGGGAGTGGGACAAGTGTCAAGAGTAATGAAGTTCTGCTATGCTCTCTGCTGAAGTCCTTACTGTTTTTCTTTAGGTACAGTCCACCCTTCTTGTGCCAGATGCCCTCTTTTCAAGATGAGGCAGGAGGGAAATAACCTAGTGGGTAGCCTATAGGAGCCAAAACATAGCCAATTTGAGCCCATTTGTCTTTGTGCGTGTCTCAGCTCATGGGCCTGTACGTCTTCCCCATCCACTCATCTACCAGCACACACACTTCAGATATTCAGCCGCCCCCGCGATCATGTTACCACCTCTGGCTCTGGGGGCTATTTCTCCATCTCTAATTCCTCTGTTTCACCTTCTTTCCTTTGTTTTGTACCATCAGGCCCACCAGTGTTGTCACAACTAGCGCAATGCCCCGGGTAGGTCTGAGGCAGATTAATATGGCAAAAGCACAATGCTGACTATGGTGTGAGAGGGTTAGCCATGTATGCCATGTGGGATATTACAGCAGCAGCACTTGGTTAAGCGTACAACTACTAGCGACATAATCAATCATGGATACATCTCATTGTGCTTTCACAACGTTCTCTGGGTGGGGGGAGATTTACAAGCTGTTCTCCCTCTCCACCAAAGCAGGCAGGCTGGAGGTGAAGCTACCTCAGCTGGAGGAAACCAGTAGGAACCTAGTAGCTTGGTCTAGTGCAATGGAGTCTATGAAGAGTATTGTCCAGTATTTCCTGCTGGGCAGAAAGGAGAGATTGGGACATTACTAAATATAAATAGCAGGGCGCTCTGTCACATTAAATACTTTACATGTTCACACCCTTGGCTGTACACAGCATGCGGGATGTTGGGGGCTTTTTTATTTTCCCCATGACCATGCTTTCCCCAAGTGAAACCGTGTACCTTACTTTTATAGAGCTGAGAGTCCTGATGCACATGGTTACAGATCACATATACTGGATAAAGAGGGAATATTATACATAGTGGGAAAGAGGAATATTATACATAAATGTAAAAGCAGAGTATAGTGGAATTGCCTAGTGCCTCCCATAGTCAGCTGAATTGCAGTCTGGCAGGAAAAGCTTATGGAGGCAAGGCAGCATGCAGACTTCTGCTTAAGCCCCACCAGAAGCTATCTTCACTTGTCCTTCTGAGATGTCCTGATTTCGATAAAGCAAACACAAATTCAGTCCAAGGCTCCCCAGACACAGTCCTTCCTCTGGAGGCACATGTGTTACCCTGCCGGCGCTAACAGTAAGGTGTGGTGGGGCTGTGTCACAGGAGTGTGTCTTTGTTGTCTTTCCCATTCAGAAGCAAGAGGTGAGTGAGTTCCTCTTGGGGATTGGTGTGCTTTTCATGATCTTCTTTTGTTAGGAATGTACAGTGTTCTCTGTGACAGAGCCACCTCCAGTGCCTATAAAATTTCGGGAGTTAGCCGATGGCAGGGAAGGCTCTGCCTCAGGGTTTGGTACCTCTTCTTTGGTGTCTCCCACCACCGACTCCTGTGAACTGGTCTCCGGACTGGATGCTGCCTGGAAGCTGGGCTCAATGCTGAGGGGCTCGTTGTTTTGCAGGGGAAGCAGGGCCCGGTGCCTCATCAGGCTGTCATCGCTGTTCTGGGCCTCCAGGGAGTTCCTGCGCTTGGCGTTCCTGTTGGCCATAGCGTTCTTCTGTGGCTCCTCAAAGCTCAGTGACAAGGTGACTGTGCCGCTTCCAAAGCTGACTTTTTGTTTGCACCCACGCTGCTGCTGGCGCTGCCGCTCAGCAGAGGCTGGTAGAGGAAAAGGATCTTCATGGTTGCTTTTGCTGCTGATGGAGGATGAAGGAGTGGAGCCAGTGGAGCCCCCCAGGCTGTTGGAACGCTTGCGTGACACATTGCTCCGTCTCAGAGTGGCCCTGGCAGCCACCTTGAAAGCGTGGGCAGCTGTGCTGCACCGTACCTCCTCAATTGTGTTGCGGGAGGGCTTGAAGAGGATGATGTAGACTTTGTTGAAGAAGATGCAGGCCAGGAGCCCAAAGCTGGCAGCCAGTATCGCAATCACCTCCACAGCAGAGACAAACTTACCGTATGTGCTAGCATAAGCAGGGATGAAGGAGATCCAGACAATGAAGAAGATCAGCATGCTGAAGGTGATGAACTTGGCCTCATTAAAGTTCTCAGGCAGCTTTCGAGACTTGAAGGCGAAGAAGAAGCAGATGGCTGCCAGGAGGCAGGTGTAGCCAATGAGGAATCCAAGGGCCATCAGGGAGCCTTCATGGCAAGTGATGAAGATAATCTCATCCTCCAGTTCATGGTTTCGGTAACTTGATGGCGGGGCCGTATAAAGCCAAATCACACAGATGACAATCTGCACGAACGTACACAAGAAGACCAAGAGGAACTGGAGGTTGAGGCCCCACCACTTTCGGTGGAGGCTTGTGGGGATCTTTGCCTCGAAGACAAGCAGGACACGGTTGGTTTTCACCAGGATGCAGGAGATGCAGAGGACAAAGCTGATGCCAAAAGCTGGCTGCCGGAGACGGCAAGTCCAGTTCTGGGGCTCGCCAATAAAGAACAATGAGCTGGAGAAGCAGCAGAGCAAGGAGAAGAGGAGGAGGTAGGACAGCTCCCGGTTTGTGGCCTTGACAATAGGCGTGTTGCGAAATTTGGTGAAGACTCCCAGGACAAAAGAAGTCAAGAAAATTCCTAGCACAGCAAAGAGAGTCAGAGCAATCCCAAATGGCTCAGTCCAGGACAGAAACTCTATCTGCTTGGGGATGCAGGATGTGTGGTTCTCATTGGACCAGTAATCCTCAGGGCACTTGTCACAGGCACTTGCATCTGAAAAAGAAGTGACAAGGAGAGGGAAGGTTTGTCAGAATGAGAGGCTGAAATGTGGGATGACATATGTGGCAGCTACACACTGGCCTTCACTTTTAAATACACCCTTCAGGTGTCTGCAGGTTCCCAGAATCGTATGTTGGTGTCGCAGAGTGTTTGACACTGAAACAATCAGCATCCCATGGGCTATACAGCAAAACACAAAGCGTGCTTAGTTCCAGCTTAAAAAAAAACCTGCCCCTGAACTTGTATTTTTGGAATCAATTTCTCAGCAAAACTTTGCCAATTTTGATTGCTATCAACTGTTACACAGGCTCTGTTCCTCGCTCTTTCTTGTCCCTTCATTTTTATCATCTACTTCTGCCTGTCTTCCTTCCTCTCACACTTTTACTATCATTTGCAGCATCCTGCCTGTCTCTATTACAGAGAAAATTAAAAACGTGCTTGCCTCCTTAAGTGCTCTGAGAACCTATTTCATATTCCATGGAGGCGAGTCTTACAAGTGTTTAAATTGCTCTTCCCTGAAGGCAGGAAATGCCCTTGACTCCCATCACACTCTCATTTCATGCTGGAACATCAGGGGAAAATGTGTCTTAATGATATCACTCTTCCCACACCCAGCAAAGCATCCCAATGATACTTGCAAAGGAAAAATTGAAGCCTTCATCTCTTTTCTCTACGTGAAACTAGTTTTGCCTACTGGGATGGCAATGTATGTCTCCAATGGCTGCTGGGATCAAAATGGAAGGACCTGCTGCTTCTGCTCTTCTTCAACCCAAATGGGTCTTGTGCACCATTGGGTAGGGTCATGACTCCCTTGATGGCAGTGAAAAGGGCTTGTGAGCAGTGAGTTGGAAGTCACAACCTACCTCAGCCTTTGGGATGCCAGCAGGGTAGCATTGGGCTGCAGTGAATTTTGGGAACAAACATTCAGAAACTTCCTTTAACACCAGCTTCCCTCTGAGCTTTGCACCTGAGCATGACTCCCAGAGCAGAGCTTGATGCTCATGAGAAAGCCAGGAATGCCCTGCTAAGGAGGGCAGTGGAATTAAGCTCTCTTGTTCTGGAGGGCTGGTTGGAGGGAGTATCCGTGACCTGATATGATGGTCATTATCTTTCCTAATGACTGCTCGCCTCACCTAAGCTGCTCGTGTTAAAAAACTTGCACTTGATGCAAAAGGTTGGTCAGAAGGTCCCATCACCACATGTCTTTTCATTTACATCCATTCAGCCAATCATTCCTTGTGCCTTTTACATGGAGGCCTTTTGCAAACTGCAGGCAAGGCAGAGCTAACCTCACACAGCAGGGACCTCAGCCACCTCTACCAGAGAAAGGGGCAGCTATTTAGCACTGCATCCTAAAGATGTGCTTACACTCTTCTCTCGAGCTGATCTAGAGACCATGCTGCTACCAAAGGGAGTAAACCAAATCTCCCTCCTTTCCCAAGGATGCTCATTCCGGATTCCTCCTTTGTGTTAGCACTACAGATCACACAGCTTCTCATTCTAGCTGCAAAGTCACCTGCTGAGAGTTTGTTTTCAGGAAGACCGGAGACCTGATCCAACTCACTCTATGGTTGCTGGAGTGCCAGCACTGGCTCCCAGACAAAGAGTGGGAGCAAACAGCTGGGAGAGGACATGACAGATTGTCACATGCTGTGGCATCAGTGTCTCAGCTGCATGAGACTAGTTGTAGAACTGCCCCCTATGCCTATAGAACCAGCAAGCACAGGAAATAGAGCATTACAGTCGGCTGAAACAGCAACACAAAACTGTGGAGTCAGAAGGCAGTTGTCCCCTCAGCCCCACAAATTTCACCAGCACACCAGAGCTAGCTCCCAAAATAATATGAAAAACACCAAAAGACCCCTGTTACACATGATCAGAATTGCTTCTATTTAATTTGAAAATGCTACTCCCAAACTTAGCAGAAGACAGGCCCTGAGGACCACAGGACTCAACTCCTGTAAGCTTTTCCTGTAAGCTCCTCCAAATTTTTTGTGAAGCCCCTGGCAAGGCAGCCTCCAGCTCAGCGCTGCAGGGAAGTACCTTCAGCACAACTACAGGTGACACCAGAGGGCTTGCATGGTCCTCTGCAAACCCCAGAGCAGCTCCGTGGGTATTACCTGTTTCATCACTGTACTCCCCATCAGGGCAGTCCACGCACTCAAAGCAGCAGGTGGGCTCTCCCTCAATAATGCCCTTCCTGGTGCCCGGGAGGCAGTCCCTGCTGCAGTTAGAGAAAGGCACCTGCAAAAAAAGAAACCAAGGAGGGTTAATAGTGGCAATGCCCCACATACAGCCTTCCTACAGCAGTACCTCCATGTCATTTCTTGATTAGCATGCTGGATGGAGGGCCTCAGAAGCTCAACTCTTCCTCCACAGAGCAGACACATGCCCCATAGTAGTTATTCCCCCAACCCGTGGCAGTGGTATTTGTCTGAAAGAACACGTCAAAGGATGGTAAGGAAGATCA
Source organism: Thinocorus orbignyianus (assembly GCA_013400375.1). Lineage (NCBI taxonomy): Eukaryota > Metazoa > Chordata > Aves > Ciconiiformes > Thinocoridae > Thinocorus > Thinocorus orbignyianus. The sequence continues at coordinate 1,918,906 of VXBW01001798.1, forward strand.
GCAGATCTTTGTAATCTCTACTGTGTTGTGGACACTGCAGACTGGTATGTGACCCATGATACACATACCAGAAAACAGTCATTGAATGGTTAAAAAACAATCTGTCATGTTCCACTCTTTAAAGGGTGGCTAAGAGAAGATGGAGACTTCCTTTCTGTGAGGAGTCATATGGAAAAGAGGAGGGGTAGTGGGTTCAAGTTACTCTTGGGGTGGTTCTGATTGGACACAAGGAAAAATTTTTCACAAAGAGAACAATCAGCCACTGGAATAATCTCCCCCGGGGAAGTGGTGGATTCCCCAACATTGGACACTTTTAAGATTCAGCTGGACAGGCTGCTGGGCCATCTTGTCTAGACCATGCTTTTGCCAAGAAAGGCTGGACCAGATGATCCTTGAGATCCCTTCCAACCTGGTATTCTATGATTCTACTGATGGAAATTTGAGTCAGCCTTGGAGAGGATGGGCTCCAACTGCTGATCCCCAGTCCCATACATTGACTGCTAATGATTTATGAGAATCCAGCCAGTTTCTTGAAACCTACCTCCTCCTGTTCTTCTGTAGACCCTTCCCAACTCAGAAACAAAAAAAGTAAATTAACTAAAGGAGTTTTCATATGAAAGAAAGGCAGGCCTTGGTTTTAGAACACTGAGCATCTAAAGATGTAAATCAGCAGCTATACACAAATCCAAAGGCTTCCAGACTTCTGCTGTTGCAAACGATGAGCTTTGTCACCTGCTGGCTGTTCATTTATGCTGTGTGTGAGCCCACCTGGGCACAGACATATCCTAGGAGCAAGCGGTCACACGGGCATGCTCAATGCACGCACACTGACAGCATCATGAGTGAAAACCTGGGCCCGTTTTACACAGAAGCACAATCCAAGGTTGAGATCACCTCTTCCTAACTAAGTTAAGAGAGCTGGCACAGAACACGGCTTTCTCGGCTCAGGGGAGTTAAATCCACAATTTCTACTGCCAGCAAAGTACTGTGATCTGCTAATACTTATGAGCTGCTCTGATTGGAACCCTCCATTCACCTTTTTGGAAGTTTGCTCCCAGTTTGCTCAAGTGCTGCTTGCCTGCTGATCTCCAGGAAGCTCCTGTGTGGATGCACTTTGGCAGTGAGTTCCAGGATATGGTTTGGAAATTGCCTGTGTGCAGGCACTGACCTCAGCCACAGGGTAAGCAAGCCCTTGGTAGTGGCAACTCCTATGTGGAGATGCTAATTTTCTAATTCTGATATTCGCCTGCAGCTGAGAGCAGTTGCCATTCCCTATCATTCTAAAGTAGAGCTACAGCATAGTTTGGAAACACTGATTCTAAACTGTTAATCAGGATTGCATAATTAATTGGACAGACACATATCCAGGACAAATCCCTGCATCTCCCCACCTGAAGCACCCTTTGCTGTTAATACCTATTGCTGTTAATACAGTGTGCTGGTAATACCTGTTCCTTGGGAAGTCTTTCAGCAGGTTGTGCACCCGCCAAGAGGACTTCATCAGTCTAGACAGTTTTTGGGAAAGAGTGTCTAGGCTGTCACTGATGATTTTGAACAGGGCTGAATCAAAGGCCCAGCTGAAGTCATGCACTGCTTCCCCATTATCTACTAAATTGATTGAGCTTTCAGGGAGGAAAATTAAATTGGTTTGGTGTGATTTCATCTTGACAAATCCATGTTGGCTTCTTCTTATCAGTTTATTACCCTCTAAGTGTTTATAAACTACTTAATATTTTTTTTATCAAGTCTTTTAGGTTACTGAAGCTCAGCTCAATTGTGTGTAATTCCCTTGGCTCTCCTATACCCGCTTTTAAAAATAGGTATTACGATTATTCTTCTCTAATCCTTTGAGACATCACCCATCCTCCACATTTCTCAAAGATGAATTGCTAGTACTTTTGAGATTGCTTTGGCTGCCTTCTTAAGTTTTCTGCGGGGAATTCCATCAAGTTCTGCCAAAATGAATCTATCTTACATACTCTTTAACTTGTTCTTGTGCAAGTCTGGCCAATGCTGAAGTTCCTGTGTTAAAACTAGCTACATTTAATTTTTTTTGAGGAGGACAGAGGAATAGAAAACTTCAACGACTGAAGTACTGGTTACACTCTTTGAGCAGAGCCTTTTATCTGTAAGAAATTCAAATCCTATAAACTGGGAAAAAAGCTGCAACAGCTATAGAGATTATAAACCCCTTCACTGGCACACGATTTACATGTCCTGCCACGACACTCAGTCATGACTGTCAAGTCTCATTCTTAACAGTTTAGGACAGACAATGAAGATAAATATTGCAGTGTTGGAGGAATTTAGACCAAAAGAATGTAATTACTTAGTTTAAGTGTAAAAAAAGCCCAAATTCTGCCTGTTGAGAGAGGTGTCAGTGGCATTTGCAATGATCAGGAGAAGGGGTTAGAATATCAGGGGTTTTTAATTCCACTTGTTTGTGCTCAGAGTCTCCAGCTAGGCTTAGAAAAAGCCTGTGATCAGTATTTCTGCTGCAGTGTCCTCTGCCTGACCCATGCCTTCTTCAGAGAGCTCTGGGTTTAAGCCATAAGTGAAGCTGAGGTATCTGGAGTAAAGGTAAGGCTTAACTTATGATGTAAGTGTATTGGGCAAGCGTAGCTCCCGCAGAAGCAGTAACCTGATCTGTTAGCCAACGTGAATAATCACCTGGAAGTGAATTGCCATGTTCATTAATCAGGTGCTGATTTAACATGCCTAAACATTGCAGCAGGGCCTGGCAGTGACATTTCTAGTGGTCACATTTCTAGCGGTCCCTGTGTCGCCTTCCAGGCCACATGCCAGATGCCTGCTCAGTATCCCCTCTGGGAGCTGGGGTTTCTGCCGAGGCTGGAGCGAGTTGCTGCTGGCTGTGATGTTTCGACATCTCTGCGCCACATTCCTGTCACACGGGGGAGACACAGTGCTGGCTGCTAGTGACGATACAGTTTTGCTGAAAAGATCTAACATACACAAGAAAGTGGAGAAGGACTTAAGCCTGACTAAAGTCAATGGCTACATCATGTACTTTTGAGACTGCGCAAGCACCTTCTGGTAGATTAAGAAAAGGTAGAAGGTACTGGTGTCTCCCACTGTTTGAGCGCCTTGTCCAAGTTAACCTGGGAATACTGATGGGGCTTTTTGGTTTGCAAGGCAAGGGTGTGTGGAAGGCTCTGGGACTTGGAGGGTAAAACCAGCGGAAACAGCTGTGAATTCCACTAGGAGCAGGAGGAGACACGTCTTGATACAGAGATACTGCAAGTGAGAGAGATGGCAGTTTTCAGCAATGAAACTACTGTGCTCAGGAAAAGAACTGCGCTTGGGCAATGACTTTCTCATCCGTGTGTAAAAGAGCATTACAAAATTCCAAGCTAACTCCTTGGGCTAGAAAAAAAGGCATTATTTAAGGTATTTATATTGAGGTTCATCAAATGTGTAGCTGCCCATGTTTCCAGAAGTGTGTAATAAGAGTGTGAAAGACTAGGGCAGAGATGATGTATACAGTAAGACGAATGGGTCTTTTAATGAGATATGGAGCCATAATGCAGGGATGGGCAGGGCTAGTTCAAATTTCAGCTTGTGGAAACTTGGGAAATGTTGTGGTAAGGATTTAAGCACTTACCTCCTTAGAGAATCCACTCCACAGAATCTTGTTTTCATTTATAAAGAGCCTCTCTCCTTTCTTGGCATAAACATTGTAGTGCCCAACCTCCTCAAAAACGACTGAACCATCCTCCGGAGAGAGATGCCAATTGATTATTGAGTAGTTCCCTACCAGGTCACCAAACTCATCAAAATCCACTTGCTCCCCCATGTTATTGGTGAAATTTAAGTGACGCAGGTGCTTGAGAACCTAGAGAGAGAGAGAGAGAGAGCATGAATGCCTGTGTGTCACTGCCCTACCACAGCACACATCTGCTACGGGGACAAAACTGGAAATAATCAATTCAATGCAGTCTTTAATCTCTCAAAAAGCACTTCATCACAACAGCAGGAGGCTTTCTCTCATAGGCATCACACGGAGCCTGTACAAATCTTGTGAACAGCACAAGGTATCATGGCCCTCAGGATGGATGGCACCCATCTGTAACACTTTCCTTACCAGCTGCTACCCCATCAGCCTTCCAGCATCCCTTCCAGTCACCTCTGCAAGCCTGCAGCTCTCCTTCAGGGGAAGAGAACTGGCAGCAGCCACTGAAGTGTTTCAGTCACCCATACAAGCCTCTTACCCCGTGCTCTTGCAACCATTCTGTAAAAATGCTCTCAGATGGCATCACTCATCTCTGAATAATCACTCACTCACAAACAGTAGTGGCTGAGAAACAATTCAAACTTGACTTTTGATTGAAAAAACCCAAGTGCAATACACTTCAGTAAAAAACAACAAATCAAGCTCATTCCCCACATGACAGGCCTACAGAATTCATAGTGCTTTTTTTTTGGCTCCTGGCTCCTGGTTGCATAGTTTCAAGTAATCACATTCTGCCTGTCCCTACATGTTGACTCCTGTAATTTTCACCTCATGGCTTAAACTGTCATATGCTGCAGACAAGAGCAGTTTTCCCAGGGACAACTGCAGCTGCAAAATTCACAATTGAGATAGGCAGACCAAAGAAACTGCAGCATGAAAGAAAGATGACATTGGCAACTGTGATACAACTCACCCACACCATATTTTTCTTCAAAAGTTAATTGCTGCTTTATGTAGTTATCAGATTTTTTTTTTCTCCCTCATTTAATGGATGTTCTTTGTTTCTCTGTAGAGCTCACCTACAGAAAGCTGAGGTGACGCTGAGGGCACCTGGTGTAAGCTGTCCCTAGACCACTGTGCAACTTGTTGCTGTGGTTCTAGTGCCTGCAACAGCTTGTACTCTCAGTTCTCTCTCCCTCACCTGCAAGCATCCAAACATACAATCCTGGATAGCAAAATGTAAGAAGCAGCAAAATGAAATCAATTTGTCTGGGCAGGCAGAGCGCTCCTCACCCCACAGATGTGGAGCAGACAATATTGCTTTGATGAAGCCTTTTCACCTGGAAACACAGGGACAGGGGAACAAAATAACGTAATTAATTCCTGTCAGTTTTGATAAATTGCCTCATTTTGATCTGTTTCCTTTTGGGATTCTCCCATCTCAAGCTAAAATTCCCAGAGCCACAGAGATGCCCTCCTCTCACAGCCTATACCAATGCCAGCCTGACAGAGTCTGAAAAAATCATAGTAGTGCTACACAAGATGTGGCTGACAATACCTTTTTGGCTTTGTGTGATGTTGATGGAAGTACATCAAAATATTGCCACAGCATTCAGTCTTTGAATAATGGCTGAGGTGGTAAAGGTAGGATGTTTTTTCTGTCTTTCTCATCCCTGCTGGCCATTCTTTGTAGACCAGGTCCTCCACAAGGTATGCAGCTGCAATGATATCACTGATGCCTGCACTTGCCCCTAGAAGATTTCACCTTCTCATGGACTTGGCAAAAGATGCTCTGTTCTGGCACTTTGCTGTGGAGAGCTGGGGCATTGCCTGCTGTGTGGAAGAAAAGAGGAGACTGCTCTCCTCCCCTCTCTTCCCTCTTGTCCCTGAGGGGCACCCAGGAAGATGCCACTTGCCCAGCTCCAGCAGAGAACAGAGAAAGAACAGGGCAGCGTCAGCTGTGAGGTCAGCACGGGTGACAAGATCTGCAGATCCAGAGTGGTGTCTGAACTGCATCAACTGGCTTCGGCCATGCTTGCAGTAGGACTACAATGCTGGACAAAGCAGGAACTTTGTCTATCAGCACAGTAGGTCCCAAGCAGGGAACCCCGTTCCTCTGCCAGCTCTAGCACCTACTGCAGGGTGACACCTGTAGCTTTCCCATCCAGATCAAATTTCAGTTGTTATATTGAGCTGCATGTCATGTTTCTCCACAGTTCAACTCGGTACCACGCTCTTGTGCTGAACACTAGGTTATCCCGACTGGATATCACTGCTGGGTTGACTGTTACCTGTGTAGACATTAGCTGCAGACCTTACACTTCTTTTGATTACAGTAACTACACACAAGGAGACAATCTTGCAAAAGCCATATTGAGGATACTTTGATTCAAGTCTTGCCTCTCTTGGCCAGCTGGTTGGTCTTATAGTCAGTGAGATTAATGGAGAAACAGAAACATCTGGATTCCCTGGATGCTTTTTTTTTTTTTTTTTTGGTTTAATTTTCATAGGATCATTTTATAACATTAATCTCAATTAGTCTGTTCTTTTACCTCATCTCTTGACATTAGACTTCTTAGAGAGCAATACGTACCCCTGGCTACTGGTAGGATTGTAGAATTAGTTTAGCAGCATGTTTCTGTTGTTCACACACACACTACACCTGAGGATTCAGGTTATAAACCATTTAAGGTATGAGCTGATACCTCTATCTAGTGGGTAAATAATCATATAAAAGCACTGCACTTAATGTTGTTGTTCCTCAGGCACAGAAGAGCAGCTTCAGCTATGCGGTCAGACCTGCGGGGCAGGAGAGCCCAAGTTTACCAGTTCACGCAGGAAAGATACGTGCCCTATTGAAAATCCCAAATGGAGGGGCAACAGGAACAACAGGAGTAACAAAATGCATCTTCTGTTTCCAGCAAATGCCAAAGTCTAAATTCCCTATGGTAACTATAGGACATGTTTGTTTTAGATAGTAAGAAAATCCCAGGATGGTATCTGTGTATCATACACGTTCTGCTCTCTACAGGAGGAAAATATTGTTTAAACAGCCAAGGAATATATGAGCACTAATCTTGAAAAGAGGAAGTTGTAGACTCTGAATAACTACAGCACTCTTTTATAGGCACCAGTCTATCAATTATTAGCTAAAGGCTTTACAGTTAAAAAAGTGTCACTGTGTTTTGTAACTAAAGATAGAAACATAAATACCCAGGACTCGGTCCACAAAGACATGAAAGACCCTGCTTCAGTGAGGGCAAGAGCATGTATCAGGGGTGTGTGGATGATATCCTGGAACCAAGAGTTTACAAAAGAAGTCTTGACCTCACGGCTTGAATACACTGTCAGCAGATGGTGGAAGCCTGTAGGGAGAACCATGCAAGCTGCTGTCTTCAGATATTTCTTTCCATCATTTTTCCTTCTTTTTTTCCCTCCTCGGTCACAGGGTCCACATCGAATTACAATTCTTTTTAATTAAAACACTTAACAGAATGGACTTGCAAGCTGCCCTCTACCTCACCCTCCTGGTAAGGCCACTCACAGCTACGTAGCATCCCATGCTTTACCCAGGCTAGATATTCTAGGTAATGTGGTTTCCACTCTTAAGGAAGGATCATAAAAACATAATATACAGTTGTATTAGGTCAGACCAGCAACCCATCTCCCCAGGACCTGTTTGTGACTGTGGCCAACAGCAAATGCCTACACAAGAGCCTACAGCAAATGCCTACAAGAGTAGAAGGGGATGTGATATTTTCCCAGAATACCCTCACACATTTTGCAGCTCAGTGACTTCCTAGGCCAAAGGTCTTTGTACTTGATAACCTGCAGTGGATTTTTCTTCCATGACGTTGCACATTTGTGTTTTGTACCTATGCAGACTGTTCACATCTACAGCCTCCTACAGCAAGGAGATCTACATTTTATGAGAAAAGCACCTCTTCTTGCCTGTTGGAATGGAGCAGCTACTAATCTCTTTTGATGCTCTTTGTGCTTATGTTGGAAGAGACAAAGAACTTTCATTTGCTAGTCACCTTTTCCATGCCCCTCAGGATTTTGAAAAACTTTGTCAATCTCTCTTCAGCCACCTCTTTCCAAGGCTGATAAGCCCTATCTGACTTCGCTGCTTCTTGTACAGAAGCTGTTCCATTGACCTTTCTCAAACTTTCCCAGTCTCCTTCATCAATTCTGACACCAGCACGTGGTACTGAAGTGAGACACACCCAGGGTTAATGAAGTGCCTCCAGGGCACTCTGTTTACCTCTCTCTCCCTTTTTCCAGTGTGACTATTCCTAACAGTGCATTTTCTTCTTTTTGACTACAACTCAGCCAGAGCTCAGGAGTCCACCTAAGGATATGTTCAAGCTTGAAGATTCCATTTGTGATTAGTCAGAACTTGCCATTTAGTTTTGTTTGCTGTTGAGTATCTTTAAACCAACTGTTCATCCATGTGGGGACTGAATTTGGTGACAGACTCCCAGAAGCCTTTTTGAAGGCTGAACATGCTCTATGAATAGAGTGCCCTTATCCACATGCATCCCAATGCCTTCAAAGAACTTCAGAAGGTTTGTAAGGTAGGGCCTGTCTTGACAAAATTCATGGTGTCACTGCCTCAGTATTTTGTATTTTTTCTTATTTTTTTTACTCTCTCTCTCTATTTTTTTTTTTTTTTTACTGCAGTTTCTAATAATTGCTTCGGTCATGCTTTGCTAGTTCCTTGGATCTCTAGAAATCTTTCAGAAAACTGATGTCACATCTGTCAAATCTCTAGGTTTCAGGGTCCAAGGCTGTTCTAAGTGAGGGGTTGGTAACTGCAGCCAGAAATTCAGCTACTTCACCAGTGAGTTCTAGCAGAGCCCTCAGGTGGACATCATTCACTCACACCAAAGTACGAAGGTTTGTTTTGATCTTGTGTCTCATAGCTTCTTCTACAGTCAGTTTAATATTGGATAGATCCTCTACCAGTTCCCCATTATTAAATAAACTCAGGAACCTTCTCAAATTTGTCCATAAAAAGCCTATTTTTCTTCTGCAATAGCCTTACCTTGTCATTTGAAGTTATAATCTATGGCTCAACAGACACTCCTATTGCTGAAGTGTTTAAAAGAGGATTGATGAGGTTTTTCTCCATTTACAGCCTGTTCCTCATTCTGTTTTTCGGCCTGCCTTATTTTATTTTTACATTTAACCTGCCAGAGTTTAAATCCTTCCAATTTTACTCACTGGACATAATTCAGTGGTTTGAGAGATGCTGTCTCACTTTTCATAAACCCCTCTTAATACCTTTCTTTTGCCTTGCCAACTTTCTTACTGTTTCTCCACCTTGTCCTGATCTGCAGTAGAAGCTTACTTTGTGTCACTAGCAGGGCCAGTAGCAAGCAAAAAAGCCTCATTTAAATTGTAAATGCTGTCAGACAGCAGGTAATTGTGTGTGTGTGTGTATAAATGTCCAAAATTGAACTTTTCTAGTCTGGAGCACAAGGCTGCTGCTTGCTTGATGCAAGTAGTAGCTACTGGTTGTACATTTTGATAGCAGCTGGACTAAGCAAAAGTGGGGAAAATGAGCAAGATAGTAGGCAGGCTAAAAGCTCTAGTGTTGTTAATTCTTAAATAAACATCAGTATCCAGATATACTGTGGGTTGTTCTTTACTCCCTCTCGACTGTGACAAATCCTTAACTAGTCTCCATATAACAGCAAGGATTTAATATCCTTGGCTTCCTTCTGCAGTTTCTTTCTAACAGGCTTCTTCACTAGGTCAAATGGTCCTGCAAGTGAACTGAACCTGGACATGTTACAAGCGTCTGTCCTCACAAGACAAATGGTTCTAACCCCTAGCACACACTTACAAGGAATCCCACCTTGACCGTTCCCACACTGAGTTTTAGTTTGTCTACCTAGCTATATCCCAGCCTGTAAAACAGTTCTGGACCAATGGGTATCAAATGTTTTTCCCTTTGCTTTGGTAGGGTGCCCATCCTGAGAGCAACAAACAATTCCACTTCATGGCTCAATGTGAAGATGAAAATCTCGCAACTGTACTGAACATGAAAAGTCCTCCCTTTAATTCTGAATTGCTGGGTCTCTGTTCTCCCCTCTTATTTTGGATTCCTCATCAAGCACCCAGATATAAGATACTTTCATAATGCTGTAATAGGCTTAAGGACCCTAGAGCTCAGCTATCACATTAGCCCAGTGGTCACAGCATACAGGATTTGGTTTCTGCCAGTAGTCAAGTATCACGGGGAAATATGTCCATGCCAGTTCTGAAAGAGCCACCTGTAAAATACTTGGATAAGCATTCCTTGAAGCAATAGAGTGTTTTTTTAGTTTCTTCCTTTCACTTCCATCTATCTATGTGTCAATCTTTATTTACATGCTAGCAAAGCTCTAATTTATACTGTCTATATAAATTTTTATTTCCTGCTGCATTCTCTATTTTGTATTATCTTGTTCTGTCTGGGTTTTTTTGTAAGGCCAACACTTAGGCTCTCCCAAAGGCAGTCCTGTCATCACAGTATCGACCAGTACTGACACAGAGGACCTGGCAGGCAGGAAGGTGCTCACCCGAGCTCCCTGAGTCAGTAATACCTGTTTCCAGAAGCCTGAGGCAGGGAAAGATGAATCGCACCCAGCTACCCTGCCCAAAGCATTCTTATTGCCATCAGCATATGAACTCTCCTTCCCCCCCTGTAATCTCTCCTCCTCTCCTGCTGTTCATTGTGCACTGAACAGGACAAGATGTCGTGCTGATGGGTTTTTTTAAACCAAAATGCCAAGATATGACAACACCATTAATCTCCTCTTTTTCTGAAGGCCATTCAGAACACAACAGAGTTCTTCAGCCAGCGGAGGATGTGATCTATTACCATGCACCACTTGCGACATTCCACCTAAGCTGCCCTGTTTCTACTGGTTTTCTGCTCCAAAGATGTGACTGTTAATACTGTTTGTCTACTGTAACCCAGGTGGAGAAACTGAAATGGACCCAGGAACAGAGCTGGGATTCTCACAGTAAATGCCTCATGACAAAATAGGATGTCTATTTGTAACACGTGTCCGGCTCCATGCACAAGGAATGCCTGCTCTGTAGTTTGGGATACTGGGCACTTCATGCCAAAATAATGAAGACAAATCATCACCTACTGTACAACAACTGTGCTGTACTCCAGGACTGAAACTGTCAGGTTAGTAACAGTGCAGATGAATTAAGGGAAATAAACTCTGGAAGCGGGGCTGGTGTCAAAGAGTTAAAGAGGGAGAACAATGATAATCAATCAGAGATTCACTGACAATCCTGCAAAGGAATTCTGGCAAGATGAGGTGGACATCCCTGCTCTGATGAAATGCTAGATCTACCAGTGACTTGAAGAACAGAGTGAAAGAAAGAGTTTAGTTCAAGACTCAGGAACAGCTGTACAAAGGCTGAGAATAACTCCAGAACACTCAAAGCGGTTATGCTTTGCTAAGAACTGAATGACATCCCCATAAAGCTAGGCAGGTCAATGGACAGCACAACTGAACTAAGTGTGTATGACAAATATGATGTACCATATGTTATAAGTAATAATTACGCTATTCATAATCTTTATTGGAAACTAAATTAACTAACCACTCAAGAAAAAGACCTGTTCATTATTGTAGGCAGCTCAGTAAAAACACTCAGTGCATTATCCAGTTGAAAGAGCAAACAAAATATTAGGATATGAAACTAAGGAAGAAAATGACACTGAAAATACAGTGCCAATATGTACATCACTAATACAGTTTCTCCTGGAAAATGCAGTTAGTTCTAGTCATTTGATCAGAAAAGACAACTAAAATTAAAGGAAGATTAGAGAGGTCCAGAGGTGGTGATGATAGCTCTTAGACAGCCAGTCTGACTTCCATTTGAAGATAAATCAAAGTGTGGGGTTATTTAACTATTTATGACCCACACAGTAATTTGTGGGAAAAAGGTGACATATTCTCACAGAAGCAGAGACCCCTGCAAAGCCGACTGACTTTGTTCAAGTCTCTAGAGAAGTACAGGACATCAATCTGCTATGACAAGATGTGCTGATTAGCATATTTTAACTGATAATTGGTTTGGTTTGGTTCTGCTTCCATCATGGATACATGACATCACTAGGCACCTGAAAGATGGATCTCCTCCTGTCTTATCAATTAGTGCCCTCTGCTTGAGGAGGGACAGCAGTGGTACTGACGTGGGCACCCATGTATGCATTTGGCTTCTTCTTTGTGAGAGAGAAGCAGGACCTCTAATAGGAACTTACAGAAATTGGGAGAGGGAGCAACTCAGATGGACTGGGTTGGAAACACCTCGCTTGCTGTTCAGTGGAAGGTGCTTGGTGCTTCCTTTGTCTCACGCTGTGCTGTGAATGCTCAGTCTGCTTGGAAACCGATGAAGCCTAGAGTCTTCTACAATAAGGACTGCTTGGACTGTCTGTGACTGGGCTGATAGGTTAACTTACATGGCTTTCTAGCCAGCAACCAAGGGACACTGGTTTGCTGATTCAAAACTGCAGCAGCTTTGAGGCTTTAATGGCAGTGAAAGGTGACAGAAGTAACAAATAAATAGCTGCTACAACAGTAGGAGCAAGTAAAAAAAGTCAAAGGCATGCATTTCAAAATGGAACTTGCTATAAAGTGGGACTAATCTGATTTAGGTTCATATTTACTACAGTACTCTGTTTTACAAGGATGTCCAGGAAGAACTCAAAACCCCAAACCTAAATGGATTCACAGCATGATATGGAGTTGGAAGGGACCTCTGGAGATCTTCTAGTCCAACCCCCTGCCAAAGCAGGTCCTCCACAACAGAGGCTCTACAAGTCAGGTCTAACTGAGATATTTTAGAAAATGCCATTAGGTATTTACTGGCCTTGCAGTTGCCTGAATGCCATTACAAAACTGTTTCAGAAAAACCTATCTGCTGAGTATTACAGTATTTTGGCATCATATAGCTAGTTTTCCACACTGATTGAACTATCAGTTGGGAGGTTGCAGGACACAGTAAGGATGGTGTGAAGGTCCTCCAGAATGCATTCTGGTCATGTGCACGCCTGCTGTTCTAAGCGCAATTTTCTACAGAATGCAAGTCCTGAGCTTGTACTACTTAGTGCAAAGCTGACAGCTAACAGCTCATCTCTTCAGCATGCTTCAATAAAGGATAATGATTTTGCTAAGTGTGACATGACTGGAAAATATAGCAAGAAAGTTTTCATGTGCTTGTCCTTGACTGGATCCACATAATATATGAGTAAATAAACAGAGTGGGAACATCCTCTGCATATATCTCAACTACAGGCTTTTCTGAAACCAAAGATTTATGTAGGAAAATACCATGTGAAATCCAGTCCACTGAAATTCAGTGCAAATATGTTTTTTAAAGTGAAACTTAAAAATGTGATCTTCAAGTCACAGTTCCATTTTTAATGGGGAAAAGGGGACACACTAAATTTTGAGTCTGTTGAGGAGGTCATTTGGACAGTGTTGTTTCAATTAAATGCAATTTTTGAGTCGGAAGAAGAGAGATGACGAAAGAGATTTTTCCTCTAACATTTATCCTTTCTCTGTTTTAAATTAAGATCCAGTTGTATGTACTCCAATATATTTGTATGGCCCAAAGCACAACATTGTCCTGTTAGTTCCTTAGAGTCCAAAAGAATCCTTCCTACAAGTAACTTCAGGAGTTAAGGAATCTGGAACAGCCTCAGCCCCAGTTCACTGACATCCCAAACAGACTTAATCTGGTCTACTGCCTGTAGTAGATTTCTTCTGGAGAAAAATGGCTGGAGTGACAGCATCTCTTCCCTCCTTACAAACACTGTAAGCATTAATGCAGTTGCTAGTAATCAGGACAAAAATCATGTTTGCAAAATGAAAACTAATATCTGTGGAGAATCTCTAGAAGTGGAATATATTTCTATACAAAATAAAGCAGGCTTCTGACTAGTCTCTGCCCCAGTGATGTACAAGCATAGGTTAGTGATGACGGAGGTCCTTGCACTCAACAAAATGGAGAAGACCCATGAACCATCTAGAGGAAAGGACTGAATGACTGTACCACATGCATGATAAACCCATTATCAGTTCAGAAATTTTGGCTGTGCTCATTAAAACAAAGCTCATTAATTAAGACAAAATTACATGTTGTTATCCTCATCATACAAATAAATCTCAAAGAGCAGTACTTACGATGGTGTGCTTTAAAAGCACTAATTCAATACTGACCATTCAAACAAGGCTGAGAAACACAAGTATTATAGTAACACAAACTAGAACATAGAAAAACCTGAAGAAGAAAGAGGAGAAAACTACCAGGCAACATAGTAAGAAATTTCCTGAACTTATTAAAATTGAAAGGCGTCATGTTTGCCAGATCACCGTGACATAAGGCTGTATGAGACAGCTAAATGGGACAGAAAGCTAGAGAGACAGGTAAGAAGGAGCAAGAAACCCAAATGAATTATATATTATTGCCCTTGCTATCAGAAAAAAAACCCTGGACATTCTTATCCCAAGGGCATTTGCTTTGGAGCAATAATGTGACATTAACAAAAGCAGAAGCTCCTTAAAAAGACATTAGAGAACAGCCCAAGCAATTTAAAGTGGATTGAGAAGGCTGACAGAACCAGACAGTTCATCACAGCACTCCGTGAGCAATAAAACCGGTGCTAACACAGTAGGTTTATGATATATGCATAAAAATGCCACTGGCTTTGAATGACAAAGTCAGTGTGCTATCTAATATTATTCCACAGCAGCCCCCATACACCTTTCTTGTATGCATGTGTGTGTAATGCAGTCCCAACAGCATGCCTGCAGTTTCCCTGTGTCAGTCTATGCAGGGCATGAACCAGAGCTAACCCCTCTTACAGATGTTTGTATTTTTGCTCAGTGGGCTACCCCAGAGTAAGCCTCTGATGGGCTCCAACAGCTGCCAACAAAGAATTGCCAAAGGCAGAGGGACATCTTCTGGCACTGAAGTCTGGTCAGACATTAATCCCAGGAAAAGGAATGGGAACATAAGAAGTGTGGGCTGAGGATCGATTAATACAAAATTATAGGACTATAACATAGTTGCTGCCAGTCAATACGGCTTTGAGGAATAAAAATCTTGTTAAATCCAAGTTTGGTTGGCAAACACACCCTTTCAGAAGTGAAATATCTGAGCTTTTCATGTAATGTAAAGAAAGCATCCATTGATGGATTAAGCATTGCCCAATAGATTTGGAAATCCAGATATCAACAGAGACAGATCATTAGTTCATGGGCAATTCTTCCAGGTGCAGTAAACCCCTCACTGTTACCCAATTTGTTTATCAATACTCTGGCAGCAAATACAAAAGAGCTGGTGGAAAAATTTGCAGAAAATGCATGCATTAATCTAACAGTAACTAATAACAAAGACAAAGCATTTCCCTCAGATCGCTCTGAAACATCTGTGTTTAATACAGTGAAATTCAGACTTATGCGTCAAGGCATAAGAAATTCAAGCCACAGGCACAGAAAGGGTACCACATCCTGTGAAATATTACTGGCAACTTAATGTGACCTTTCCATTGCATGCTGTGGCAAAGCAGGCTAATATAACTTCTGCACATATAATTGAGGATGTAATAAGTATATGTAAATGTGGGATTTTTTTTCACTGTCTGGGTATGCTGAGGCTGCTAAAGCAATACTGAATATATGCCAAAAAGAAGGACAAGATACAGAAATAAAGCAGAAAACATATCTTATGACTAAAAACCCACTCTGTTTAAATTATCACAACAAAACCGAGGAATAATTTGATCAGTGTGCATAAATACCATATGGAGAAAAATTATGAGTACTTCATCTGGACTTTTCAATCTAATAGACCAAGACCAAGTAAGGACCAATGAAACTAAAGGTCAGTTAAATCCCAACTAGAGATAAGACACGATCTGTAACAGCAGATGTGACCTGCCATGGATCATACCAATAAAAAAAAAAGGTCTGCTAGTCAGCATTTCATTGATGAAAATAAATCTTGCCAAACACAAGTTTGACTGACAAACACAGCCATTCAGAAGTGAAATATGTAGGCTTTACATCCACTGTGAAGCATCCCTTAGCTGCATCTAGATTACTTCCCTGAACGCGGCACAGATTTACAGTTAATTACACAAAAAAATTCAAACTACGTGATCATTTGGAAAGTGACTCCATGTGAACATTTTTTAGGCTCCTGTTAACGTTTTGTGGGGAAAAATGGTCTCTGAACAGACAAAGGCAACAAATGGTACAGGTACAGTAAGAGCTGTCAGTGCTGTAAGATGGTATTTTGAACTGTACTTTGTATGCTGTTGTCTCTATCTACAGCCACGATGTGAAAGAACCATCACAGCCACCTGATCTACATTCAATGCCATAACTACTTTCTTTTCCACTTGTAACTGACATAATATGGAGCAATCCATTGGGTACAAGGGCCCAGGGTGCTGTGTGTACTAACAGTGAAGGATCTATTGGCAGAAATCCTGACGGAGTAAACAATGTTTTAATGCTCTTGGGAGGTCATTATACTGCACAATAATTGTTATGGCAAAGTATCTAAAAGGTTAAGATAGGGCTCTTTTTATTAATATAAGTCTAAAGTTAATACTAAACAATACATAATTAATTGCCCAATTATTAAAGCTAATAATAGAGCCAGTGGTTATCCTGCAAGCTCAGTGTTTTCAATGAGCATAATTCACATATAATGTCTTGCATAATTAAATTCTGATTGAAATGTCTTTTCTAGAAGGTGTTTAATGCCATCTCTACCCAGCTGTGCAGAGAATGAATCTTTATATGTGTCTCTACGCATCCATTTGCTGTCACTTTCTTCTAATAGACCTTTATGAATCCATCTCTTCCAAGTCACAACAACGTCTGAAACTGCGTCCTGCACAGAACACTGCTGACACTGACTTGAAGAACTCTGCCTTTCTCCAGGCCAGGACGAAGTGTAGCTTTTGACTGTAAACTCTTTCCTAGTTGGAACTATTGATTCTATATTCAACTATATTGATTTACTTCAATACTTGAGTAAGCTGCCTCTTTCTATTAGAATGAGAACAAACTGACACTAAATAACTGGTGTCATTTCTTTTAATGAAATGATGGTCATTTATCAAACCTGAGTTCAATGGTTATTTATAATCTAATCAAGAACTACTAGTCATTCTTAAAAAAGCATAGAGGCCTAAAGTCTCCTGTAGTCACACTGAGTTGACTGAACTCATGCAATCATTTTGGACATTTAGAACGAGCATCTGTTGCAAGCACAGTCATAGGTCCCATCAATGGTAAACAAAAGTCCCAGTGGATTCACTGTTAATGTGTCTGGGTACACGTTCCACTTTGCTACTAGCTTAAAATTGGGTTTTCCACTTCCTTTATCAACGTAAGACTTGACCAAGAAAGAAATCTCACATCAAGGCTTTGACTTCTACAGTTCCCAAATAACCTTAATGTAATCCCTTCTAGAGACACAGGTAAAGTCCCTTCTGAGCAAAGTATTGTTTCTGCTCCAGTGGGGAGTTCACTCTTTTAATTCTACACGGCAAAAGGTCCTTTATGTGACATAAAAGGTAATTTACTCTCCTTCCTCCAAATTTCACCCACTGTGTGGAACAATACTAGTCCTTTAGAGTACATGAGAGTTCACTTCAGGGATAAAACTATGTGGCTGGTTAGTAAAGTATCTGTAAGGATGGCTGACCACCCAGAAAGAAAAAAAATAACAAACAATGCTATGATTACCGTACCTTTGAAGTCAGTGTCAACCCTACCTTGGGATAAATGGAAATCAGCCAAGTCAAAGGAATGTGTATAACATGAAACTGAATTTTTGATAAATCTGTTTGTTTTCTCATCTCACTTTTTGGGTGCCTTTAGGGGGCTCTCAAGGTGCCCTTTGTAACCAGCTCCATTTCTGAGTAGCATTAGGAAGGGTCAGTCCTAGAAAAAACTTTACATCCTTTTGTGTAACAAAGACCTGTATCTCAGTAATGATGACTTGGCAATTCAAGGCATAATTATTAGCTGAAGTCACAAAAGAGAGAGATATCCCCAGGTCAAATATAGGCTGAAAAACTGACTTCCCCAAGTGACAAAGGTAGAAATGAGCTTCATAAATATTAGAAACCTCTTCATTTCAAATACAGCTTTTGTTGTAATGCAACATGTAAGTGACTCTATTAAAAAAGGCTTTTATGAAAAATTCAACATGTTTGGGGGTGAGAAGGAATACTGCGGTGCTTGTCATCAAGCAGGGTGTACTACCCCGATTCAGAAGAATCTCAGCCATTCTCTCACCAGTAATCAATAACACAACTCTTTACTTCACAACATAGAGGTTGTGTATTTGCTGCATGCAGTTCAGCAACACTGTTGGCGTGATGGTTTCCCTGTGCATTTTGTACTGATGTTTTTAAGGGCTGGCCATCCCTTTAGTAAAGTTCAGTTGAGTCCTTCTCCTTTTAGTTACAGAGACATCTAAATAGTACTTCATTTATTGTATGCTTAGTTGAAGAGTTCACAAGTGTGTTCTCAGCTGATGGCAAGTTTTTATCTCCAAACTGATGAATAAGCAATCATCTGTTACTGCCCTTGGGGAGAAATGGCTGTGGTTGCTCTATTGACCCCCACGCTTCTCTGTCTCAATTCAGTCTTCCACAACAAAGGCGCACTGGTGAAACACTTACTTTCTGTTCATAACAAATGTATCTCCAGTGCATTTGTAATGCAGACTAGGTGAAGTTTTGCAGTTGCCTGATATTCAGCAGCTTCCTCTGCCTGCAATTCTTCCCAAATAACCAATTTTCACACTAGCCACAGTTAATATCTGTTCTGATACTGTTTCATTCTCTATACCACAAAGCAGCTGTTTTCCATACACCACTTTAATTGTTCAGATCGGCCTATATAGTTCAACAGACACAAAATTGATTAGATAAGCCCTTAGGCTCAAAGGCCCGGAGAAACATGTCATCAAAGGCATCATTCACCTCTTTAAAGCCCTGCAGAATCAATTTCCAGACAGACAGACATACCTAAATGTAAAGTTGGAGAAGGCACCAACCCATTTTTACCTCTTCATAACGTGCATCAGCAGCGCTGAAGAAGGCTGGTAGTTACGAGGTGTAGTAAAAGATTTTAGGTATTGCTAGGTGAAGCCAATTTGTATTTGCTTTGACTTTGTGGAGCAGCATATGGTAGCTTTTCACTAAGTCTGAGGTCAATCAGATTTCTAGGGATAGAATAAATTACATGATTAGGACAGCACATT
This sequence comes from Thinocorus orbignyianus, assembly GCA_013400375.1. Classification (NCBI taxonomy): domain Eukaryota; kingdom Metazoa; phylum Chordata; class Aves; order Ciconiiformes; family Thinocoridae; genus Thinocorus; species Thinocorus orbignyianus. The sequence continues at coordinate 1,937,909 of VXBW01001798.1, forward strand.
TTTCTGCCTGCGCAGCATGGTTTGTCTTGGTGCCTAGAAGAGCTATCTCAGTTTTCTCTCATGAACCTGCCAAAGTTCACTGTCTCCACTGTAATCCCAGTCTGCAAATAGTCTGGGAGTCCACCTAAGGATGCTCTGCCCTGTGACCCTGCAACTGCTCACCTTTGTCTTCTCAAATCCACAGGAACTGCCTCCCTCATTTAATTGTAATGCTTTTGCTGTGAGACAGAGAGGCCCATCTGCTGCTTGTTGGCAATCATCAAGATGCCAAATGACAGGCAGAGACCCAGAGTGAACTGTGTCTAAAGTCAAGCTTTTCCTCTTCTCACGCAGAAAGAATATAAAGTAGTATTTGCTCTGAAAGACAGAATAGGATCACTTTTATTTTCCTCTTATTTTTTGCAGTAACACCCAGACATGAGGTTTGAAATGAGAGAGACACCAGAGAGGCTCCTGTAAATGCACCAAAGGGCTGTCAGAAGTGACCATGGGAATAGCCACATGAGCAGAGACCAAGAAAATTAGAGAACTTGAGGGACGTGGGAAATCTTATCAAGGAAGATATTAAGAAAAAAAGAGCTTCAAAACAGGACTATTTGAGTTGTTATGGAGAAACAAGGCAAAGATGTGGGGAATTTTGACAAAGAGGCAGCATCAATTCAGCCGTCCTGAACCTGTGACCCACTTCTTGCTGTGTCGTCCGACGGCTATTCTATAGCTTATGGGGGAGCCTGTATTTGATGGAGGCCGGCCCATGAACCAGAGAAACACACAAAATTAGCACTACTCAATGCAGTTTCCTAAAAAAAATCACAGCTCACCAGTGAAAGAGAATGGACATCTGATAATCAGAGGTGAGGGAGACCTTTAAGAGGATTCTTTCTGTTGTACTATTTGCAGTCATGCACTTTAATCCTTAGTGCTTTCTATAAAATTTTGCCAGTTCCAAATGTGACAAAAATCACCTATACAATTTGTTCTGGATTGCTCTGCACCTTTTGTTACCTAAACTTCAAAAGGAAGTAATTAATCTAATCAATATTGTGCAGGATACAACAACGGCACATGCAGAGAACACTATCTGCTCTTTGCAGACATCTTGCAAAGGTGTGCAACTGGATTATCTTCTACCTTTTAGCAGGGTAGGTTCTTAAAACATGACAGCCACAGGCATATACACTGCTCAGAATAAGGGCAGCACAGACATCCTGTTAAAGCGTGCAATTTTTCAGTGAAGTACAGAAGTGCCAGTTTCCCAGGACTCTGAACCCCATGTGTGGGTCCATGGATGGGGTGAGCGGCACAGCTGCTGCCTGGAAGCTGCCCTGCCTGCTCACCAGCTCTGCCTGCACCCGCATCTCTGCACCTGCTGCAGTGGCCTGAGAGCTTGGGCCAACCAGTTCCATCCATCTCTAGTGGAAGTGCCCACTGCCAGCTTCAGAGGCATTGGTAAAACAAAAGGAAGCAAGACTGGGTTTACAGACCGGGTCTGTCACAGATCACCAACTCGTGGAAAAAATGAGTAAGCAACTTCTTAAACAAGTAGCTATAAATAAGTAGAGAAGAAAGTTGTTAAGTGTTTGTTATTTCAGCTTGTAAGACATGTAAAAATCCCATGCTCCCCATGCTGAAACATGCTTAGAGCTTTCTTAAACAGTAGAAGGTAAACTCTTAATAGAAGAATTGCACTCAGTGTAACCAAATCACAGTAATTTTGTACTAGGCTTCCTGCTGTCCAGTTCAAATGAGCTGATCACTGAGGTAAAAACATTAGTTTTATATACAGACATGCACAAGCACCCTCCACAAATTACATAAACCGATTCTTCCCTAAAGGTTTATATTCTGAGCACATAAAATAAACAATTAGCAGACAACGAATACACAATACATGTTAATGTGTTAACATCATTGAAAGGTAAAAAAAAAAATAAATGGTACAAAATTAAATTGTGGAGCACACCATTTACCCTCAGCAGCCGCTAACCCCATTGGGAAGGGCTGTTCGGAACAGGACCTCAGACTAATGGAGCCATGGGTTCACTGGGTTCGCCTTACCAGTCCCACACACCACCTGGTTAGTGACTGCAGACACCATTAGTGGCTGCTGCTTCCAGTTTCAGGTGTGGAGGCTTCCTAACACTGTCCTTACTCTCTCTGGTCTCTTCCTACCAAGAAATCCTTGAGCTGATTGTGAAATGAGGGAACAGGCGCTGCGCACTGCTGGTGAGACTGAATTTAGTAGAAAGGTTTTATTCTGCCTGGTCATCAGAAAACCACTCTCTGGAGATGCTGGAGGATGCCCATTTGTGAGCTGAACTCATTACCCCCTGGGGCTGAGGAAAGCTTCCTGAGGGTAATGAGCCGTAAAGCCTGATATGAAGTAGGTGTGCACACATACTTGGCATTTACCTGCTATTCATGTGTTTGATTTTGAAATGAAGTGAAAAGATGCACAAATATCAAATATGCCAGGCAGCCACCACCACATAATGGTGGTAATTTCAAATAGAGCCAGTTTCTCTGTAGCAGCTGCTATTCCTACCCTGTCATGTTATACCCCAGATACTTTCTGATACTGATTCCCTCTTTTAAGGCAAGTAGGCACACTGAAAAGCCTAAATAAGCAAGATGCTCTACATTTTGATACAGCCATCCTTCAGTACTAGAGAGAAGTAAGAGAATATTCTTCCCAGTTGTGGAATCCTCAACAAGCACCACTACCGTATGAATATCCTGCTTTACTTTCCAAGTTGACATGGTGTAAGGGAAAAAATTAGAAATATATTTATTCTGGATAATTTTTACCGACACAGTAAAAGCTAAATCTGTCTGTGACTTGCCAACTTCTGCCAGTATGCTCCTCAAAAGCAGCATAGCTTTGAAAGACAGAAACCTCAGAGAGTGCCAGCAATCACAGGATTCCCCAAAACCAGGCTCAAACCCTGCACTTACCAACTCCAACTAAAGTGGTTTTGGTAAACGCAAATCAGGTACCTAAAGCAATGTAGGTTTCCCACAAATGCCAAGACAAAGCCTTTTACTTGGATTTGACTGACGTTTTTGAGTTGACTGAGATGAAACAGTAACCAAACTGCAGTTCTCACCTGCTGATCCAACACCTGCAAATTCAGTGGCACTGTTAGCCTTCATATTGGTTAGGCTATCCCAAATACAGGAAATCACACATGCAAACAGGGATATGATCCTGCTTATATTCATCTGTGTTCTTCTGATTTCAAGTACATTTGGGTTCATGTTTTCTGAGATGATCAGAACTGGACAACAGAATTTGCTACATATTTGGCATATATTCATTTGATAGCCTTACAAGCTAATTCTGTTAATTAAGAATGCAGTAGATATTAAAAACTGATACTGAATAGTACATCGGATAGCACAACTGAATGTATGGTAAGGTACAGAGTATTCATAAAGGATTAGAAGACAAAATGCCAGAATACCATCCATATGCCAGTGGGCAGAATGCATCGAATGAATGGACAAATGTGACTAAGTTGTTAGAATCATTTTATCAGTTCACAAATATCATTGCCAGATCAAAACAGCTGTCTATTATTTGCCCAATAGCCACACTTTATTCTCCTTCATTACTGAACCTCCTTTGGTTTGATCCTATATGAGCTTAAAACTGTGGAAAAAAACTACAGCCTGTATGGAAAATTGGTGTGGGATTGCAAAAGACGTAGAGCTTGCCAAAGAAAATGAACACTAAAAACTGTTTTCCTTGTTTATGTGCTCTCTCCAGGCCCACTTGTTTATGTAAGGGTTCAATATATGATCAGGTTACCTTGCGTCAGCCAGGTCGTGGTATAACTGCCTGTGTGAGCACTTTTGGCCAATAGTGAATGCAAGAAAATTTAACTTAGTTTAAGCCCCTCTCACTACAGGCAAACCTAACACAACTTACCTGACAAATCCTCCAGGGTAGGAGCGTTTACCTAACTTGCACACAATCATGGAACTGCTGGAGTCGGAAGGGACCTCTAGAGATCATACAGTCCAACTCCCCTGCTAAAGCAGGATTGTCCAGAGCACATCACTCAGGACTGTATCCAGGCAGGTCTTGAAGGTCTCCAGAGAAGGGGACTCCACAATCTCCCTGGGCAGCCTGTTCCAGTGCTCTGTCACCCTCACCTTAAGGAAGTTTTTCTTCATATTTGAATGGAACTTTCTATGTTCCAACTTGTGCCCACTGCCTCTTGTCCTGTCACTGGGAACCTCTGAAAAGAGTCCAGCTCCATCCTCCTTCAACCCACCCTTCAATAAGGTCTCCACTCAGCCTTCTCTTCTCCAGGCTAAAAAGTCCCAGGCCTCTCAGACTTTCCTCACAAGGGAGGTGCTCCAATCCCTCCATCACCTTTGTTGCCCTACGCTGGACTCTCTCTGGAAGTTCCCTGTCTCTCTTGAACTGGGGAGCTCACAACTGGAAGCAGGATTCCAGTTATGGCNCCCCAGATCCTTCTCCTCAGAAGCGCTTCCCACCTGGTCTGCCCCTAACCTATATCGGTGTCTGGAATTATTTCTGCCCAGGTGCAGGACCCTACACTTGCTCTTGTTGAATCTCATTAGGTTTTTCTCTGCCCAGCTCTCCAGCCTGTCCAGGTCATGCTGGATGGTGGCACAGCCCTCTGGAGTGTCAGCCAGCCCTCCCGGTTTGGTATCATCAGCAAACTTGCTGAGAATACACTCAGACCCCTCGTCCAGGTCATTGATGAATATGTTGAACAAGATTTAACTGAATATTGACCCTTGGGGGACACCACTGGTTACAGGCCTCCAACTTGACCCTGCTCCATTAATTACAACCCTCTGAGTCCTGTCACACAGCCAGTTCTCAATCCACCTCACTGCCCCCTCATCTAGCCAACACTTCCTTAATTTCCTAATGAGGATGTTATGGGAGACAGTGTCAAAAGCCTTGCTGAAGCTAAGGTAGATGACATCTGCTGCTCTCCCCTCCATTTGCCATCCAGTTATAACATCATAGAAGGCTATCAAATTAGTCAAGCATGATTTACCCTTTGCAAATCTGTATTGAACACTTCCAATAATTTCCTGTTCTTTCAGATGTTTGGAGATGACATCTGGAACAAGTCGCTCCATTACCTTCCCACAGACAGAGGTGAGACTAATTGGCCTGTAGCTTCCTGGGTCCTCCTTCTTGCCCTTTTTGTAGACTGGAGTGATATTTTGCTTCCTCTAGTCCTCAAACACCTCTCTTGCTCTCCATGACCTTTCAAAGATGATGGAGAGTGGCCCGGCAATAACATATGCCAGTTCTCTCAGCACTCGTGGGTGGTGCCCATGGACTTAGGGATGTCTAGTTTGGCCCAAGTGGTCTCTAACCCAGCCCTCCTCTGCAGAGGGAAAATCGTCCTCTCTCCAGACCTTCCCCCTTATCTCCAGGGTCTGGAATTCACGAGGGACAGTTTTAGCAGTGAAGACCGAAGCAAAGAAGGCATTCAGTAACTCCACCTTCTCTGTGTCTTTCCACCTCTAGGGCACCCACCTCATTCATCGATAGGCCTACATTTTCCCTAGTCTTCCTTTTTCTATTGATATACTGAAAGAATCTCTTGTTATCTTTAACCACAGTGGCCAAATTAAGCGCTGCTTGAACTTAACAATGATATGCTACGTCCCAGGAGCCGGATGCTGTGTTTGAGACCCAGGATTGTGAAAGGCCCTGTAAGAGCTCCTGGACAGCTTGTCTTTTTCCTGTAAGTATACCGCATACACACACAAATGAAGCCCTTACCTGCCATGCCTCAACCTTCTTAATGTCTGCACAGGATCCGTTAGTGAAAAGTCCTTTCCCAGGGGTACAGGTGTATATATCCTGCAAGGCATGGGCAATAGAATATACTGCCAAATACACATTATAGGATATCCGCAAGTGCGTGTAGTCCATATAGGGTGTCTCCACACTGGTGATGTTTTCATCCCCTGTGCATGGAGGTCGGAAGGCAGCTGTTCCATTTCCAGCTCCCAGTCCCTCTTCATGGCCCTTGTGGAAGGAAGCTGAAGATGGAGAATTTTTGGACCCATCGGGGAGATAGCAGTTAAACGTCTCCTCCCAAAACTCCTTGGCAAAGCCGTTGTTGTTGGACTTCTTGGGATGTACCTTCTGCAGGAACTCACGAAAGCCTGGGATCTGTCCTGCCTTCAGTGCAAACCCAATGGTGCTGCCAATGACACGGAAGAACTCTGGCATGGCTATAAGGGAAGAACTAGCCCAGGCCTCACTTGCCAGCCAGATCTTTCCGGTGATGTTTCGCCTGACAATCTCTTTGATAAGGGGCTCCAGGTCCGGGCCACTGGAAAAAACAACGATCACCCTTGCCGTGGAGTTCTGGATGACCTCCACCACCTGCTGGATCTCCTCTTCGTCCGAGTACTGGGAGATGAGCTCGCTAAAATCAATGCAGATGTCTCTCTCCTCTGCCTCCTCCCGAAACTTTTCAATCCCTGGACGGCCATAGTCATCGTCGGCTGCAATTGTTCCCACCCAGTTCCAGCGGAAGTACTCTATGATGTCTGCCATTGCCGTGGCCTGATGCTCATCATTGGGGATTGTGCGGAGGAAGGACTTGAACTGGTTCTTATTGCTCAAGAGACGACTGGATGAGGCATAGCTGACCTGTGAGAGCACAGTGAACAAGCAAATCACACCATGAAGTGAACTGCCTGGGAATAAATTGCGCACATTTATCTAGCATCACTGTCAACCTGTGTAAACTCATACTGGATGAAAAAAGAGCACAGCACCACACTGGCAACCACAAACTCGTAGTCTGATCCACTCTGAGAGTCTGTACGTTCTTATAGCTGTGACTGTCTTACAGAGGCACAAATATAGGAGCAGCTGCTTGGGCCCAAGAGACTGGAGCAAGCTCACGTCCAGACACTGACACCAGCCTGGAGGAATGGAAAAGAGGTGAGCCACCGGTGGCCTACACGCATGTGCGTGTACTTTCTGCCAAATCCAGAAACAAGAAGAATGTATATTTTAGATAAGCAAGGGCAACATACATAATTCAGACAAAATGCAGCCTTCCCCTGTCCTGGACTAGATATGAGACAGCAGGCTGGTATTGCCACCCTAGACCTAATCTGAAGATCACTGTCTGTCTCTCCTTGCCTCTCACCTCTGTCCCCATCCTTAGGATCCATCAGGCACCACATGCGGATTATATACAATCCATGCCAGTTGGAAGTAAGAAGAATTTGATGTGCATCAGTTGCCTTGACCCTGCAGAGTGTTAAGGTAATGCTGGGCAATACTACCTTAGCAGTATTTCCTCATTGCTGGCCAGAATGAGCAAAGAAGCCAGCAGGCATTCCATGCTCCATGAGCCACCATATTGCACAGCTGAAATGGGATTTTATTTCCCTTTCTAAAGCTACCAAGAAATATTTTTTTCTTAATCAGAACAAGTGCCATGCGGTCTTAAGATATAATTTGGATTTTCTACAAGTAGGAAGAAAACCATAAAATCAGAAGAGAATAGTTTAAAGATCTGGAGAGCTTTTAAAATTCACTTAACTTTGCAATCTGAGATTGATATCGAAATTCTTTAAGACTCACTATAACATTGAAAAAGTCTATGCACAGTTCATTTAGTACAAAATGGAAATTTACAGAAAACTTTATCACTTCCTTAAGCTATGACATTTAATTTTTCTGCAAAAAGAAAGAAAAGGTTATCTCCTAGTGCAGTTTCAAGGGCCACAAAAGCAAATCCTCCTTTCACAGAGCTATACTCTCCCCTGCCCAGTGCTACTCTCCTCTTCTAAAACACAGTGCCACGGGGTACAGGCAACGTGCCTCACTCCCGCATGTGCTGTAAGGGTACACTGAGGTGAGATACGGAGAGACAGAACTCGAGTCGTAACATTTTTAGTTCCTATGTCAATGGAATGAGTAATGAGCAATGAGCCTTGCATTAACTGTAAAATATACCTGCAACTTATACTGAAATGCAGGGTCTATTAAGCATGGATTTGCTAATGGTCTTGTTATAAATGGCAGTGACAACGCGTATTCTGATACTGCCCAACAACTCCAAGTTTAAAAGCTTATTTTCAGTTGTCATACTTCAACCACTTGGCTGAGATTTCATTCCAGAACTTAACCTCCTGACATCTACTCATTTCAGTGAACTCTAGATTACGCTACTGCCTCATAGCACAAACGCCATTCTCTGTTTAAAGGGAAAGTCTGAGAACTGAAAACATCTCTTTTGTTCAGTCCAACCCACCAACCCTTCTCAGCTGCCCTTGATCACCTGGTAATGCAATGTGCAAATTAACAGTATAAATTCTTTTTATACATATATATGTTTTTATATATATATATGAATATATGTATATAAACAATATAAAATGCCATCATGGTGTTTATTACATGCCACCTTCCAAAGATACTCTGGCAATATTTATAAAGCAATCATTGGTCTTAGCTTAAATTATCACTGTCCTGCTCAGAGACCAAATGTCAATTTTTTCAGACTCATGAGAGAGTCAGACTGATAACATTACATAGACACGATATATTACTGTGCACCAGTCAGACAAGAATCCTTCCTTCTTCATTTGTGGTGCAGATGGGAGTTGGAGCCCTGGCTGAATTAAAGATATATTCCCTCAGAACAGATTGGGAGTGCAGCGTGACTCAATCTTGTTGCAAGGACTCCTGCGAGCTCTCACACCAATATTCATTTTAGAACAGGAATTAGAAATGTTATACAGGGCAACACGTAAATGCATAAGGCCAAAAGCTTTTTCCAAAGTTATCTTCAGTGTGGAAATCTGAAATCAAGAGGAGTAATATTAAGCTATAACATACCAACCTCATGGTCTGCCTAGGTCTTGGCAGAGCAACAAGTTCATTAATCAAAAGAATGGGACCATGGATGCCAGCATTGGCTGCAGTAGAGTCACCAGACAGCAAGAAGGACACTGTAATACAGGAGCTAGCACAACTACACCACCACACAGATGACCCCAGGACAAGCCGGGGCATATCCACATGCTCTAACAAACACTGTTTTGAAGGCCTTAGGGCATAAAAAAAGGACAGTCAGCCCAGAAGAAGCCTCCACCGCACGTGATCAGCAGAAGCAACAACTTTACAGATCATGTACCTGAATGATCAGAGATGCAGGGAGACATCAGAGTACCTAGCAATGGTTGAGCTCTGCCTTAAGTGGGCTCTGTGGGAGTTCGGCAGGACTAGACAGCAACTATGGTGAAGCAGCATCACAACTAACCTGTCGAGGCTGGCAACTGCCTATGACTGACCTAAATTACTTGTGTGCACAGACTGAACCGCTCCAGAGGACTCCAGTCCTCCTAGACTAAGTTGCTGTTGCCTGAGTGCTGTTTCTGGATGTTTTGTGTTTGGGGATTGCAAATTGCTAGCAAGACGTATTTCTATCATCAGAAAACCCCTACATTTTGTATCGTTTCTTTCCTTGAGATTCAATTGGAAATGGCAAAGATGAAACAAGTCATGGAGACTGAACTCTCGAGACCTTCTGGTGTGCACTTAGGACACACTGGCAGAGTTGGACAGCGAAGCTACCACAGCCACTGCCCATACCTGTACTGGTCCAAATACATTCCTGGCAAATGTGAACATAAAGACTTGCATCTCTGACTGAAAAAAATATTTGGCTTGATATGATATAATAAGTTTGGAGGGATGTAGACTGCTTTCTTTCATGTAAACTGGTGTTCCCCTTTAAAAGCCAGTCATTCCCATCATCATATTACCCCTCAGCCCTACATGGATGTACTCCTACAGCTATGGCCACTGCATTTCTAAACCTTCCTTTGTTAGAAAGAGATGGAGCATATAAGGCAGCGGTGCAGTTCCCTGTCCTGGTTCTATAATGTACTTACAGATCCCCTCCAAACAGCAATCCCCTCAGCTATAGGTAACAAGAGAAGTGAAAGCATACCTGAGGTATGTAAAAGAGTCCCAGCAGATTGGCCACAGCGGTAGAGATGCCAGAGCCGGTTGCCCCCACGACTGCAATGGTGGAAGGGATATGTTCTGAGCAGTTGCAGAATTCATCCAGATTCAAGGAGTCTATCTTATTCTGAGCCACAAAACTCAGTGTGGCCTCGAGGGCTTTAGAGACTGTATTGCAAGTGTCAAATATCCTGTATCCTAGAGTCATGTTGGGAAGGAGAGTTGGGCTACTGTTTATTTCTTCTATGGCAAAGATCATAGCCTGGAGCCAGCGGAAGCCTCGGAAATTATACCTGGGGGAGCAAAAATAAAAATAAAAAATAGAGTGAGAAGGAGGGAAACAGAGAGGAGACCAGGACTGAGACAGAGACAGAGTGAAGAATTTCATATACAAAAGGCAACTTACAGGATTTCTTGCATCCTACTAAATTTGGAAGGTTTAGGTTTTGATTTCAGTGGTTCCAGAAGAGGCACGTATATGCTGCAAGGTTTTGTTCTGGTTTCCAGCTCTTGAGTTTGGGAGCTCACCACAGAGGTTGTAAGGAAGAGCTGAACTTTATTTAAGTCCTCTGAAGTCTGGGAAAGTTGAAAGAGAGCATGCCAGGGGTGTTGGCTCTGGCCTGTATCTTCTGCTCAGTACCTTAAACCTGTCTCTTGTCACTCCTGAGCAAATTCTATGACACAAATCTACACCAACTGGGTTTCCTTCCAGGCTCCTCTGACATGTTTCTGAATGCAGATGGCAGTGTCTGCTAAGCCTGTGTTGAGCATGATACTGCCAGGGACTTGGGCTCAGGGATACTCAGCATTTCAGCTCCTCCTGGCTTGAGGCAGGCAGAGTGAGCTGAGACACGGCACTGGCGTGACCCTTGATGCAAAGGTGCCTGGTAGCTCTGGTCAGGGAAATCTGGCCTTACATCATACACTTCACACTGTGAGAGAAGGCACAGTCAACCTGTTTATACCAAAGAACAAAGAAATGTTATAAATGCAAATCCCTGCTTCCTAACTTGTTGATCAGATCCTTCAGTGGTTTCATTAAAGGAATAACTTTTCTCTTTATTGCAGTCCTCTCATACATTTGCTTTAGACGTAAGCTCAGAGATGCCATAAAATCTGGGCTGTGAAATTGAAAAAGTCTTTTCTGAAGCCCCCTCTGTTCTCTAAAATGGAGCAGCTGAGTTTTCTAACTCTCTCTTAGCTGTGCATGGAGCTAACCCAGAGGGCTGGGGAGTGGTAGCATGAATGTGCTGGGGGATCTACGAGTCTGTTTAGAACACCACCTGAGCTGGCTGTGAAAGAAACTGGTACCGTGAGTGACTACTTCACCAAAAAAGAGAAAAGCTTTTTTGTGGAAAGCAGCAGGAAGAAAGTTGCTCTGTTATGTGTTATTCTCAAGTTTTATTTACTGTGTTTTCTCCTGTAAAGCTGCAAGAGCAGTCGGTTGGAATGGCAGAATATTTCATGAACCGAAACCTGTCTTTCCCTGTAATGCACTATATGGGTCAGGTTAGCAGTTAGTTTTTAATGTCATATTGACTTGCAGCTGCAGATGGGAAAGTGTCAAAACTGTTATGCTTGAGATCCATTGGAAAAAATGATGGGTCTCAGAACTAGAAGAGCCCAAGGAAATAGCCTGTCCAAGAACAGATTGTATATGAAATGGTACATTTTATGATTCACAAGTGCTGTTGTGAAACATTTTGAGAGATGTTTCCATTACAAAGGTGAAGATTTCTGAAGATAAGCTTCATGAAATCATGAGCTTCCAATCTCTGAGACACACAAATTGACCATTTTTTAATTGCTGGATTAAATGAATCACTTCCAAAGTTGATGTTAGCTACGTCTGACTTCTTTAAAGCTGAATGAACATAGCCCCATTACTTCCATTCTAGGAGTTTAATCTGATTTATCTGGGATCAGAAGTTTTAAAGATATCACATCTAAGGTTTATATTTAAGTGCTAAAATTTTAATTTATTCAACTTCATTTCACCTGTTCCAGACATCTTTGGCCAACTTCCAAATGAGGTTCTGCTCTGAGGTTGTACCTCAAAGATCAGACAGCACAGTTTCATTACAAACCTCTTCAAGTCAAAAAGTTTGAGGTCAATAAAAATCCTTAGTTATAATTTATGACCAAAGGGACAGCTACCTATTTTAAGGTCACACTTAAGAAAATGAATACCCTTAGAACACGAGCGTGGGTTACACTTAGAAGTAATTTAGATTATTCTTTGCTCTAGTTCCAACGCATTAAGGAGTGAGGTGCAATGAAAGAGCTCTGAAATAAAAGGAGAAGTCTCAGAGTGAATGAGTCAATGAGCGTTTGCACAGAAAAAAGATGTGCCAGGCACACCACACCACCTCAAGTGGTCAGTAATGCTTGCTGGGATGGATGGCAGAAAAAAGGGGTTTTGTGACACTTCTTTTTAAAAAGCTAAATGTATTTACGGATATTTTTAATTTAATTGAAGATAGGTTTTGAAGCAAGGAACTATATCCAGGGTCCTCATGTAAACAAGAAAAATCTGAAAGCATTTTCTATATTCAAAGGGAAGACTGCTGAGTAGCTGGGTTCAAAGGTATCACTGTGCCACTGTGAAAAGGTACACATATTTGAGCATATGTAAAGGCAAATTTAAGCCTGCTCACATTAAATTATGCAGGTAGAGTATGACATGGAATTACTTTGCCTGCTTGACAGCAATTTGGCTTCT
>VXBW01001798.1:1950645-1992844 GCA_013400375.1 Thinocorus orbignyianus
TTTTTAATGCATCAAGGTGATATCTTCAAAAGCAGTGAGAACTGTATTGTATTCTCCCTGACTTCAACAAATATGTTTGCCATTTAATTCAGTGGATGCAGACTAAGGCCCGTGATGCACAATTGCTTTTATTACAGCCTAAGGCCTGTATTGCAGGTACTAGAGTTTGGACTGGTTTTATTTTGGAGGGGAAAGGAGGGCAGGGGGTGTTTTCTGGGAACTAGACTCCAAGGTGTCTTTGAAATGCTTTTGCTAATTTACCTCAAACCAGCCTGGGCAGGAGACCTGCCGTTCTCTTCAACTGCACCTCTGCAGAGTCAGCAGATGAGAAGAAGAGGATCAGATGGGATGGAGACAAACACACCTCACCATGTTTTCTAATACCTGATAGAACTTCAGATAAGGTCTCATTTTGTGAACTGATACAGTGTTGTACTAGTACTGTACCAGAGCTAACATGGTTAGATGGTTCTGGTCAGATGAGGGCAGTGCCACTAAACTAGTGTAAATGAATCAAGATTTCATGATTCTTTGTATCCCTGTGAATGGAAATACTGTGGATAAATTCTCTCTCACTATACTGTAAGGCCCCAACAAGGTGCTGCAGATAGGCTATGCCTGGCTTGCTGTGTCCATGAGTGATGATAAGAGCAGCCTTTGAACCTGGCAGCAGGTTACACCAATCCAGCTGACCTGTGTGATGCTGCTGCTGTGACTAATATGACTAGTCACTGGAATGCTCTTGTCAACCATGCAGAAATTTGACCACTAATTTCCATGAAAAAACTGCAAAGGATTTGCTAACAGCAACAAACTTTTCGTTAGATTTCCAGAAGCTTTAAATAGCCACTGACATTTTCTTGGTGGAAAATAAGCAGGTTTTCAAAACTTATTTTCTGCCATATTACTCTACAGGTACGTTGGCACAGTCTTGTATTTTAACATTTCTAAGATATGGTGCTATGAAAAGTGGTCATTAAGTTCTAACTGAGAGTTTAGTGTAAAAAATTCAGTGCCCAAAGGTGCAGATAGGAATTTTTCTTTACACTCAGCTCTTTAAATGTTTCCCCTGTCATGCCCGTTCTCTCACCTGTAAGAGTATGCAACCCACTGATCTTTCTGTTCCCAGGTAGGAGCACAAACAAGAGCACAAAGAGAAATCAGGAACAATTCCTCCACAAATCCTCATTTTAATCTTCACATCTCTAGGGGATAGATTATTTTTGAAGTGGTCCAGTTTGCTAGTTAGTAAACTCACAATATCTCACTGATTCCTGCAGGTTTCTTTGTAGTTGGTACACATGTGTCTATCCAGGGGCGCTCACGATAGCTTAAGTATCTCAGTCAATGTCAAAAAGTTAGGGTATATAATCTAAGGGACATAAACACGCTGCATGTTTTGACCTCCCTGCAGCTGCATCCCCTGTTTGTCTGTTTGTTTCTTTGTCTGGTTTGGTTTGAACAGCTTACACTGTCTGGATCCAGCAGGGAAGCTACTCCTGATTCCTGTTAGTCTCCACAAAGGAACAATTCACAGCTTTTTGTGAATTCATGACCTTCATTTACCAAAACCAAACTGAAAGGAAAAGAAGAAAGCAATGTGGAAGCTGTAAACACAGCTTTCCTTTACCGTCTCATATCCAACAGTTACTTTTACTTAAGAATGGTCACAAAGCCTGCATATGACTCTTGGCTCACCCCAGTACTCCTCTTTCTCTAGTGGTTGTATGCACATACTAATTTCTCTGTTCTCTCTAGATTTCCAGTACATTAATTACATGTTATGGCTGCTACTACCATTGCTATTACTAAACTATGCAGAGGGGAGACCTTCAGTTGTTTGTCAGATTCCTGCAGTCAGTAGGTATAACGAGTTGCCTACCACTCTTACAAGCTAGGTAAGGGTAATTGTGCAGACCAAAGAAAATTAAAAATTAAAATTCAGAAGGTGGGTGGAAAAGAAAGAGGAAAAAGAAATAATTTGGTCTTAGGGAGGAAGTTCTAAATAACATGTTGTGCATTCAGTTCTCCGATGGAATTAGCAAATATATCCACAAGTAGCAGAATTAAAATTTTCTTTTGCCTCAGATGGACAGACAGGTACAGAGAGCTAAAGTGTCCCAGAGCCATACTGTCTGAAGTCCTGCACTATGACATGTGGACGAAGCCTCACCACAGTTTCACAGCCTGAAAACTATGCATCAAAGCGTGGGGCTTTGGCTAGATTGCTGATTTGAAAATGGGGAATATGCATCAAAAAGGAAGACCCAGCGACACCATATTGGCAACACTGTATTTCAGCTTAGTAAAGAGACGTTCTCATTGCAAAGAGTTTGTTACAGTAGGAAGAATCTAAGGGTATAACCCAGCTGTGCAATAATACTAACGATACTACCACCACTGCTAATGCTAATCTACCTGAAATCAAGAAAGAACAGAGAAATCAGGTTATGAATAGGCCTCTGTGGGTGCTGACAGGGAATGGGGGTTAGGGACTGCTTGTACTGTGTTCAGCCTCTGCCTCCACGGCACACATCAGGTATGCATCAGCAAATGTTATAAGGAAAGTTGCTGTAACAGCACAAAGGTACACAAAGACAGAAAGTGTATTTATATCAAATGCAAGATACTTGATGGCTTAAACAATAAGCCATATCTTAAAACACAGGAAACAAAATTGTCCTCAATTTCCATACTCCTATTGGACATTTGGTGTGGCGAAATCATGAGTAAGATTTTACTTTGGACTCTAAAACTCAGTGCTTAAATTGTGAAGATGCATTTTCAGCAGAATCAGCACAAAAAAAAAAAAGTGCTGAATGACTTTTTTGCCTCAGTTTTCATCAGCAAGGGCTCTAACCCCACCACCCAAGTTGCAGAAGTCAAAAACGGGCTCTGAGAATGAAGAACTGCCCATTGTTGGAGCAGATCAGCTTCAAGACCATCTAAGGAACCTGAAGGTGCACAAGTCCATGGAACCTGATGAAATCCATCCACAGTGAGGGAGCTAGCAAATGAAGTTGCTAAGGCACTTGCCATTATATTTGAAAAGCTGTGACAGGCTGGTGAAGTTCATGCTGACTGGAAAAGGGGAAACATAACTCTCATTTTCAAAAAGGGAAAAAAAGAAGATCCGGGGAACTACAGGTCGGTCAGTCTCACCTCTGTGCCTGACGATCATGGAGCAGATCCTCCTGGAGCCTCTGCTAAGGCACATGAAAAATAAGGAGGTGATCGGTGACAGCCAACAGGGTTTCACCAAGGGCAAGTCATGCCTGACAAACTTGGTGGCCTTTACTGATATTACCACAGTGTTGGTAGATAACAGGAGAGCAACAAACATCAATTAACTGAACTTACACAAAGCATCTGACACTGTCCTACATGACATCCTGAGAGAGATGGGAATGTTCAGCCTGGAGAATAGAAGACTCCAGGGAGGCCTTATCGCAGTCTTCCAGTACCTGTAGGGGGCCTACACAAGAGCTGGAGAGGGACTCTTTGTCAGGGAGTACAGAGATAGGATGAGGGGTAATGGTTTTAAACTGAAAGAAGGGAGATTTAGATTAGATATTAGGAAGAAATTCTTTACTGTGAGGGTAGTGAGGCACTGGAACAGATTGCCCTGAGAAGTTGTGGATGCCCCATCCCTGGAAGTGATGGGCCAGGGTGGATGAGGCTTTGAGCAACCTGCTCTAGTGGGAGGTGTCCCTGCCCATGGCAGGGGGGTTGGATCTCGATTATCTTTAAGGTCCCTTCCAACTCTAACCATTCTATGATTCTACGATCATTACTGTTCTCTTTTCCTTTCACTGCTGAGTTATGTACATAGTTGTCCAAATAATCACGTGCAAGGTATGCACAGTAGGTTCAGGCCAGTATGTATGCTGTGCTGGGGAGAAAGTTTCTGTGCCACAAGAGTACGAAGAGTGTGAAAACTGAAAAAAGTGAAGAGAATACTGTCCTACCCATTTTGAGAAGCCCTGTTTGGGAGCTCAGGTAAGACACTGAACACAGCTAAACGCATGGGAAGAGGTCCAAGCAGCACAGATCAGATTGAACAGTCTTTGAAAGCCACATTGTCTTAATCTTTTTGATGCTGAACTCCAAAAGAGTCAGGGGCAAACAACCTGCAGGGTTTTAGTGGGACCCCTAGGTCTTTTCTTGGTCCCAAAGCAAGGAGCGTTTCTTGTGCTCTAATGACTTGTTGCTGTTGCTACCAAATGGTGGAATAAGAGGAAAGAGAGAGGATTCCCACATACTCCTAGAGTGGTCAGGGTCTACTTTTCTTATGTGATATGAGACAAATTTTCCTATGTAATAAAGAGACTGTATGCAGCCACCTAAAAAGCTATAAAGCTGATTTGTCTCAGCTTTGAAAAGATACAGCAGTACTGGAGAAGGCTTAGAGAAAGGTAATAGGGCAGCCAAAGGTATGGAATAAACCTTACACTTCTGGTTTGACCAGGTACAGCCATACTTATGGTCCTCTATTTCCCACCCTATAAATTTCTTGACACTGAAATGTGATATGAAAGACTCTAGTTCATGACTTCAAGAATCTATTGGGCTTTTAGACTCAGCATGCACAATCCCGTCCCAAGATACTACCTAATCATGGTGTCCGAAACCAAAAAGGCCCACTATGGTTGTGCTGAGACATCTCTGCACAAGTCTGCACAAGTCCAGTTTTAGGCATTTTCTGACTAAAATTCTGCTCATATAGAAAAACCCTTTCAGGAAAGATATCTGCTCTCAATTTAGCATGTACCGATAACAAGGAAAACGCCATAGCACATGAAGGGTCCCATGGATCAATTATCTTAATCAAGAAAATATGATGACCAGTCTCAAAAATCTTCCCACCCTAATCTCTTTTGAATTAAATCTTCCCTAAAAATGGGTATTTTCTGGTAGAGACATGTGAAAGAATGAGCCTCCAGTCCCCTCTGGTCCAATCACTCCCTTCTTACTATTTACTTGCTGGTACTTTTGCAAATAGATCTCTGACTTTCATTAAGTATTCTCTTTCCATTTGCATTATGCTATCAAGTCACAATTTATCCAGCTCCTTGAAGGAGTGCAGCAAAGTGTCACAAATGCCTCTTCAGTCAACTCCTCCTTTTGCACCTGAAATTTCTTGGTGCAGGTGTAAGAGGAACACAGATTTTACCCAGGCAGATTTCAGTTGGAAGATACCTTTTAGCAGACCAGATGCCACCCAGAAGGATCTCCCACTGTGTCCTTAAAATGGCTGGTCTGGCTTTTCAGGATTTGCCTGTTGTAGGCAGTGCTACCTCATTAACAAATATTTTGGCAACCACACACTTGTAGTACTTTTAGAGGAATGTTCTCTTGTGATCTGTTCCAATAATGTGACCACGCCAGGGGCATCACTGAGGCTGACCCAACACAGACAGAAATGAAAGGTATGTTCAGTTTCCAAATATCTGCACTGTTCTGCCTGCCACCTGGAACAGGTGAAGAAGACCTCAGAGATTAAAATATCCATTGCTTTTCAGTGTTTCACTTTTAAGATGCTGCACCTAGGAGAGAAAGAAATGCTGAAAACCTGGCAGAGCATCTCGGTCCATGGAGCAGATATTTCACATGTTCATGACTTGCTTTGTGCATGCACAGAAGAAGCCAAAAGAAACCCTGCTTAATTAGACTTCTTCCTGTGTGCTTGCTATGAGACCATCTGGGGATGATCTCATAACCTAGATGGATGTGTCCTGCTCAGTGTCTCAGCAGGAAACGGCACCTGGAATCTGTAAGCACAGCAGGAATGCTGTCAGCCATTCCTCACTACCATCTGCAACAAAACCATACTAGATCCCCCGACTAGGATGAGAGGTCCAAATAATTCCAGATATACAATTTTTCACATATGACTACAGAAGAGGTCCTATAACACTTAATTGTTTTCCTATGCATGGTCATGACAAAATTCCACATCAATTTCTTGTATTTTGTTTATATGGCATTTCAGATGCAATCAGTTTCCGTCACACTTTACATGTATTATGTGCAAGGTCTTAAGGTTAAAAGTTCCTCCTGTTTCATTATAAAAATGGCTACACTTCAACAATATGATACTTTGTTTTCACGTGCATTTCTCTCTCCAGGGTTAACTGCCAAAGACCAAAGACTTAAGGCAAAACCAATACGCACTGTTCACACTAAAGAAAAGGACTTGAGAGTGTCAAAAGCCTAGGTAAGGAGTTCAAGTCTGGGACTTTGTAAAGGTCCTGAAGAGACATCTACGTGTTCAGTGGGATTTTTCAAAAGCAGTGACTTTCACCTATTCACTTGTTCAAGCAAATAAACAGCTTTGTAAAGTCTTAGAAGATGAGGCAGAACTGGGAAAAACCCACAAATTTGATTTCTAAGCTATTTTTCTGTGCATGATTATAGTCAAATGAATGTAAGGGCATTATGGGTTATTTTCCATCCTTCTGCTAAGAAAGCTAATTTTCAGATACTATTCAAATGTCCACTGTGAATGGCCAGATAGATTAATGTCTTGACAGCTTTGGGTAATACAAGGATTGCTCTCTTTCAGTGTCCAAATATTATTTGTTACTGTTTAACATATGCACTTCCTGTCTTTACATACCTGTTTTATTCTGGTTTTTAGACCATACTTTCCCGCTGCCTTTACAAGCACCAGGTTATAGATTGTATTTACACAGTGTATAGCATTTCACCTGTAGCCAAGAAAGTGCAAGACTCCCCCACCAAAACTGTTGATTTTTTCTTTTCATGGCTTACCTTATACACTCCACTGATTCTGGTCTTGATTTTAGATCCTGGTCTTTAGCAGCCACTCCAAAATGGATGGGGAACAATCCTCCAAGAATAATGTCTCCCTTCTTCTGTGCCCGTTGGTTTGGCCCATAGGCAGCTGTGTCCCAGGTAAATAGCAAAAGAATCAAACAGCAGCTATACAAAGTCATTGTTCCTCTTTTCACCAGGGGGTTATAGGATGAAAAACTGGAAAAGCTGATGTAAGAAAGCAGATGTTGTAAAGTCTAAGCTTTTCCTTTCCTTAGTACAGCACAGAGAGGATTTGGGACACATGTCTACAGGAGGATAAGCAACAGGGTGGGAGCCACAGTGCTGGTGATTCTCCCTCTGTCTTCTCCATTGCAAAACAACAATTCAGCAGTCCTTCTTTCTTCATAACCAAAGCATTGGAGAGCCCATCTCTGAGAACTGCAAAAGAAAGACACAAAAATTAATTCTAGCTACATACCAAGACCCCACACTGCCATGGAAGTTCTGCATTGTCCCATCAACTTCTTAGTACACCCTTGTGGCCACCTTCACTGAACAACCTGTGTAGCATATACTGGTTTTGACAGAGTAAGTCAGACACCCCACCGATGCCAGCCACACCTCCTCAAACAAGTGTCCTGGATTGTCTTGGATGCCTAATTCTGTATCACATATGTGAGATGGGTGTTTTACCACTATCTTCCTATGGTTTTGCATGACTCTGGTCACAGTAAACCCCATAAAACTTGTGATCAGACCTCCATGAACAGAGTACATTATAAAATACTCGGATGGGCAAGCGGGGAATAAGAAGCATCAAACAGTAAGAATCAAACCTTTCTCTTAAGAAAAGAACTATGATAATCTTCTGGTGTCGGTCCATCCCCTCCTTTCCAATGATCATTCTTAATTCTCTGGTTTGAACTTATCCTGGCTAAAACTGAAACAAGGCCACAAGAAAGACTTCTTTCACATTGAAAGTGAGGATGACTTCCAGGGAAGCATCTGAAAGCAAGATACCTCTCCATAATGAATCATGAAGGCTTGAAAGGTTTGGTGATCATGTCATTGCAAGCTTAGCTGTTGAGCTTTGAAGCCTGTGTCCTGGGAATGAGAAATATTGCACCTTCTCTGTGCTCAATACATTTTCCCTGCAGCATGCCTGCCAAATGAAGAACTAAATTAAGGAATATGAAAACAGCTATGGCTATGGGTGAGGAGGTAGCACAAAAAAAATCACAATAAACACCTCTTCAGCCTATTTGGAATACATCTAAAACTAGCAGTAAAAATCTGAAGTTTGTCAAATTCAGAATAGAAGCTACGTATATATTGGTAATCCTGAGGACAACTCATTTTTGAAATAAGTCATCAAGAGTTTTCAAGTGCCAAGAACCTGTTTATGGGGATGACTTACTATGCACTAAATGTACCTAGACAGATTTGACTCCTACCTGGGTCAAAAAAGTAGCTACTGCAGGGAAACACTGTGATCATGGGGGTCCCTCTAGTAGCCAGCCCTAATGATTATGCATACCGTATGTCCACCAAGCATTTGGAAATATTTCACACATTTTTGTTCAAATGAAGGTCCAGGTGCAGCAGTCAGTGGGAGAAAAGAGACAAACCTCACATCATTCTCATGCTTCTGTGGCCAGCACACTTAATATAGCAGGGCATAGGCTGTACTTCCCTGTGGTGGGTCCACTCTAAAACTATTCTTTGGTCCTGGCTTGAATAAGCACATTTTTAATGGGAAGGGCAATCAAATCTTTTGCTACAGGTCAAAATATATTGAGGGAAACAATTTTGTACCAGGAAATGTGGAGTCACACTGAAAGATTTTATAGGAACATACTTGTTTTCACATGAAAACACATGTTTTCAGCATCAAAGGGACTCAATCCAAAGTCAGAAACTCCCATTTTGACAAACTTGACTGCTAGATCCCTACTGCTGACTGGGGATTTCAACAGTACCCTCAAAATCTGAAACATGAACATGAAATATCCAGCTGCTGCTGACACTGGCAGTCAGAAAACACTTTGGGACATTCCTGTGGCAAGCAACTGGAGTTACGTCACACTGCTCCAGCCAGGATGCAATATAGTCTGTCACTTGTGAGCACATTAACTTCTGACTTTTACTGACATGCCTCCGGTAATGGCATGTGGCCCTTTGACACCAGGATGAGAGAACTTTACCCATTACAGCTAGGACTAGCAGGTGACAGAACAGCACAACAAATGAGCGTGTGGAAAACTGTCCCTGAGCTTTCAGATTTGCATTTTCCCTGGCAAATGGACAGTAGCTGTTGTTTCTTTGGTGCCCAACATAAAAAGCAAGGAAACACATTGCCACATTTCAGGCAGGGACAGGTCATCTTCCTTTCACCATTTACGGATTCGAAAAAGAATGAATGAAAAAGCATGTAAGACTTTTTAGGCTGATATTCTCTCTCTGCCAGGTCCTATGGCAGTAGGCATAGGACTGAAAGGCAAACAATCACTGCAGTCAGCTGCAGAGTCTTTCCTTCCATCCTGCTTCACAAAGCCCTTCCGGTACCTGATGCCCTATAGAAATATCTACAATCATCTCCAGAATGGGTGTCTGGCCTTGTGGCAGGAAGAAAGACATGTGGTCTGCCTGCTGCAGAAGGAGGCTTTACACCATGACCTTGACATACAGCTAACCTTCCCGTGCATACAGCAGAAAGATGGTGAGTGTCCGGCAAGCTCAGCGCTTCAGGAGTGCATCAAGTTTATTGCAGATTTGGAAGTCAAATACACCATGCATGCTCTTTACATCTGCTCACAGCCCAGTCACTGCCCAGGGCAGAGGACCACTCAGGAAAGTTTCATCTACATGGAGAACTGTGGCCAGAGAATCCTTGCTGCTCCTCTGCCTGCTCCTTTTCCCAAGCACTGCTCAGATCAGGAAGCAAAGAGACATGTAGTCAAACTGTTCTACTGTTGTTAGTTCGCTCCTTGCTGCCACCTTTCCAAGGGCACCCTTCCAACACTGGGTGAGCTGATAGCATGGGGTCCCTGAGAAAAAGAGTGGTCTGTTCCTCAGCTGAACCACTTCACCTGTTTTGCAGTCTGCTCTTCAACAACATCCAAGAGCAGGTAGGGCCCTCATGAATTGCTCTGGAGTCTGCAAATGGTCTGTGGGAGACTGAGGCTGATAAGTGAAGACCACCACATGAGCTCTAGTCCAGCTGGCCCCACTGTGAGTGACACATCCCAGTGGAGCAGGGTGCCTTTGGTGCAGCTGATTGCACTTCCCTCCATGCCTGCTTCATTTATCTATCTGGGCAGATACATCCCACTTAACCACCATTTCTGACTGGCATAGGCTCAAAAAGCCATGCTGGGAGCTTCTGTTCTTAGAAGCAGTCATGACTTAAACAAAATACTTTTATATTCATTATGATTAGTGTATTTCAAAATGAGTGGTTACAAGAAAATCAGTAACAACAGGCCAAAATTGGGTCCTCTTCTGGACGATTTAATAGGCACCCTTGTTCTGTAAGAAACAGCAGCCAAAAAGTAAGTAAAATGCTCTCCTGGGTTGCAAACTGAAATTAAAAACAGGGAAGTAATGCACCAGTATTATTAAAGTCAATTTCAATATGCTTGCAGATAGTGTTGGCTTAGATACCCCAGCCCCAGTGCAGCATATAGCACATCTGAAAGCAACTCAGAAAGCCAGTGAAAAACTTGTGTGCCTGGGAGAAATTTTGTGATTAGAAAGGCTGGTGCTGCTTAATTTAAGAAAGGATATGAAGGGAAGGTAAGAGAAGAAAAGATCTGAAACGGTAAACAGTACACGGAACTTGATGTGACAGGAAGGGGTCATGGCTGACACTTGTGGGCAAAGAGAAAGAAGAGCAACCTGGAGCTTTGGCCATTGGCCACTTTCCATGGGGAGTCGTCTGTCCACATCTGCTAGAGAGCAAGGGAGTCCAGGGGGAGCTGGCATCACTAGCACAGCAATCGTGCTAGAATAGAGCATTCTTGTATAGATACTGCCAGGTTCGAGGATAGTGTGAATGAAAAGCAGCTAATCACATCTGGTAAGGCACGGACAAACCATGTTGTGTCCAGATCTAGAGCAGGTTAGGGATCACTCATGGGCTGAGGAGTCACCCCAACCAGCAATGTAGCCTTCAAGAGGATTAGGAAGAGTCCTAGGAAAAGGAAACATGAGAAAGTGAAGCCTGCATTTTCATTTTCAAAAGAAGATTGGAAAAAACTCATACCATGTACTGAGGTGAGGGCCAGCACAGGTGGGACCTTCCAGACCCGGTACTTAGAGGCAAGACACTTGAAGCAGGGAGCAGTAATGTGTGAAGAGTGGCTGCCAAGAGATGGGATGATCTGACTACTACTATTAAACCTAGAGCATCTCCTTCTGTGCCTCCCTTCCCATTGGCAAAGTGACCTGGGGGACTGCATGCTCCTTCACGGGCAGAGATGGAAGCAGCCAGCAACAGGATGGCCAGAGCCAGCACAGGGAGCTGTGCACAGGACTTAGCCATGGTGGGATAGGTGACTTCCCCATCTGCTGTGGGAAGAGGGTGAACTTGAGACCACAGCCTGCTGATTTATTACTCTGTTTTTCTTCTTTTCCTTTAATAAGGCTTTCTTTTACCTTCAGGGTTTTTTGCTTATGAAAAAGAAAATAATTTTCATCATGAAAAGACAGACAATGTAATTTAGTTTGGTGGGATGCTATTGAGAGGTTTGAACTGATGCTACTGAATATTTAGGAGCCATTCTTTGCCACCAGGCAGTATGTGGCTCAAGTATTTAATGCAGAAAAAAATAAAGTCACATTCTTATTTCTTTTTTCTCACAGCAGGAAAAGTTGAAAGATCTGAACTGGTAAAATAGGGTTCATTTTAAAACAACATTTACAGCACTCAGTATTCCAAGATATCATTCAAGAACATAACAAGGGATTAGGCAATGAAAACCAAGTTATTAATTCATGGTATAGGGTAATACTTGGTAACCCCCTGAATAATTTGGAATTAGCTATTCTCAGGAACAACATACAGAATTGAAACAGTACCAGGAGTGCTGTCTGTGAACAAGATGGGCCATGTATGTATAAAACACATCCCTGAGACAGCAAACTGAGAGATAAATGTCCAAATATGCACTAGCACAAAATGATATCCAGAAAAAAACCAAAACTAAATGTACACCAAGATTCTTGTAAATCTCAGTGTCAAAATGTACAACTTTCCATACTTAAATGCTAGCTATAACTGGGACACTAAGTATCTCAAGTTCATTTAATAGGAGACACTGCTCTTCCAACTGCTTTCAAGAGCTCTCCATACTTGAGGCTGAAAACATTTGCAGATACTGATTTCCTGATGAACAGTTATTAGCTTGCTGTCAGTATCCTAAGCTAAAAGCCTCTAGTATCATCTTTTGTCGTGGCAAATCTCCCTTCAATTTTCTCTTCTTTAATTGGATTAAGATTATAAACTTCTTCCTTTTAAAGGAAAGCGTTATGCAGCCGAAGATTGAATTACCTGCTAATACATGCCTGAAGACATAAAACGTAGCAAAATATAGGTGGAAATTGTACTACTAATAAACAAATTACTGTGGTCTTACAGTTTTTAGCTAATACATTACAAAGATTAAATTAACAAGCAACTGAATTAAGAAGGAAGCTTGGAATCCATTGCTATTTTTTTCCTTTGCAAATATTTTTACATTTAAAACATTACTTAGTATTAGCACATAAATTCTTTGATTATAAGCTCTTTAATGCAGAACATCTATTCCCTGTACATATATTCAGCCAATACAATTCCATAAGATTTCTTTTGCAAGAAAAATATAAAAAATAAGTAGCCATTTCCATTTTCTTTTGACACAGCCCTATTTTTAACATGCCTCCCTTTTCTTGAAATATTCTTTAATTTTTATTTTTTTTTTCCACTCTATTTTGAAACTATGAGAAATTTGATTTTGAACTCTCCTGGAAGTGGAAGCAAAGGAATATGAGGAGATGACAGGACACACGTCATGGCAGAAACAGTATACTCGAAGAGGGACAGAAGGTGCCAGGGGTACACTCATGAACATTTGAAAGGCTTGCAGGAATCAGTACCGTTTTGCTAGCTGAATGGATGTTTTAGTTGTCACACTAAACCATGCAGAAAAGCCATAAATGTTCAATAAATCTTTGCTCTTTGGGTGCAATGAAGCTGAATAGCACACTCATGGCACATTGTACTTATGAAGCACTTCTTAATCAAACAGTAACTAAACCACAACTTTAAAGAGTAGCTGTTCAAGTTCATATAATAGCTGGGTTGGAAAGAACCTCAAGGGATCATGCAACCTGTACCTTAACCCAAGCAGGGCTCAGCAATAGTACTGCTGTTTCCAACGTATTTTATCTAAAATACTTTTGAGTGAGAAGACCTGTCAGACACCCAGGGCAGTAGGGCAGCCTACTCCAATGCTTCTCTGCTCTTACTGAGGCAAATGTTTTCTCACAACTGACTTAAATGTTTTTTGTTACAACTTTAGTCCGTCATCTTCTCCCATCTATCACATGCAGTCCAGTGCCTCCCTCCTCATAATCACCTTATTTGGAATTTGAATTCACCTCCTCTTTTTATCTTTTTTTTTTTTTTAGGCCAAGCAAACTAAATTAATTTAATATTTTTTCATAAAGATAATTTCCTGAGCTCAGATAGTTCTTATTTTGTTCCACTGGTCTTTTTCCAGTGTGCCTTCATATTTAGTGCAGACTGGTGCCCAGAAATGGACACAGTGTCCTTGTTGGGCCCTTACCAGCACTGAGCGGAGCGGTAGGATTACTTTGTGTGTCTTGCAGGCTGCAGCTCTGTTTATATATCTCAGCGTGGCACTTGTCTTTTTTGGAACAGCATGACATTGTTAATTTATAGTAGATCGTCAGCTGAACAAAAGGCAAAGTTGTATATTTATATCCACAAGGCCATGAAACCTCACAAGAAATTCTCATCTTCCAAAACCTTTTCCCTTCCATTCAGCCCAAAGGCAGCATCTGCTAAACTTTATGTGAACCACCTGGACAGCAACAAGGAATTGCAGAATCATAGAATGGTTAGAGTTGGAAGGGACCTTAAAGATCAGTGAGTTCCAACTCCCCTGCCATGGGCAGGGACCCCTCCCACTAGATCAAGTTGCTCAAAGCCTCATCCTTAAACACTTCCAGGGATGGGGCATCCACAGCTTCCCTGGGTAACTCACCACCCTCACAGGAAAGAATTTCTTTCTGGTATCTAATCTAAATCTCCCCTCTTCCAATTTAAAACTGTTACTGCTTGTCCTATCACTACACTTCCTGACAAAGAGTCCCTCTCTAGCTCTCCTGGAGCTCCCTTCAGATACTGAAAGGCTGCTAGAAGGTCTCCCTGGAGCCTTCTCTTCTCCAGGCTTAACAGCCCCAGCTCTCTCAGCCTGTCCTCATAGCGGAGGTGCTCCATCCCTCTGATCATCTTTGTGGCCCTGTGCGGGACCCATTCCAATGGGTCCATGTCCGTTGTATGTTGAGGACTCCAGAGCTGAACACAGTACTCCAGGTGGGATTTCACAAGAGCAGAATGGAGGGGTAGAATCATCTCCTGCGACCTGCTAGTCACACTTCTTTTGATGCAGCCCATGATGCAGTTGGCTTTCTGGGCTGCCAGTGCACACTGTTGGCTCATGCTGAGCTTCTCATCCATGAGCACTCCCAAATCCTTCTCCTCAGGGATGCAGGAACTGGTATGCTCATGGTTAGCTGAGTCTCCTGAGCTTTCAGGACCCTTTTATAGCAGATTCCTGATCCTGGCCATGGTAACGGTCTGTCCCTTACTCCAAAAGACCCTGAACACAGCCTATTCAGCAGGGTTGTCCTGCCTCTGGGACGCCCAGATGTTCCATGGCCAGCACAGCCTGCAGGTGATGTTGCCCCAGAGATATGATGCTGGGTTGCTGGAAGAGCCAAGCTGCTCATCCACTCCTTGGGGCTGTTGGTCATGAAGCAAAAGCTTGTGGGAGCTCCAGCCGCATTTCAGCAAAACACTGCCCTGCCAGGAGATTTCCACAAAGCTTATTGCTTTTGACAAATCACTGTTTTCTGATTAAATGCTGCTTTGTCAGAAAATGCTTGAGCATGAGCTCCCTGTTCAGCTTTTGCTGGTCAAAGTTTCAAGGTTTCTATACCTTTTCAGAAGGTCCAGCATAGCTCAGTCAGGAGCTGTGCATCTGATAAAATAAATACTGGCTGGAGAGCTGTACCTTTTGTAATGCAGGTGGTAGTGTAATTTATTAGGGCTTTTGTGGCTTTTAAATCTAGGAATCATTAAGCCTCACTGTAACAGATAGCTATAATTTTCTAAAGTGACAGAAGCTCCTCAGCAGATATCCTTGACTTCCTTAATGCAAGGCATACGGTTAGACCATGGTAAGGTTGAAGCCATGAGCAACATACCTGTCCGCAACAGACAAGGAAGAGGTTCAGATATAACAGAACTCAGAGAGGATATATGTGGCCAACTTTGTGTCCAATCTCACTGATCAAGACAGCAAAAGGAGCACACACAGGATGTAAGTCTTCATGGTTCTGAGACCAGAGAAGCCTTCAAGTACTGAGGTATCAAGACAATATGCAAAGAAGTAAATTGTTCACTTATGTCACCAGAGCAGGCATTAGCTCAGCCTTCTTGCACCTCTGTGGCCAACATGACGGCTGAGCACACCAAAGATGCACTCAAAACCAGACTGCTAGTGTGCTCAAATGGAGGAGATATGCATGAACTTTTCCTGTGCAACAAGACTGTTCTGTCCTTAAAGGAGGCAAGTGCTAATTGAAACTTACTATAAAGTACTTACTGTCAACACCAAAAGAGACAATTCTTTCACACCACACTCCCCCAAATAGGGATATGTTTGCTTGGACAAATAACATGATTGTAAAATTTGATTAGTACCTCAGAAAAGTTTAGAGAGTTCAGAGACAAGAGGAGTGTAGAGCAAAATTTAGATCTAGAATAATTACTCTATTTTAAAGGTACTATCCATACATTTGGTTTTGAACTAAGTAGAAAACATGAATGCTAGAGCTTTTACTGAGGATGAAACTTCACAAAGTCATCAAGACCATCAGCACAGGGTCTTCAAGACAGTATTTCCATGCCCCGCTATTATCTTAAGGAGGTGTTAGATGTTATAAATGGAATTTTGCTGGCAGGAATCAGGATGCTAATATCTAATTACACTGTAGAAAATGTAGGTTAGAAAAAGATACATTACAGTCATACTTGGCATTGGAAAAACTACGTGCAGGCCAAAAATGCTGCATACAAATCAGCCATGGTACTAAAGAAGCTGCTGAAGTTTGTGACTTAGCCAAGTGAAGAAAGCTATATTCTTAGCACAGGGAGGAATAACCCACAGAAAAAAAATGTAGGCCTAAGAACATGTTTAAGTTGGCCACAAAAAACCTAAACTCTGTGTCCTAGAGTAACATTCTCAATTCTCCAAGATAAACTAAACATTAAAAAAATATAGTAAACCAGACAATTGTATCACATTTAATTCTGCTACATCTGATATACCCATCATTAGGTTCATCAGTGAGTTACCATTTAAACTTCTAGAATTTTCATAACTATAATATTATTTTCATGTAGTAGTCATATCATTAGTTTCTCTTTACTCCTAAGATCATGTACTGAAGTCCAAATAATAAAAAGCCAGCTATGAGAGAGTGTGGAGTCACACACTGATCCATACTCAGCACTATGAAATATCCAAGTGGCAAAATTATGCCTAGGTATCACTACTAATATTCTACTCATCAAAGCAACTTGAGACCAAGGAAGCCTAGACTGTTAAAGGGTCATATTCGAACCTTTGGGGAACTGCAAACATGGAAAAGGGAGCCAGAACTAACCAGAATAATTTGTTTCAAGAAAACTCAAAGAAATTTGGTGGCAGCAATAGCAGTAAAAAGAGCAACAGCTCCTGGCTCTTGTACAACCAGGTAAAAATCCAAACATGCCCACAGGCAGTATTTACCATGTGTGGATTTAATGTGGGATTACGAGGTCTCATATGTTCCTCCTACTTCAGTGCTGGCTCATAAAGTTCACACGATCACATGCTGAGCAATGTAGCTGGGATTGCACAGCTTTATAGCAACCACCTTTCAATCAAGATTGTACCTGACTTTGGGATTCACATGACACTTTTCAAGTAACTTGTAATCATGTAATCATGTTCAAAATCCCCTATCGGTGTGATTTGGGTCCTGGGAACTGACATCCTTCTGGAAATAATTCTGTGTTTGCTGATGGTGGGAAGCAAAAAACAGAAATAGAAGTGATAACAGAAAATAACCTAAGAGACTTGCTGAATGCACTCAGCAAACCCATTAGCAGACACAGGGATGTCTCAGCACACACAGAGCTGGAACTGAATACTTGATGGAAATCTATGTGGAGGGTGACCTATGTCTTTGGAGTAATTTCTACACACGCGTGGCTGTAAACTAGCCTGAGAGGCAGCTCCAGGGGCCTTATAGGCATGATTGGTTTTATTCCTCTGAAGGGTAAGTTTTCTGCAATAAGAGCTAAAGTTCATTTGTACAAGACATATCCCAAAGCTGTGAAACAAATACCAGAAGAGAATCAGACAATTCTGCAACTCTCATCTTTCCACTCCTGTGCCTTCTTTGGTACAAGTGCAACAAAAGTCCATGTGTGTATACATAAGAGGGAGTAGTGAAATGCAGGAGGTTATCAAGACAACCTATCAAGCAAAACATTCTGCTGCACCCCCAGCGCTCACTGGGAAATGACTAGACAAGAAACCACACGTGACAAATTAATTAGATTGCTTAACGAACTGCTAAGAAATGCTAAGAAGCTACAGCACTGCACAGGAGCCATGGCAGAAGAACAGGGCTTGGAGGGATTTCCAAGTTCTAGGGAGTTCCAGAGGTACAGCATGCCATTTGCAGCCTTTTGGGAAGTTGTCATAAACCAACCAATTATTGACTACCCTAATTTCTGTTGGGAGCTGCATCGGACACTTGAGTGATCTCTGGCTTAGAGATTATCAGTACCAGGGAATCCATCTGGTCTACATCTTAAAGCTGTCTTGTTTCGTCTCTCTGTGTTCCAGACTCCAACTTTCTCTTGCTATATCATGGTTTACTAACTTGGTTGTTTCCTATTCCTCCTGTTAAAAGCCTACCATCTTATAAGTTGTTTAAAGTGGGTGAAAAGATGCCTCAGATACAATACCAGCCTAAGGCTCCTCAGTAGTTTCAATGATTTTTGCCGTCATGTACAAGGGAGATTAGAACCCTTAGAGTTGCAATAAAATAGCAAGTGATATTTACGAAATTGGTTACCTTAACTTTCCTTGTCTCTAAAGAACGTCCCACCAACAATGCTAAAGAGTGTGCATTCCAGTGACAGCTATTTTACCCCACCCCATATTTTTGTGAAATGACTAGACTCTTCCAGGCAGCTGGAGAAAGCCTGTAGGGTGCTCTGCAGAATGAATACACCACATCCTTGTGGTTTGGTGCATAGGGCACCAGGATGTTTGTAAAATTGTAAAATTTGATTAGTAAAACCTTTTGCCTGCAGGTGAAAGAGCCAGGCATTCAACCTGCGTGCCTTTCAGGATACCTTACAGTTCTGCATATTCTACATACATTCCTGCATCTCAAGCAAGCCTTTCCTCCTACATCTAATGCAGAGGCTTTACCAGCTAGCGTCACCCAACTGAATTGCTCTTAATTTCTAATTTGCAGAATTAATAGCCTTTCTGGGGCTGGTCTTAGAAGATACAGAAGTGTCCACAGCCCACAGAAGTAAAGTCCACCACTCCTCTACAGAACAATCCTGCATAGGTAACTGGGAAGTTCCTCCATCATTCCCAGCGCATTACTTTAAGATGCAGCTCTCTACAAGCAAATGAAAAGAGGTTTCAGCTCAGCTCTTGAATACCAATAAATGCCAATCTGAGAACATAATTTATGAAACTGCTGCTCTAGTCTGTCTTGCAAAGAGTAAGAAGGAACCAACCTTATTATCAACTCCTGGATGCTCAAACCCCTACATTTGTCTTTAATTTTTTTATCTCTTTCTTCTGTCTAGGAACTAATAGGTTAGAAAGACTAGGCACCAGAATCAGGAAATTTTAAACTCTGCTACATTTTGAGGCAGGAAAAAAATAGTGATGTGCAAGATGCCAAAGCAGTTGGTCATTTGTATATAGTTAAAATTACACACTTCTGTGCAGTGTAATTCAAATGAGAATGGCCAGTGTTAGATCTACTGGCTAGCAAGCTCAAAAGGTCAGGGAACATGAAATGACAGAATAAGAACACTAGAATAAGGAAAAGCATAATTATCTTTCTGTATTTCTTTGAGTTAGTCAACCAGCTTTTGATCATTCTTTTACAAAATATCAGGAGTAAATAAGCTTGAATCATGTAAATAAACACAAGAAGAAGGATCTGGGTTGTATCAGCAAAATTCTTCTTTCCAAAACCCTCTGTGATGCATTGGTATCAGGTGAAGCCGCTAGAAAAGTCAATCTGTCTGTGAAGAGCAGCTTTTAAAAAAACTAGAATAACAGATTTCTGATAACTTGATATGGTTTTGTTGAAAGTGACATTCTTCCAGAGCTGTTGTGGGGAAGGATCCTTGACTTGATACCTGCTTCTTCCCCCTGCCTGGCTGGGCAGCCTTATGCTAATCACATTCTTTGTTTGGGACTTGGCTTCCCAAGTCATAATAGTGGCCAGAAATACTTTCAGAAATGTATTGCAAGTATGCTTCAGCCATGTCTACAGATGTCAAAGTGAGTATTGGCTGAATCAAGGATGATTCAAGCTTCACTCTAGCAAAAAAATAAAATAAAACACAGATTTGAGAGTTGAACACTTGTTCCAATTCAACTTCGTCAAATTGTGTACAAGGGGAAAATATATTTTGCTTAGTAATTCCCTCTAATTCTACTTGATTTTTTTTAAAACCTCTGTGTCTGAAGCAAAACACTTTATTTGATCCCATTTTTTTTCCCTGTAGAATCCTCAGTGAACCAAACAATAAGGACAACTTTAATTCTGAGCCAATTTCAACATAAATCCAATTCAGAAAAAACACTTAAGTATGTGCTCAACTTTAGTGAGACTCGACTTTAATGAAATTTAGTAGATTCTAAAAGCTTAGCGTGTACTTTAGTGGTTTGCTAAATCAGAGACTAAAGCAGCCCCTGGCTGACTGTTCCATTCCCATTTATACTAATAATTTATACTATTATTAAAAACAAATAAACACTTTCTTTGTCTTGGATGGTTTATTTTTACATTAAGTCCAACATGATTTATTAATAAATCCTTATAGATTTTTGTGGTCTTTTTTTTTTCCTACCCTTTCTCTTACTTTTCTAAGTCTCTACTGTCTCAGGATGTCATTTCCCCCCATTTTTCAATTGCTTATTTTCTCTTCTTTATGATTTCCTGAACAGAATAATTATTGTTCCTTCTCCAGCTTTCTCCTCTCTCTTCCTTTCTTTCTAATACCAAAATACTCTTTTGTATTTTTTTATTTCTTTTGGGTGTATACTATGTGTATCCTCTTCCTGTTAAAGAATGCAAGAGTGAACAGGGTCCCCAGAAAACAGATTCAATGTAAAGGGAATTGTGGTAAGCTCATTAGAAAGTTGGCCTCTAGCAAGGATAGAAGTTCTGCTGAACCCATAAAGTCACGAAACATAGACCAGTGGAAGGCAGAGAAAAAAATCAAGAATAGAAACGCAGGCATGAGGGTAGGCACAAAACTAGCATGGGCAGGCACATGTCCCACTCCAGTCTTATGGTAAGAGAAAGCAGGTTTTACTGACTCTTCTTTGCAGAACTGCCTTGTGCTAGCATGTCTTAAGAGGGACTGAGCACAGGGTGGAATACAACACTGCACGCTATACACTGACCCCTAAACAGGAACAGTGACCCTTCTCTGGAAGGGGTCTATGCAATGCACTGGAAGATCAACACGATACGCAAGGACTTGTTTATCATTTATGATTATTTATATTACTCACTTGAGAAATGCTGTCTGGACGTGTGGGGCTGCATTTCCCTGCTAAAGATGTCAGTAAGATGACACCACAGACCCATGACATACAGCCAGTACTGGCAAGTAGCAATATCAAAGCAGCAACATGTAAACACCCAGCGTAGCTCTCCTCTTGCTCCACCTGCCCTCTTCAGGGATGTACCATGTAATTTAAAAGTTTTTATGAGGCAAACTTTCTATATTTATTTGTCAAAGATAGGGAGGACAGGCATAAATGTTTTTTTCAATAATTCCACTTAAATTCTTTACAGGATTAATTTTGAATCCCACAGATGTGCATTTTCTGCCCTGTAATACATGTAGATGATGGAAATTGCCATCCAGATTCAAATCAGCAGTTCATTCAGTAGAAGAGCCTGTCTCTAGCAGTACCCAATAATGTCTGAGTTAAAAATGTTGTGCTAGACAACTACAGTATTAGTGTCTTACAAGGAACATTTCTAGCTCCACTAGTTAGCACTCGGTGAATGTCCTAAGCAAATAGTTTTGTAAAAAGCAGCTCTAATTTTGTAAAAGTCAGCCCTAGAATAAAATAATTAACGCTTTTTTTTTCCTCTCCACAACTGAAACACACATTCCTGTGAACAAAATCTATATCCCTGAGTGATATTCCCCTATTGGAAATTCCCTGTCACTCTCCCCAGTTGACACAACCACATAAAATATCCCAATCTCACCTGTGATTTCTTATTGTACCACCAATGCAGGTGATCAGGAGCTCCAAAGAGTCATCAGAATAGATCTTGAACCCTCACCTTAGCTTTTCCCTGCAAATGCTGGCAGTTTAGCTCAAAGTGCTGTGAAGATGAGATTAACCAAATTGGCTAGATTTGGCACTGAAGCAGATCAGGAGCACGGCTCTTGCTGGGGACACTGCCCAGGTAAAGAGCATGCTGATTTAAGAATAACACCTAAAACTATTGCAGCTAGATTGAAAAGAACATGTCCAATAATGCTCAAGTGTGGGCTCCTTTTCACTACATATATCTCCACAGATGTATTAACACTCTTTTAAACCAGAATAGGGCTAGAAATTGTATCTTTCTCACTTCCATATTTATTTAGCTGGCAAATCCAGTGTTGCACCCAATTCTACTACCAGATTCCACAAGAAGTTTCATATGATTTAGTTAGTAACTAAGGTATTGCTCAGTATGAGTAAAGGCAGCAGAACTGAGGTGAAGGTAGGGACAAGGAAAGCTACTCAGCTTCTAAAATAATTTGTATTCAGAGCAATGGACTTTATTCACTCTTCATCATACGAAAATAAAAGTCATAAAAGTGCAGCTGTTAATTTCTTTTCAGCACACAAAATCTTATGTACCTAAACCAGTATATGACAGAAAATTATCATCACTTCTGGCAGAGAATAAAGGAGATCCCAGGCTTGTCTTTGATGAGCCTAGTTGCTGTGCTTTTTTTTTTCTTTGTCTTTCTAAATGGAGCCTTCCCCCATCCCTGCTCTCCACACCACCACCACCACCACCCCCTCCCCTTCCCGCCTTATTTTAGACACTTAAGATACCATTTTTTCCAGCTCATAATTCAAGAATCATCAGCAACAGCTACCAGAGCTTCAGGGCAGGACAGACGACTCCTTCCTCCGCATCACTTCTACTCTACATCCGGCACACAGAGTTCCCAGCAGCTTGGGAATAGAAACAAGTATGGGGTTTGTGTCATGGAAAGAGTTGAAGAGTGCCCTGGTTTATCGCACAAACAGGCATGGTACAAATGACTTGAAGGCCCTCAGCTGGAAAGGGATCCTGGCCACCAGAGTACCAGCTGGCTACCAGTAGAGCAGGGTTGCTCAGAGGCACTACAGAGCTGGGGGCAGGCTGCAGCATGCAGAGAGCTCTTCATCAGCAAGGAAAAAACTTATATCAGAACCACCAGAAGATACATGAAGGCTTTCATGATCTTCATAGTCTTTTTTGCCATGCTGTCCAGAAATCAGAAGAGTCTGTGGCCATCTACTTCCCCTATGCATCCCTAAGAAACACAGCTGCATCATTTGAACACAACGTGGCAATCCCCCATTAGCACAGCACTTTAAAAAAATAGTATTTTTTGACTTCCCCCGCTCCTTTCTGAAGGTGATCTTTCTGGAACAGAAAAACACATGGGGTCACACTCCGGTGAGCCCCAGCCACCTTTCCTGCCTGCCAACTCTGCAGCTATATGCGCTTCATCTCCGGGACGACGGTGTGACTTTTGGAGGCTCCATGCCTCATTTAGCCCTGGTAATGGCCTAATTGGGTTGGAAAAATGCAGGAGCAGGAGCGTGATAAAAAACCAGCACTGCTGTGCTTATTTAAGCAAGTGGAAAAAGAAAAGAAAAGAATAGAAAAGGAAAAAAAAACCCCAACACAACATTTTTTACCTTGACTAGGTATTTACACATGTATCTTTGTAGCAGGGCACTATGCTGTCCAGTTGTGCTGCTGTCAGGATTAACACGGAAAATGAATGAATGTCAGGTGAGGGCCAGACACGGATGTGCGTTTCACCTCCAGTAACATTTCCCGTGGGAGTCATTACCCTGTCCACAGGGCTTCACTCCATCCCCGCATGGATGGAGTGAAGGGCCACAGTTAATGGCTGATTTCATTAGCTATGTGGGAGGGGAAACAAGGAAAGGTAAGTGATGAGAGTCACTATTCCAGTCACAGGAAAGGAAGAAACCCTTCCCCAGCTTGTGCCATTAACATGAACATTCATTCACCATTTCTTAGCCATACTTTCCCTTCTGTTGGGAAGAATTTTGCTCTCTACCAAAGGCAAACCACCCTGCTTTCTCTTGAGCTACTCCTGTAATACTTCCTGGCAGCCTACAAACCCTGCAAGAACCAAAATGCTATCTCTGCCCTCAGCAAATCTCAGAAAAAGAATTGAAGAGAGGCAAGACAGACCATTTTTAAGTTTTAAAAGGCCAGGAGTCTCTGCATTTAGGTATCTGTTCTCCGGCGACAACCCAAGTGCAAGGTCAGGGATGAACTGGATTCCTCTTCACCAAAAGATAAACCCATTACAATGAAAAGGACAGTCTTCCCTTCTGATGGTCCTTTTTTCATGGGCTTTCATCATCCTCAACAAGTTCCCAGGTATTTCACTCACTGACTTTTCTTTCAGGGAGCCCCATAACATCTCCAAGTGGAGCCTCCTTACGCTGGAATCAAGACTGCTTGTACAGCATTGAAGTAACGAAAGTGAGCATTAAAGTTATACTTACTAGTGTGCAAAGGGCAACCTATATCCATTTTACCTCTCTGCCATGGGGACTGGTACAAAATATACCATCCTGTGCTTTTTTCAGTCTGGTGTTACAAGTTCCAAGAATAGGTATTTGGCTGATACAACTTCCAGAAGACCCTGCTGTAATCCAGAACAAATCTTCATTGGTGACATTTTAAAAATTAGATTGATTTTTTGGTGCTTTTATTTACAGCACAGGCCATAAACATAAAAGTTTCCCCATAGAAACTCAAACAGCTCAGCCACAGACTTGTTTCTGATGGACTAGAAGTTTTCACAGCTTGTCTTGAACTGGCAATTGCCTAGGTACCAATACTGGTGATGTGGTTACAATCACAATATGATTGTGGACTAGGCAAGCAGAATGTGGTATCAGTCAGCAAGAGGACTGGTTCCAAAATTAAGCCTTAGAGCTTTAAACAGGACAAAGTCTGAAAGTTTACAACAACTGTCAGTTCAATTGACTGGCTGTGTAAAATCAAACAGCAAATGTAAAATAAAGTGTTAAGCCTATCCAATCACGGGCCAAAAATGCACTTCAAAGCACAAAAATATTTATACAAGACCAGAAACTGTCTGGGATAAAAGATGGCAATAAAACATACTAAAAATCATCTACTTGCAGCATACAAGAAAGGGGAAGGTAAAAGTTAATAACAATTTCTAAGATACAATATTATGAAGGGAACTTATCAGGGAAGTTAATAAAATCAAGGAAGTACTAATAGTTAACAGAGGCAAAGAGGCAAAAAAGATATTTTTATAAATATTAGAAAAAGCTTGAGACTGGCCATGATCCTGCTGCTAGATGTCAGTGATAAAACTGTAAATGACAATCCAAAAAAGGCGGAAATATCCAATAAACATTTTGTCCTTCGCACATTGTTTTGTCCTTGGAATGAAGCTGGCGAATGTATCATCCCATATTACGTCAGCACAACAAAATTCACTGTAGGTAATAAAAGGAGATGTGAGATGAGATCTGCTAAAATTAAATGTTTTCAAATCAACAGGCCTGGAGTCTTACATAAACTCAATGAGGAGTTCTCCGAACCACTAGTGTTGATACTGAACAACTCATGGAAAACTGGGAAAATTCCAAAGGGTGTGAGAACTGCAAGTGTATCTAGGTATTAAATAACTAGTAAAAAAGCAAGGTCCCGGAAATTATAGGTGTTGTACCCCAATATCAATTTAGACACAATAATGAAATTAGTTGAGTCGGCTTTCCTTCTAAAAATCAATGAGGATAAAATACAATTAACATGAACCACCTTGTCAAAAAAAAACCCACTGTTCTTTTTATGAGATGCTGACTTGAAAAAAGCAACTGCACAGGCCACAACATGCACTTCTCCAAGGCATGTAACCGTACAAATTTAAACATTGCAATTAGTAAAGAGATTCAAAACTAGCTTATGGAAAGATCTCAAAGGTTTTGTTAATGGGATGATACCAAGGAGTGGACTCACTTCTAAAAGACATCACTCAGAGATCAATCTCATTCTGAACCAATTAAGTATTTTTTAGTCAGTCCTCTAGATAGTAAAATGAAACTATGTTTGTTAAAAACTGGGGAGAACACAAAGGCTAGCAATGAAAAAGTTTCAATGTATAACTGATCAATGTCAGAATATACAAAACTAGAACTCTTCCCTGGGGACTACTGGTGTTCTGTATTGTGCTCAATGTACTCATCTTTCTGGTAGCTCTGCATTGAGATGAACTCTACAACCAAATCTCATGTTTCAAGGCTTCTGTTGACAGCCTGCAGGAGGGAGAGGACGGTTCCTTTTTCGGATGCCCAGTTTACCCACATGCTCTAGGATGCTTGAGGAAAGACAAAGCTTCACTGATTGGCAGCAGCTAGACTGGGAGCCTGGAAAAGTTGCACCAGTGTCCTGCTTGGCCACAAAGGATCTTTTTTTCTGAAGTGCGTTGTGTTGGTCTATCTTGCTCACATGCTGAGGGTCAAATTTAAAGTCAGATATGGAATTAGGAAGGAATTTTCCATCCCACAAAGACTGGCGAGAATCCCATTTGCAGCTAACTCTGTTTTCTCTTCTTATCTCCCTAAACTTGCACAGGGAGATGCAAATAACAAACCCAGAGATTTCATAGATTTACAAGATCTTCAAAAAAATAAGATGTTTCTTTTGCAATCACTGCATGACTCAAAGAGGCTTATTTATCTGAGTAAATGTGGGCAAAAGACATGCATAGTAACTGAGTAAAGAAAAGGTATATATGACGTTGTATGTCTTGTGACAGTTTTACTGAAAGTTCCTCAGGGCATAACATGCTTCATTTTTGAAAGCCAACGTGTATAGAGTGTGCTACAGATGTGTCACTGTCACAAAATGAGAACAATGCAATGCTGGATTCTGCTGTAGATATTTGCAGAAAAAAAAATCCTCAACTTCGGTTGAGGAATTAACTCACTTCTCTGCAGAGCTGTCATATTTCAGCTGTTTAGGCAGTCCTCTTAAGAGTACCTAAAAAAATGGCCAGAAAGCCAGCTGGAAAAGTAGCCGCAATTTATAACTGTTGTAACTACTTCTGGTGTTGACATACCAACTTACTGACAAGGGAAGTGTTTCCTATAGTGTCAGCACAGTAAAAGTTGAAGTCTAGGTCACATGTACACTTGTCTTAAGCATAAACAAAAAACCCTGATAATTTCCAGATCCAGAGTCCTTTTCCTGTGGGTGCTACTGTAGTGAAGCAGAACAAGCCTGACTAGATGTTCAGATAGCAGGATAAACCTGCAGTGTTAGCAGTGGTGTGACACTTTGTTTTGACTTATAAACTGAATAGAGCAAAGACAAAGCCTCAAAAGGAGAATAAATATAGACCAGCAAGAGGTCGTTTCATTGATTGCTCACTTTCATGAGAGCTACCCGTGCTTATAAGAGGAAGTGCAAATGCTGCACCTGAAAACTTGTTCTCGAACCCTACTGAGAAAAACAGTCATATTCTCTTCTTTCCCACTATTAAAAAGAAAGACCTAAGGTGTGCCACAGAATTGCAGGTGAGCAAATCTGGATTTCTGCAAGCTAGAAAACCTTGTGAAAATACCAGACAGGCAGTGAAAAAGTAGTATCACAGCAGTCAAGGCAACAAACATTTAGAAAGTGACTGACAGCAGCAAATTTTAATCACATTATTCAAAAGTTTTTTTGTTGTAATTGATTATGGATGAATGCATTGTTAAAGAGTCATGCTAAAGGCTTCGTGCAATCTCCTTTTCAAATTAGAAAATGTCAAGGCAGACTGCCCCTAAATCTTCAGAAGACAGCATATTCATCTCTCTTTTTTATTTGCAAAGCCGAAGGAAACAATTTCAAACAAAACAAAGCACTCCCCTATTGGTCCTTCTGCAAGGCATCAAGGAGAGCACAAAACTAACATTAGTATTTGTAACCTCTTTCTGAGCTCAACCCATTAGCAACAAAAACATTGCTAAGAAAACAGTAGCAGGAGGTACTCTTCTAAACAACTACATCTGTAAGAATTCGGGTGCTCACTGTAAATGCCTTATTTTTTGCCAGCTTCATTTCTTGCTCAGTCATTTACATCTTGTGCAATGTTGAATGCGGCAACAGAAATCTCTGCTTCCCTAGCCAGTAAATAGATAACAATTAGCTTTGACCTCTTCTGTGAAGGATGGAGGATGTTGAGACTGAGTCATTGTTCCTCAGTAAAATAAAAGACAGAATATTATTACGTATAAAATTATGATAGTGATGCTGCATACTCCTCTCATAACTTCTCTCCAAGGATCCAAGACTTCCTAACAAACATTAAATTAAGCCTTGCCACCACACTTTTGGAAGACAAATGGTTCTTCACTACAATTTGCAAGTGGGATAATATAATGAACAGCTAATGCTTATAGACCTAATTTTTAAAAAAAATGCTTTCATGATTTTATTTGTAAATGTTTATTTAATTTCCCAAAAGTGAAATTGAGAAAAGTATACTATTTTATGCCAGCCTCTCTCCATCCCATCAGCTCTTTGAAGCGTTAGAACATCGAGCCTCTGAATTCAATTTCTGTGTCTGGAGACCCAGCACTAATAGCTCTGTCTGGAACATCAGTATCAAGGGACAGTAAGTGTCTTTAGAGTTTAGAAGAAGCCAGCAAAGGGCTTTCTAGAGAGACAGAAAATACTTCTATTATTTATTTTGGTGAGAGATTAGTAAGAGGGGAATATTATAAGAGCATGTTATTTTGAGTATCAGTATCCCAGTAAGAGCACTAATATTTAGGTACAGACATCAGAAAAAAATGGATCCATATCTTTACATAACTTGCCTGGGCTCACTCTCCAGCAGAAATCGTTGCTGGTCATTTTGGAACAAGAAAAAATGAGCTGGGGTAATTAGCTTCCCATCTCAGGTCCCACCTTCATCTCCAACACTCCTGAGATGTTCAAGCACTGAGGCAAAAAGGACTTCACATTTCTACCAATAAATGTCATTGTTAGCAATGAATATTCCTATTGTATTATGACTATTCATCATTACTTTTAAAAAAAAAAATATTTTTGCAAGCCTGATATATCCTTTGGCTGTTAAATTTTCTCTGATGCTTAAATTTTCCACTGACTGACATACATATCCAGGGTATTTTTAAAAACCCATGCTGATTTTCTGTCTGTCCTGACTGGAGGATGGAGCTGTGTAGGTGTCCCCAAGCACATTACTGTGCACACGCTAATACCATAGGAAGACACAATGCCCAAATTGTATTTAGAAGACAAAAAACGAGAAATACTGCCAAAATCCAGAAACTCAACTTCAACTGTTTCTTTTCCTTTTTCAAAGGTGAGCCATTTTTAACTCAATTGCCTCCTTATCATGCGTGTTTGTCATCGTATCTTCTATCATGGACTATAAGACACCATAACTTCTCTTATTTTTATGCTCATGTGATTAGTATTTCTGAATATTATAAACATATGTTCATATTCAGGTGTTTAATGTATTTATTTATTTAGAATCACGCAGTCCTAGCAGTGTGTCTTTGTCTGTCAATTTGCTGCTCCTGGCTTTGGCCTTGCTAATAGAACTGTCAGCTATACTGTCGTCTGGGATCTAGACATGTTGAATAAAGTTTGCATCATGTCAACCCACTGAAAATAAGCAAAGTAGTCTTTACATGCAGTTTTAAAATACCACAGTTTTTAGGGAAAAAACCTGATGTCTTGTTTGCAAGGACATGGGTTCCAAACTAGCATAGTTATACAGGTCCATCACCTTAAGAAGTTCAGGCCTTGAGACAGGCATCTGTTTAAGCACCAGTTACTATTAATGCTTTCAACACACGTTGAAATAAATCAATCAGCGCAGTCACTTGACTTTACTTTACTATAGAGTGTTCTATATAGACATACAAATATATATATATACCTATAAATATAAAGCTATTTCTGACATACCTCTAGCAAAATACATTGCTGAATAAAGATAGCTACAAGGTAACAGTAGGAAATGAAGAAATTAATAACTGAAACGAAGAACTGGAGATTCAGTGAGAAAGAACATACTGGACTATAGTTTAATCAAAGAAATACTAACAGTTTATGACACACCACAGTCACTTACCATTTCAACTGACACTCTAGACTTGTGTCCTCTGACTTGGGAACTGAAGTTAGGAAGAGCTAGGTGATTAGGCACATTAGGAGCCAGTAGGCTCCTAATCAAATGTTTAGGTATTGATTAAGTTTAAAAATCTGACTATTGAGAACCTAAGTCTTGCCAAAAATTGGCTTACACCTGTCAATAAGGTATTTCTTTATCATGTAGAGTTTCAAAGCCACATCAGCTACCCCTACGATGAATCTGTCACAAAAAGTTTCCCCATGTAGCGAATACTGTCAGAACTTAAGATATCTTTTCCATTCTGCATCAAAACAACTACAAGACCTTTTCCAGCCAAAAATGTCAGAAACATTGCTCAGGGCTGCCAGTGCCATTGGCAACACGGGCAAGTACACTTAACTTCTGAAGTCCAACCAGGTCTACTTGGCTCTGATGTGGCTGAAAGACTAAAACTGGGCCATCCTACAATTCTAAATGAGACACCTACAATTGGATTGCCGTCATTCAATTATTACATGGGTCTTCCTCTTTTTGATCCAAAAATGTATGGTATATTTGGGAAAAAAAGTTCCCAATACAACTCTCACATGCTTCCATGATTTGATTTAAATAACCTCAATTTCTCTGCCAAATCTTTCCCTCCTTTCTCCTCCAGAGCAGGATCATCCAAAACATCCCGTTTCCTCCTTCCCTATTCTCACTGAGCCACAGGCAGCTGATGTTTTGTTTGTGACTGCACTTGTATAAGCTGGCAGACTGCTCAGACGCCAATCTCAGGTCTCGCTCAGGTCTCAGAAGCAGGGCTTTTCACTTAGGCTGAAGAACACATCTCTTACCTGCAGAGCTCAAACATACTCTGCCACTGCTGAGATGACATAGCAAGAGACTGAATCTAATTTATCAAAATGGGAAGGGAAATCAGAAATATAGGAGCAGTGTGAGACATGCTTAGTATCAGAAGCCTAGAGGTAGATATCAAGAGGACATAACTTGAATTTCAGGGGACAGGAGGAGTGTCCCAGCCCCTTTTCTTACCATCTTATCCTACGGTAGTCTACGTGGCTCCCCATATATCTGTTTTCTGCAAATCTTTTGCCAGGTCTTTAATATACTCTGTAGAAAATCTGTAATCAGGAATTGAGAATCTGACAGGCAGTTATCCAGCCAAAATTAGATGTTGCTTTGCTTACTGAAGAGCATAAATTCACCAACGACTTGAAAAGCCTGACCTGAAGTCACTTTTGAAAGCAGGATTCAAACGCTATCATGGGATTAAGTTTTTCAGTGTAAATTAGCATAATTTCGAAATTCTGGGACAAACTCAAATTCATGTGTTCATTTGATGATTGTATGTAAAAATACTAACAATAGCATTCATAATACCTGAAATGCTCAAATGGGGGGACAAAATTTATTCTTATTTGTGGGTCCAGAAGAGTTTTCAGACAAATAACATTTGACAAAGTTTATTTCTCTTAGTATCACGTGACCCTAAAATAATCCAATAGTTGCATAAGTGTCCTCT
Organism: Thinocorus orbignyianus; assembly: GCA_013400375.1. NCBI lineage: Eukaryota > Metazoa > Chordata > Aves > Ciconiiformes > Thinocoridae > Thinocorus > Thinocorus orbignyianus. The sequence continues at coordinate 1,981,980 of VXBW01001798.1, forward strand.
AATTTCTTAACTAATAATAATTTAAGACAATGGAATAGTGAACAATACTTGAAGAAATCTATAGGAAAATCATTCCTGATAAAAATTTCTGGACAAATATTAAAAATCTCTGTAAAGCTAATTAAAATTTCAGAACCTGCTATCAATTTTACCTATATTCAATTGGTAATTATTTGATTACTTATGCATGACTTAATCATCCTGTAACCAGGGAGCAGGAGATTTTCCTCAAATCACAGATGAACTTGAATGACTCTTTTGCTATTTTATTTCAGTGAACTGAAATAACTTCAGTCACAGTGGCACGTGAACTAGAACTGAGCTGAAGAATTAACTAGCTCAGCTTCACAACAAGAACTCAAATTTGTACTTCTCTATTCATCCTTTTTTGCGTTTTTCATCTCAGTATAGAATGAATGAGAATGACCTTTTGATTTTTAACTAGCTGAGATTTACATTATCATGCAATCTTTATTTACACAGTAATGCAGTATTCCTAGAATAATATCATGTCAGGCAGCTGTTACTGTAATTTTATATGTATCAATGTAGAGTCTTGGAGCACGCAAAATCTTTCTGAAGCAACAGTCCAAGAAGATAGCGTACTTAGGATAGTTCATTTAATAATGAATCACAAGATCTTTCTGTTTCTTCAGGCATTCAGGAAAAATACAGGTATGGTAAGAGTTGGGATAAGGTTTGCCATTTGATATATTCATGGCTTTTTTTCAGAGTGAGGACATCTGTATATATTTTATGTATAATTATTACTCTCAACCATTTAAGTTGCAGTGGAAACACGTACCGTGTTAAACAGATGTCAGGACTGTAGTGGGCTTTACAAACTAAGTAAGCAGTGGAAGCAGGATTTCTCTTTTGCCTCTTTAGGATTTATACAATCCATGCCAATAAGGGTTTTATTACTTTATGTATTGAAAGTAAAGATATCATAAAGCAGTGAATCTAGGCATGTGTAACAACACATAGATTAAACATTTAACTGAGAAGGGACTACGTACCGCAATAAACAATTACACATAAGTAAATGTTGCTGTACAAGTTATGCCCAGATTCTGCAAGCTGTTCTTGGCATAAGACCAGAGAAGGTGAAACAAAAATAGCTTTATGCCATCTTTGCAGTTACCCAAATCCAGCAACAAACCAAGACGCCAGCCCCAGCCCTGCAGGACCACTTCGTGTATCACCCACTTGCCTGTGGTTCTGAGAGGGTTTTTGATAACTGAGGACCACTGGCAGAAGGTGTACTTTAATTCCCACAGGTATTTTCACCATATATAGGAAACACTATGGAAGCCGGCAGGTCCTGAGGAAATAGGTTTCTGAATTGTAGAAAGATCAAAATATAAAAACTGTAATCCATGGTCTTTTGGGATGAAACAGTATCATAAAAGTAACATGAGAACACTTAGATTTAAACTGGACAAAGCATATAGGCAAAGGAGAGATCTCATAGGTGACACTGTTCATCTTAAATTTCTTTCAGTCCACAGTATCAAAAGGAAAAGATTAGAGCAATGAGTCATCTAACCCCACTGCCAGCTGTATTAGTGAAACTGTGTTCTCTTAATTAAGAGGTATATATCTCATAATCCCTTTCCCCAACAGGATGTGAACTCTTGCTCACCTAAAATACTTCATTTAGGAGGAAAAGTTAGGTACACACCAATACTGCAGCGCTACATGCTTAACTAAGAATTATGACTTCTTTTTCCTTCCCAGTTATTGCTCCTATAATGTTCCCTGAATAATTTTTGTAGTTGCTTTGCTTCTGAAGAAGGTTCCATAATACTAGTGTCAGCATCAGAGAGATGCGTTAGCTGGCAACTACAGAATGAAATCAGAGACAAATTATCAAAAGCAAAAATGAAATTTAAGACCACAAATTCCAGGGAGAAACAAAATAATTTAGGCTTTTAAATGTTTTATATGCTCATCAAAAATTCTGCCTTTTAATCTTTGGGCCTGGAAATCAGATCGTTTTCAATCTTGAATGCAAGCTGCCATCTAAGCCCATATTTAGATCAATAACATGAAGTATAATACAAATGTAAGTACCCAACAATAGAAATCTGAACCTGAAAATTATAGTTGTGGATTTTTTCTACTTTGATAATCCTTGATACAAAATGGGAATCCATTATGCTGTAATTAGACATTTTTAAAAACTCTTTTAGACCTTTGGACAAAAGACAGTATCTGGATGCCAAGCTGCTGTCAACTGTTTTTACTGTCTGGAATTATATGTTCAAATCCTGGCTCAATCAAGCCAACCTTTCTCATTTCTAAGACAGCTATTTCAATGTGCTGTGATTTACTACAAGCAAAGCTTTCAAACAAGCCCATATAACGTAGGGCTGTTTCAAAAAGTGCCTATAAAAACAAAATCTTAATACTCCACATGTGTTGCGTGCAACTATATTCTTTATAATTTACAAGATGTTATTGTTTTCAATGGCCATCCCTCCAAACTCACCTGCCAGTTTGCAAATTGCTCACAGCAACAGAAAATCATCAGAACAAACTGAGCCCTCAGTGTCACCTAAACTCACCTGCATCCCTCAGTTTGCTGGCACAACTGTCAGAAATTCTCAATTACAATTCAGTAATTCTCTAGGCAATGCCCATGAAGAGAGAGGATACACATCTTTGTGTCAGTTCTGCTGGTTTTTCAATGTTAATAGAAACCATAGTGCCCAAGATTTGTTTTATTCTTTAGTAACTGCAGCTATCACCTTGATAAATATGGCAAAAGACGAATTGAATAAGAAAACGGGACTACTGCAAGTCATCTCCCAGAATAAGATTTCCCTTTAAAAATTGCAAGCACTAACAATATCATAGCATTTCTTATAGGAAAGACATTTTGGCAAAACTATTAAACTTTCAGGAAAATAAGTAATTTCAGAAGAAATTATTTAAATTTTTTTTATACAGCGGCATTAAAATAACCTGTTCCTCAATAATAATCTTTGTTGATAGTCTCTTCTCACACGACATTGTTCAGAGAACAGTATGGATGTCAACACCCAAACTACGACTGGGTATATCCTGTCTTTGGATCTTTAGTGTAGTTTGCTAGGCACTGCCACCAACATAAAAGTTATTTAAAAATATCATCAAATGCAGCTCTCACCAGCAATAGTCCCCATCTAAAATAACAGAAACAAGCGCTATGCCTCAGTGTCACTAATAGGCAATAATTCTATTTCTTCAAATATTATGTTGATGTACAAAGGAAGGAATAACTAGTTTATTAGGGGAGAAAGGAACAAAGCATTACATTGGAAAAGCCCATCATCCTCATACAAATAACAAATGAGGAGCACTCAGCCTCGCAATCCTGTATTTCACCTTGTCGACTGTATTCACTCCCACAGCCAGGCAAGGGATGAAGCTCTTCCCACATTTCACTTAGGCAGGTCTGTAAAACAGCAGACAGTGCCCAGCACTGTGCCTGCCTTAACTCCCACCCCACCAGTGCCTCTTGTCAGGTCTCTGTATCTGCTCCAGACCCTCTCACTACTGCTGGTTTCAGTGTAACCACTGCATCTCTCATGGCACTGCTCTGCCAGCTACCTCATCCAGTGTCGACAATGTCAGACATGTCCTGTCCATCAGTTCTATCATTGCATGGGCGGCATCCAACAACAAGGACAATCACTGCATTTCTTCTCTCCATATGGCTCACCTGTGACACTAAACAGTATGTACTGATATTTCTGGTTGCAGTGAACTCTTTCCCATTGTGGACATTTTTTTTTTTTTTGCTCTTCCTTTATAAAATACTTCATAACCTCAATGGAAAACTGAAATAAACTCTGTGAAAGCATCAAAAATAACCTCAGCAAAATTCCCAAAACTTAAATCTGCTTCATTCTGTCTATTTCCAAAACATGGTGACAGGTCCTGCCTGTGTGAGATTACAGCCACAGAGTTACTGATGCATCCATGGTCAGAGTACAAACTCAGCAAGAATGCACCTATGCCTTTGGTGATCAAGGACCAAGAGGTTTCATTTGAACCTAAGTTTTCAGTTAAAACTAAACACTTCTAGCTGTCATGGCTGTGAATCAAAACTTCAGTGCTTAAATTGGGTAAAATAAATAGAGTAAATGTTGCAGACACTCCAGAAGAGGAAGGGATTACAGTTCTTAACACCAAGGAACTAAAATTCAGTTCTCCAAAGATTCTTGAGATATTTATTCATCACCCACTTTATTAAAGCAGAGATTTTTCCACCCTCAAAATTGTAATCCAGTTGCTGTTTAAGCCTAGAGGGCTGAGATCTCATCTTTGTAAGCCAGCACACTGACACTGGGCCTCCTGCACCAGAGATACACTGCTCAAAGCCCTCAACTGAAAGCTCCCAGGCAGCATATTCCGAGTAGGTGCCCTGACCTAACTGTGGAGGAGAGAGGGTCTTAATCCATAAGATTAAGCAGAGCTTTCTGATTGATGGCTGCTTTCAAAGGCTTTGGTATGCAAATGTCCATGAAAATGGACATAATGTATCAGAAACCATTAACTGCAAACGCCGCTTCTTGAGAAATGGAAGCAGCACTAATTGTACCTTAGCTAGTTGCTACAATTTCTCAACCTGAGACTATCCTAGGAAGGAAAAGAAGCATAATCTTCTATCAGTATGTTTGTTAAAGGCAGAAGTCAAAATCATATCAAGAATTCATGCTTATACATTCACATACCACTGTTTGTGGATGTTGGATGTGATGTGGATCAATGTTCATATCCTCACTACAATGCTTTAGATTAGGGCAGCATATGGGGTAATGTATTTGAAGGACATTATGGTGCAACAAGTAGAACTTATTTCTCTTGTTTAGAAACCAGACTTTCATATCCTGTTTGTCATTCACTAACTGGATCCAGGCCCTTCAATCTCTAATGTGTAAAACAGGAGAAGTACAGTTGCCTCCCTAAGGTAAGATAAGGACTGTAGGCAGGTTCCCTGAAATAATAAATACAGTAACAGAAGATTTAGGATTACAGTTTGGATTATAAATCTGTGCGTTTTCCCTAGACTGAAGGCCACTGAATAGAGGAAACTCATCAGCCAGGTTTGACACTTTATCATTTGTTCAAGAATATGAGAGCCTTGCAAAATATATAGCTATGCAGAAGACATAAAGTATCTGTGGGACTTAAATGTGGTGTAGATTAGTTGTCCTTTGAGCAGACTGTTGTCTTTCCAACACAAAGTGTCCTGGAAGGAACTACCTCCACAATTCAAGTTACTTTCAAAACACTTGCATAGAAAGAATGGCACCTGAACAACTGCAACACCGAATGGTGTAGAGTGTACTGCTTGGTGTAGACTGGATACAGATTAGTTAAATTCCTTCTTAAAGGCTAAATGTAAAACATGTTCTAAAATGTAAACAAAGAGAAAGATCTGAAAACTGTATTTCTGTTGCAGGGCTTGGAGAGTTGGCTTGCTCAGGGTTAGTCAGAAGTTCCTAACAAGTACCGATTGTGATACATTCAAAATATTTAAAAATATATGCAGTTAAATAGGTCATGTTGAAAGCAGCTACCAGAGCAGATTGTGTGATACATGTGGACCCATTCAGTCATGGCCTCCCACAACAGTTTCAAGTCAAGCTAAAGAACTGAGCAGAAATGTGCACTGCATGGGCCAAAGGCAGCCATGAACTGAAAGGTGGAAGGAGATGGCAATAAGGAGGCAGTCTCTGCCACAAATCACCTACTATTGAGGCACTAGTCTAGACATTTAAACCTGCCTACACCATGTGCTGCTAGAATATCAGAGATAACTGCACCAGTCTGGTGGACTTGACACAGGACCTACATAAGATCCTTGCCCTTCTGAGGCGCAGCAGCTGTGAGCTAAGGACCACACTGTTCTCGATCTGCAATGAGTAATGCGACTGGAAGAAATCTCCTCATAATTTTACATTCCTCCAACAGCTTGTCTTCAATGGTCCTCCTTTAGCACAGACAATTCTCAAACAAAGAAACTACACAAGCAAATGCTTAAATTAATGGTGCCACACCATGGTGAGCCAGAGGGTGGAAAAACAGGAATAGGGAATGAATATCCCCTTTTGAAGAAGATCAAGGTTACAAGATAAAAAGAAAGCATACAGAAAAAAAAAAAAAAAAGCAAAAAATACAGGTTAAATGGTACTTCTTGGAGAAAAAGACTACATCTGTTATACTCTGCCTTGAGGAGATGGTGACAGGAAATGGAAAGACAAAATGTCTTTCATCTCTTTAACCTAATCTGCCTGAGGCAACTTCAGCGCTTTATGGGAGGTAGAATATACAGTAGACCACTATTGTGGTCTATGACGTGCTCCTCAGTGGAGACAAGCAACGGTAACAGCAACAGGTCAGCAGCCCTACTGTTTGCAAAGCTCTGAGCAGTGTCATGGCGCTGGGAGGATTCGCTGACTGAAGGCAGAAAGCTGGCAGAGCTTGTAGCTGGGATGATTTATGATGACACTTTGATGTTCAACTTTGGTTTGGGTTGCTCCTAAATGTTCTATTTCTCCTAAAGTGTCTGTAAAGGAACCCAAAGTCCCTGGTTTCCCAATGTTTTAATTCCAGATACGAAGCATCCAAGTATAGCATCAGCACAATGACTAAACAGAAGCATCAAACGTGAAACTCTTCCAAGCTAAAGCAAGCTTTCTCTAGATGTATAGACATACATATTGATTGTGATAAACACTTGAAAAAAATCCTGAAATTAACTCTCTTAAGTTCTATTAATTCTTGTGTATTCGGTTGCTCAGAGAGGTTGGTGTACCTTTGAAAGCTCACATACTGCTATTTTCAAGTAGTAATTAGCAAAATTTATTAAACTGCTCCCATCATTTTAGAAAGCACTGTAGAGAATTTATTGTTATGTATTAGAGGTCACTTAATGTGTTCCTTACTTATTAAGCTGAAAACTGCTTCTAGATGCTGAATACTGGTAAAAGTCTCAAAACCAGTGTATTTGTGTAAACCATTACACAAAACAAGTCTATTCAGGAATTCCTGTAGACAGTAGCATGGACATTGAGTTAACCTTTTAAAATAGATGCCAACAGTCTAGTTGCAAAGAACAGAGTGTTCAGATAACTTCACTATGATTTTGGTTGCGAGATGTCTGCAAATAGACTGATTTTTATTGTTTATTTCAGGACCATGAGTGTACCTTTCTGATTAACTCACAGCTATGTATATTCACTTTTGGAGAGGACTGAATTCCATTTCATGACTGTCCACAGGCTGCATCATAAATTCAAGACTACACACTCCCCTCTCTCCACTGATCTCCCACAGATGCCAAAAGGAAGCTTGCACAGAGATCAAAGGAAGAATCTGGGCTCTGTGTAGTAAAATAAAACTTTCAGTTGTTTTTTTTTACATCACACTCAGAACAGCTTACTGGAAAATGTTCTCTTTGCTAGGATTACTGCCACCCTTGCTCCTTTTTCTCTCCCCATCCTTCTTTCTTTTCTCTGTCTTCTTTTTCTTCCCTTATCCCTTATCTGTAATCACAAATTCCCATCCCCTGTGTAATGTGTTGGAATGGTCACTGGTTAGCATGCAAAGTGCCACCATTAACCATCAGTAGTCACACTCTCACAAGTGTTGAGGAGCAATGGTTTGAATATGCCGTCAGACTCTAAGACACAGCACAAGGGCCCTCTTTGCACTTTCTTCCTGCACAAGAGAATATTGCTTATGTATATCTGCAATGTCACAGCTGCGTTTAACTCCCCCCCGACCCCTCACACACATTTTTCAAGGGGCAAAAATCAGAACCCAGGCACTTACTACCACATCCATATCAGACATTCATCCACGTGTTCAGTGTCTTGCCCAACCAAAGTACTCAGCACCAGGTAGTCTCTGTACCGCACTCAAGCACTGTAGGCAGAGACAGGTTAATATGCCAGCCCTAAGTGCTGCAAACTAGCTATTAATAAATAGAATTTATCAAGTTCAGTAGCATGTGGTTTTCTCTCCAGCTCAAAATGGACTTAGATCAGCAAAGATAGAAACTTCTGAAAACCTGTGCTTTGCCTGTTCTCATAACCATAGGCATGTAAGGTCAACATACCTTACACCAATAGAGAGCTTTTTGCACGGGAATTCCAGTGTGCTTTAGAAACCCCTGTTTCTAAACAAGACATTTTTAACAAGAGCCTATGAAGCATGGATCTTATCTCCACTTTTGAAACTGTAAAACTGAAAGGAAACGATGTCCAAGCCCAGAACAGGTCCTGGAATCATCTTTACAGTTAAGTCACTAGATTGTGTTGCCTTCACTAGCTTTTCACATGCACAAGAAGAGATTGCAATCTCTCTTTCATGGTGAGCTGAGCAGTTCGTCTATCCTAACTTTCCCAGCTGAACCGAAAACGTGCTTATACAGAACTAGACTTGATACACCAGCAGAGATGCTACCACTCCTTCAACGCCCTCCTCAGTCTACTTGAGTGTCAATAATGTTCTTACAGCCGTTGACACAAATTAGTGCAGGTAAAGCATTCCTCACTCTTGCAGTTAATAAGTGACTAAGAAAGCCTATCAACTTATGCAGAAGAGGTTATTCTCAACCAACAGTAGATGCAACAGTTTGCAACCAACAAGCAGATTGAATGACAACCGACTGAAAAAGCTCCCACTGTTTCACTTGATATTTTTAATTATGTTTCAGAACTGAATTCTAACAAACTTATCAAATATCAAGAAAGTACTGAGGCTTGAGAATGGCACAAAGGGTGTCATACTGACAGACGTGGAAACTGAATTCTTTTACTGAGCAATAAATTTTAGCACAGAAGGCAACTGTAGAGCCTTCTCTCTATCTAGCCTTCAACATCGTTCTATTGCTACTATGAGAATGATGTCAAAATTTTACCAGCATGCCATCCACTCCACAGATTGGACAGTTTGGTGTCAAATATTGTGGCAAGATTTGACTCACACTTGGGCACAGACTTGGGATCACCCTAATAATTTTATAGATGACCCCAAACATCAGCCATGTCATGTCCTAGAGTAAAAGAAATTACTTTCAGATGTTCTGTTTGCCTTCTCATCACCAATCTGCTATAATCAATCTGCTTTGAAACTATCTAATTTTCAACAATTTGCATTAATTAAATGTAAGCTAGTCATTCAAACAGTGTTTCATTCGAACAGCCATCAGATCCCTTTACCACCACTCAGTAAACTGCAGCAAAAGTATTCCTGATAATAATCTTACTAATTCTTCACACTCTCACAGCTAGAAGAAATGTGTGCATCCAGAATCCACAACACTGGGATCAATGACCAAACCCCTGTGAATGCAAATGAACAGAACTGGATCCTGTCCCCAGGACTGGAACTTGCATTTCTCACTGAGGGAGAGTTTAATCGTGCAGTGTGGTGAGGCAAGAAGAGTAGGGCCGTAAGTGAAAAGAGTTCACAGTTGCTCAGTTCCAGCTTAAATGAAGAACAAGAGTTAAGGGCTCTAATTTCCACAATTAGCATAAACACTTTCAGGGACACTACACTGCCTGGGAAATAGCCTTAGCAACGCCTCGCTAAGAGTCCCCTGACCTTGCCCCTCCCAGCTCATCCGCTGTGCGTTTACACCAGGTGGTGAAACTCTAGTAGGAGGCAAAAAGTCCTGTCTGTGATAAAGCAAGGGGAAATCAGGAAAAGCCTGCAAAGCCACTCTCCCCCCCCGCACATGACCGAACAGTAGCGGCACACTGGGCACGGCTGGCAGATGTAGGGTTACTAGTCCATTACCTCCCCTGCTCCTCTAAATCCAACCCAGGGAGTCCAGCAGAGTTAATTCTAGTTTGCACCAGGGTTGCACAGAAAGGCACAGAGATGGTTTGGGGGGGTAAAGCCTGGCAGTGAGCAGGAGGGCTGTGCATGGTGGACCACCCGTGTGAAGTGGGGAAAACGTAGTCAAAAGGGGAAAACTTCAAACAAACATATGAAAGTAAACCTAAGGATCATATCCTTTATCCACAGAAGTGAAAACGAAGATTTTAAGGACAGACTCATCAATGTTCAGAATCTCTCTTCAGATATGTGGTGAAATTTGTTCTAAGTAGTGCTAGAAGCTCCAAAAACTCCTGTGTTATAAATCAGTTTGCATATAAGTCGTTTTCTATCAGGACCACTTGAAGTGATTTTTTTTCCCAGTGCGTGTGATTTCAGTAAAACAACCTGTTACTCTTTAAAGTTTTGCTATGAATTACTGTTCATCCCCTCAATACTATTTCTAGATAACTTCAGCCAGAGAAAACACCTCTGAGCCCTACGGAAATTTCTCCTTTTGCCTGATCCTACATATATCAGAAGCCACCCTCCCCAAGATTTGGGGAGGGGAGGCGGAGGGTCCCTCCGTGGAATTACGTCTGCATCCGGCCGCGCTCAGCCTGAAATGCCCCTGGCGCCCCGTCTCTCTCGCCTTGTCGTCCCGTCCCCCCGCACACATTCCGCCTCGCCGGAGGCTCTGCTTCTCTGGGATTCTGCACCCCTAAAGCCAGACCCCTGCGCTGCACCGCGGGTTCTCTCCCCTCCCGCCTCGCCGCCGGTGCAAACCCCGGAGGCTGCACCCCGTCCCTTCCCCGTGCGCCCCCAGCCCCCAGCGCGGGCGGACTGGCCCCGGCGGCATCGCTGCCCGTCCCGGCCCCGCTCCCAGTCCGAGCCCCGCTCCCCGCTCACCTCGTCCCGCCGCCGGGGCTGCTCCTGCCGCCACCAGCTCCTGCCCTTACTCCGGCACTGGGCAGGGCGGCGGCAGCAGCATCCCCCGCCGGCCCCCCAGCTGCCGCGGCGGCACTTGCAGCCTCACGGGAACC
>VXBW01001798.1:1992986-2014363 GCA_013400375.1 Thinocorus orbignyianus
ACGGGCCACGCAAGGAGGGGCGGGCGGCGGCGGCCACTGCGGGGACCCGCCCGGGCGCGCCCCGCTCCGCGCCGCCCCGCTGCTCCTGGGTACGGCGTCCCCGGCCAGGGCATCGTGGAGACCGCCCGAGGAGGTTGCAGGAACGTCGGGTACCTCTGCATGAACCTTCCTGCGTCTGCCCGGGCTGCGAGTTCCGCGGCACGGCACGGCGCGGCACGGCGCGGGGGGTACGGCCGCGGTGCGGGCGCTGCTGCCTGGCTGTGGCGGTTCCCCGGACAGGCTGGCACCCAGGTTCTTAGCCGCGCGGCTGTGGAGACACTGCTGTTGGAAGGGAAAGCATCCCCCCCACCTCAGATTTCTTTTCAAGACTGGGTTCGTCTTCCAGTTCACATCAAAAAAGTCTGGCCTTCTGCTTTATGCTGTTCCCTCTTAGCTGAATCATGGAATCACAATTATGGAACTGTCAGAGTTGGAAGGGACATCTAGGGGTCATCTAGTCCAACTCTCCTGCTGAAGCAGGGTTGCCTAAAGCACATCACTCAGGACTGCATTCAGGCAGGTCTTGAAGGTCTCCAGAGAAGGGGACTCCACCACCTCCCTGGGCAGCCTGTTCCAGTGCTCTGTCACCCTCACCCTGAAGAAGATCTTCCTCATATTCAAATGGAACTTCTGATGTTNCCTCGTTAGGTTTTGCTCTGCCCAGCTCTCCAGCCTGTCCAGGTCAGGCTAGATGGTGGCACAGCCCTCTCAAGTATCAGCCAGCCCTCCCAGTTTGGTATCATCAGCTGAGGATACACTCAGTCCCCTCGTCCAGGTCATTGATGAATATGTTGAACAAGACTGGACCAAGTATTGACCCTTGGGGGACACCACTGGTTACAGGCTTCCAACTTGACCCTGCTCCATTAATTACAACCCTCTGAGTCCTGTCACACCCTCTCAATCTGTCATGCCAGTTCCCAATCCACCTCACTGCCCCCTCATCTAGCCCACACTTCCTTGGTTTCCTAATAAAGATGTTATGAGAGAGTGTCAAAAGCTTTGCCTGAACCGAATGTGGCAGTGATACCAGAGACTTGTGTCTCTTCAAGCATAAAATTCTCAGCTCACTCTGTACGGTTGAACTGTTGTGTGGCTCTATCGATACATACAGCTCCAGATTTGCCATGTCAACCAATTCATTTGGATCTTTAGAACTGAAATGCAGAGAATGAAATGTTTTCATCATTGTTTGCTAGCACTTACATTATTACACTGCTTTTCACATCCAAAGATCTGTCAACATTGGTTGAGAGCAACACTCTCTTTTGGGATTACTGTACAATTTCTATCTGAAATCTTTTAACCTCATAAAATGTTTTGGGTTTGTTTGTTTGTTTGTTTTTGTTTTGTTTTGTTTTAAGGAAAAGTAGCACCTAGCCCTATAGTCAGGTTCTGGTGCTATTCTAGTGCCCAGTCCTAGTGGTCTGGATCTGTCCTGAGAGTCTAGTTTTCAATTCTCAAATAGTAACAACAAAAATGTTGTTAGAGTTGCAATGTACTGATGAGAGTGATACTGACTCTATAGTAAAAGTGCATTATATTTTTCATCCTGAAGAGGTGACAAAGACCTTTACTTCTGGAGGAGATCCCTGAGACCTAACTTTAGTGCATGACTACTCCGTGTATTCTTGCAGAATTACTAGTGGACTTAGTCACCTAGATCCTCACATAGCTTTTCATGTATTAAGATGCAGTTAATTTTGATAAATAATTATATTTGTCTTCCCATTTCTACTGCAGTACACTAAATTTTTAAGAAATAGATCGTCATCCTTATGATAGTTATTACAGTATAATTGCACAATCAAAATGAAATGACCTTTATGACCAAATACTTTCCAGATTAAAAAAACCCCAAAACTTATTACAGAAGTGAATGAATAGCTTCTTAAAATCTTAATTGTGTTTAATTGGAGATGGTTCCAAATAAAAGGTCTACAAATTCAGAGAATTCCCTGTTAAGGTAAACATTCATTTAGGGACCCAGGCAAACCTAACATTTCCCTGCAGGAGTCAAAAGTGTTAATGTTTCGAATCCCAGATAAAAATAAACTTTTGTTTGAAGAAACATTAGAGGTTTCTTTGTACAGCAAGTATTTGGAGTCAGGTTTTTCAGGACTACACTGTAGCATGGCAAATAAACTTTTTTTTAAGGCTATTCTCTGGTTGTACAGAAACTGGAGGAAAAGAGGAAGTCAGTTATTTTAAGTAATCACCTAGCTATAGTTACGGGGCAGAGGCAGACAAGATGGAAGAAAACAAAACCTATAAAATGGGATGTCAGGTTGTGGTATATTTGCAAACTTCTTTCACAAAATCTGTAAGTCAGATACTGCTGTATTAATTGCTGCCCTACCCCCACTTAGGTAACCATGGAATTTATGCCGTAGGTTTTGCATGGCCCAGTATCTGAGGCACGGTTGTATCAAGTAGGAAACAATTTAACAGACAGAGGTTTTTTTATTTGACTTGAAATTACTTGTAGCTCCCCATTATCTGTCATTTCATCACTTTGTGATTCCTTCTTTCACCATGACATCAGCAACAGAGCAAAAGCTGTTTCCACTGATGAAAGTGGGACAACAGAGAGGGAGCAGGACAAGCCCATAGGGTCTTTCTGTACTCTTGCTGGACAACCCATCGCTTCCTAGTGTCTAAGGTGCATAAGCCAAGGTAGTAAAGTTACACCCGTTCAGGGCCCTTGTATCTAAGCCTGAGCAACATGACAGGCATTCTTCCTCTCTCACACCTACAGCGTTCCAGAATGCACTTTGTCTAGGCACCCTGAAATCCCAATGTTTGGAGAGCTCAGCCAGGATGTAGAAGGCTCAAGTCCTCCTGTGTCCAAGCAGATTTGAAACCACACCTCTCACTTAGGAAGAAAATAGCCTAAACATCTAGCCACAGAGCAGAGGAAAAATTACTCATGCTGTCCTTTTGAAACCCACTCGGTCCTTCATTTTGTTTCACATGGCCTCATTTTATTTTGAATCAGGTGGGAGGAAAAAGAAAGAGTAGGTTCCTTGCAGCAGAGAAACACTAACATTTTGAGTTCTGTGCTAATGACAGTTGATTGTGATTTTAACTCTATCACTCTCTTTGTAGATGAAGCTGTCATTTTCAGTAGATGCTCTGGATCCAAGCCAGCTTCAGTAATGATGTAATCTGGGAGCTAGTTCTTGTATCCAGCTTCTCTATGCCTTTGCCATATGCAATACGTTCTTAAAATATGGCATATATATAATAAGCAAAAGCTAAATATATTATTTCTATTATTTAATTCTCCAATTATTGCAATCTAAACAGCATTAGTAATTCAGTAATACAGTGCATGTGAAAGAAACAAAGTAACAAATACTGAGAATCACTTATACTTTGGAGGCACATGAGAGTAAAAAGAAAAGGAATACACAAAACTACAGACAACATGCAGCTGTTTCTTCCTTCAAAACTACAAGTCAAAACCGCCTTTCAATATTTCCTGGAAATACCACAAGCACTTACACAAGGAAGCGCCAGGAAGGGCTGAGCTGGAACACCAGACCTAAGGCTAAAGAAGAGAAAAGCTGAGGTGGCAACGGAGTTCTATGGTTTCCACAGCAGTGTGGTCACCTCTACTTTGCTGTGGCCTTCAGGGCTTGATCTCAAAGGATCAAAGGCTGCATTGCCAAGCAAATTTGTCAAGATGCAGCAGGTCCCTTGTGATGGAAAAGAACCTGTGGTGTCAGTGGGGAGACTCTTTAGGGATCGACAAGGAGTGTCTCACAGAACATGGAGAGTTCAGAAGGACAGAAGGACCCTCAGAATCTTGTAGTTTCCTCTTGCAAGGATTTTGTTTGATTGCAGAGCTGGAATGGCTTCTGACTGTATATCATCAGATGCCCAAGCATGTTAGCAATTCAGAGGCAAAAGTGGCTTGGGAGAGAGGTGGGCAACTGCTGGGAAGAAGTCCTGGAAGAGACCATTGATTGGAATGGGATCTGTAGTCAGTTGGACATACTGAAGAATTTACATATTTAACAAATCTTATTGTGCAGCATTAAGGCAAATAGGGTCTCAAGGAATGCCCTCTAGGGCATAGTTGGACAAGTTATGTTTGGCTGCTGATTCTTTTGATGATGCCTCTGATGATCCCTGGTCATGAATAATGGCTCTTTTGGATAGCATTGCACACCCATCTTACACTGGCTGTGTGGATGACTTAGTCCTCTCCAAATTAATTTCCTTGTCAGTAGCCAGAATAGGGAATGTGCAGATGCCATGAGGTGATGGAGTCTCACAAAGGTATGGGGACATGTGTTGATGCAAACAGAGCAGATGTCAGCTTGTAAGGCAGAGTACTGAGGGTTGCTCTTTGCATGCAGGTAGTTTGTTCACCCACTGCTGGTCCCCTCCAGGTGTGCAGGGCAAAACAATCCCACAGAAGCATTTTCCTGCAGAAACTCTGCAGACGGTTAAGAGGACATTTAAAATCATATCTCTAAATAGCAAGCTCTTTGACCATTATCTGGACAAAGATGTAAATAATCTCCCAAACAGAACTCTTGCAGCTTTCCAGTGCAGCAGTCGCTCAGCTCTCCAAAAGGTCTTGAAAGGCTCCCCAGTCCACCTGGCCCGAGTCAGGAGTGTAGATTGGTGCTAGGACAGGCTTGCTTCTCCTATAACTTAGCCTCTTCCTGCTTATCTATGTTGCTTAGCCAGGGTGTGCATGTGGTTGGGGAAGAATAAAGGGTCAGGAAGAAGGTGTAAAGGCTAGATGACAAGATGCAAAGTCAGATGGGATAACTGGAAAGTCTGATATTCATTCTGATAGAGCTTTCTAAGGTTTCAGCTGGTGCTTGCCACAGGTGTGCTTAATATAATGGGTGCGGATAGAAGTGGCTCGAGCCAGTTGCCTGGGAAACTGAAACCCAAATTTGAGCCAAGTAACTAAAGGCTGAGTCTTGTTCCCAAGGCCTGATATGGTGAATTATACTGATAAAGCCAAAACCGGGCTTTCTGTTGTTTTGTTCTGTTACATAAGTTCAGGGAAGTATGCGGCAGGGAGAATGTCTATGTCTGCCTCAACTTCTTAAAATACTTTTATTGCTAATAAAAGAAGCTAGACTATTAGTTTGAAGACTGACAACCCAGAAGGCTGAGGTCTTTCCATTGGACAGGCTGAGCACCACAGACAAGAACCCCTCAGTCCCAGTATGTTTCTCATCTTTGGCTTCTATAAGAGAAAAGGCTTGAATAACAAGCCTTCCTCTCTGCTGAGACTGAATGACTAGGACTCAGAAGCAACGTATGCAAGCTGAGTTTTGAGTGGGATTCGGAGCAGATTTGAGCTGTTAAGCTCTAAAGGAAATGCTAGAGAGAGGCTGGGGCTATTACAGGGTTGTGAAGGTGACATACTTTGGCTATGTAGATGTAGCTATATCACTGTCTAGTGGCTGTCCCATGGAACACAAGTCCCCTCACTGCAGCTAGAATTTATGGATACACCACGTGCTCTAATAATGAGTTCTATGTTTTTCAAGCCAAAAATTCTTCTTCCCCTGCTGAGGACCATGAAGTCTGCGTGTCTGCAACACATGAATTTCTTACAGAGGAGCAATCTGATCTTGAAGGGCAGTTGATGTTTTGGTCAGTGAAGGAATGAAGAAAGGAACCAGATTTTGGTGACTAAATGCTGAAAGGACTAGACTGGTATTACACTATACAAAATGAAATCTGCTGGTCCAGCTAGGAGTGAAACATACACAAAGCAAAATCTGAATTAAAGGCTGCTAAGGAGAGACAGCACCCAGTGTGCATTGGATAAAACCAGCAGCCCTGTGGACTGAGGACAATCCAACAACAACTTGAGCCCAGCTCCACAAATGTTATTGAACAAGTCTCAGGAAGGTGTGTCCTATGTGAATTAGCCTTAAACAAAGAGGACTAAAAATCTCAAGCCCGTTCCTTCTTCCTCCCTGCTGTCTTGGTTTAAAAAGTTGAAAAGTCATGATTAAATTGGCTGAACTTGTTATTTAATATGTTTTATTTAGTTTGTATCTATGATTTTTTAAATATTTACCATATTGCTAAAGAATGGTGACTGTTTTCATAGAAACTGGAGATGGAAGAGACCCAGTAAGTTCACATCCAGTCCATACCCCCTGCTGCCATTGCAGAATTGTTCTGCATGTACCTTTTCCAGGACACCCTCCAAACCCATTTTAAAATATTCTACTTTCTTGGCAAGGATCTGTGCTCCTCATGTACAGATCTGGAAATAGCTGGTGATGTCCATTCTCACCTTTTCTGCACTCCTTTTCCTCTTCATCTTCTGTGTACTCATATTCCTTTTTCAGGCACTTCTTATTTGGTTATCCTTAAGTGTCTCTTCTCCCTCCTTAGCTTTTTTAAAAGGTTCTGCACAGTTAGGCAGGGCTACTCTGGCAGATACAAGCAGCCTAAGCAATATCATTTGAGCAGTTATTTGTTGAGCAACCCTGGAATATCCTGCCCTGGGGAGTATCAAAAACCAAAACAAAAGCTCCAAGGTATTTGCTGAATACCAAAGCAGAAGCACACAGAGAACATTGTCCTTCTATTAATCACAGCCAAGCACACTCTTCTTAAAATCCTATTTTGCTACAACTTTTCAGCAACAAATTTTCTTTTTAAAATGTTGTTTATAACTCTTGTAGCTCCTTTGTTTATTATTCAGGCCCTGCATTTGTTTGATCTATAGGTCCCATTTGGCCTACTTAGGGCAGCTTAGTGAGTTGGCTGTTCTCCCTCATGACAGAATTGTCTTGTGCTTTAGGAGCTAGTCACGGATAAAATAACAGTTTCATGTCCACATTTCATGATTGCAAAGAAAACTTTGCAGACGTGAGCCAGTCAAAATGCATGTTCTGATATCTGCACCACAAGGCTGCCAGCTTCAAACAACAATCCTGAGAGGTAGGACTTGCCTTCCACATTTCAGCTCCAGAACCTGTTAACAACTATTTAAAAATCATTGTGGTGAACAGTATCTCTGTTTGCTCACACACGAAAAGAGACAACTAGCATGAAAAAACAGGCCACTGAGGATGAAGCTTTCCAGCGTTAGCACAATAACTGAACTGAAGGCAAATTTTTCTCGTGCCTGGCTGCCTGCTTCTTTCCGACAGGCTTGTCCTGTATTCTCTGATCTTCTTTCCTCGGTCAGTTTTGTTGCTTGTTTGGTTGTTTTTTTTTCCTTGTAATACTAGTTCTCTCACTGTCTTCCCTCACTTTCACACTTCTACTTCTTCTCTATATTTCCAAAATTTGGTTTGGAAAAGCTACAGAAAAAAATTGCACACACTGCCCTGTCTGTAGGTCTGTAAACGTTATTCTCTTTATGTTAGTTGGCATTTTGTGCTAGTGAAGTATTGGGATGGTGTACCATCAAATCTGACCTCAAAGGAGGCTTCCAAACATCCCTTCAGTGCTGACAATCCAAGCAAAAGTTACACTATAGGATCAAAAGCAACAGAACTACATTGAAATCAGAAGACTTTGAAGTTACAGGTGGATAGCTTAAGAAAATTCCCCACCCCCACCCATTTAGAAGTGCTTTTGAAGGATCTATAGGTACATATTCAAAATTTTCAAGATCAAAACTGAAACTTATAAGTGCTCATTTACTCTTGGTAAGCCTCTTCATCTTTTCTCACGTTTAATGCATCTCCTTAGCTCCTGTCCTTCCTGATCTCCTGCTGCACTTCTATTAAGACAGCACGTCACATAAGTGTTGTATTTTAGCCAGATTTCTAGCCATACGCATATAAGCTTGGTTTACTGGCTTCTTCTCCCAACTCCTTTCTCTTGTAATTTCTGTTCCACTTTTGAGTTGCACATATGATCTGTCCCAAAATTGCAGCCTTTCCAGAGAATTTACACTTTGAATAATAAACAGCATACTAAGAACAGAATGATCTTAATTAGCTCATACACTAAGAATAATTTTAAAATATGATTTATTTAAAAAGACTATTCTGTTTCATGCGATCACACATGTGAGTAGATTTTGACAGAATGGCTGGGTATAATGTGGGGTTTGTGTTTGGTTTTGGTCAGTTCAGGTATTATCTGTCTGGACAAACACTAAATAAGAGATGAATCTTAAGTTCAGCTGCTGTTGTGGTTAGTTATTCATGATGATGAGGGTTTAAGCTACTTTTCCCTGAGATCTTTGTAAGTTAAAGTTTTTACTGTAGTAAAGGCTAAATCCTAATGCACTCCTTCATATAAATTACAGGGATCTGCCTATCTACAAATTAGTCGCTGTCTCCTGTTGTTGTCTAATAACAATAGACAGTTGAAGAACTGGCAGTGCAAGTAGTGATTTGTAATGCAGATCCATTAGGATATTTTCTGTGCAACACGTAACAGAAGGTAAGCAAAAGTATAAGGCTGCATCAAAAGATCTGAACAGATACTTCAGTCAGGACCTTAACATTTGGGTTAAAAAAAGAATAAATCTTAAAACCAGGATGAATGTAGCTCTTTGTATCTTTTCAAATTTGCACAAAATGTCATCAGTCTTACCTCAGCACTTCTACTCAGTCATTCACAATACTCTAATCTCTTCAGGTGGTTTTGTGTTATTCATGATGAGAAACTCACACATATTGACACCTGTGCATGTATTCTCTGTGGCTCAGTCCTCAACTGCTATGAAAGCAGTTGGACATCTCAACAGACATGTAGATGAACATCAAGTTAACCTGAACAATGCTGTACAAAAAATGTATTAATTTATAAAATGGAGATCTGCCTCTGATTTGCACTGCTGTGGCAACATACGGAATAGTGTATCAAGTGCAAGTGTTCTCACTTTGAGACAGATGGCCTTAAAACTGGAGATGAGCAGAAAAAAGGACACAAGAATTATTAAACATTTGGGAAAAATGCCTCAATGAAATTGTGAAAGAGAGAGATTTGTTGAGTTTATGAAAAGGAAGGTGAAGGTATAAGATTATCACAGCCATTGAGTATCAACATGGTGGAGGGGAAAATGGTAATGAAGAGCTCTTCAGTTTCAAAGCCAAAGACAGTATTATGGTAGTAAAGCAAAAAGTAGATAACCGTACCTGTTTGGTGTTCAAAGCTAGGCAAAAAGAGATGGGTCAGCCCTCAACTTCTCATAAACAGACAGATACACATTCGCTTGCGTTTAAACCCAGACACATAGCAGGGCAAGTGACATTTATTGGAATTTTAATTCAAGCAAATTCAGACTTGAAATCGATTACATTTTGTAATACTGATGACAAATAGCTGTCAGAAAAATTATCAGCAATTTCTAGTACAATCTCCTGCAATCTAAAACTTTTCAATTCAAAACTGTTTGTTTTAATAGTCCAAACATTAATTCCAAATCCAACAGTCTCTGTGACAAGAGGTCAGACTACACATTCCCAATGCTTTCTCCTGTCTTTATAACATCGCACCCTCTGAATTTATGCCTTTATTGCAATATTGTTTGATCATCAGTCCTAATGAAGCTCTCATTAACCACCTCTGCTTTCCTGTGAAATGGTCACATGTACTGTTCAGCCACTGCTGAATAAATCTAGTCATTAAAGAAAGGAAATAATTAATCTCCTCTTGCCTTCTGTTACAGCTGCTAATGAAATGATATGGTATCTATAATGTACATCAGAAAGTACATTCTGTTTCCTTGTAAAAACACAAGAAGTAATTTAAAATGTTGCTATTGTATTGCACCTACTTTTTGTCATATACCTTTCTGCGCTTACCATGCCTTAGAACATATTCTTGGGAAGAGTGAGTCTTCAGGCTTCTATAGAAAATGAGATTTTTCTGGGTGGCTTTTAAACACTCAGTTATTGGTCAATATTGACCTTCTGTTTGAAGGACAAGGGAAGAAGAGGTGTCAGTTATGGCGTTTGGCTATATATCCTACTACATTATTTTTCTACATCAGCCTTAATAGTTTCTATGACAAAATGCCTCAATTAAGGAAGTTATCTTGCTTCTTGGAAAGGTCTTTGTTCCAAAGACACACTTGGTTATGTATTGCCTCTCCTTTGCTAATAGGAATCAACTCTCTTGAATTAATATCCACACTCAATATTGCAGAGATTAGTTTCAGCTAGTTACAAGAATGGGTAACTCTGTAAACAAACAGGCAGTGATTTATTACATAGGCCTTTAGTGCTGGGTATTTGAAAATAATTTTTCCTCCTTACCAGCTGTGACTCAGTCTAATTGCTTGTAACAAATCTTTGTACAGTCTTGTTTACCTCATTATCTGTCAGTGACTGGCCAGTTTAACTAACTGATTCCATGGCCACATCCATGCCTCTACCTGGTAGCTGATTCAACAACTTGTTCACTGTTGAAATAAAACAAATGAACCTATTATCATGACACAGATAATTTTGGATTTTTAGTGGAAAGAAAGGGTGTAACAAGATACGCAGAAGAAAATCATATATCACCTGTCTGTATCTGAGACTATGGCTTCAAGAAAATCCTCCTAGCAGAGCCACAAGTTTAAAAAATTCCTATTTGCCTCCCTTGGCCCCAGATAGTCACTTATCCCTCTTTGTTGTGTGTATTTGACTGTGGAGATGGACAGGAAATCTGGGAACTGATCTAATTAAAGAATCAAATTTGGTCCTGTTCCCTGTACAGCCCCACAATCATTGGTATTATCATCACTAAGAAGGCTAGATGGAAACAGGAAGGGGACCTGCCTGAATCAGTAGAAATAGCTTTAAAAAGTGGCCTAAACCAATGCCTCTATTCCTTGAAGGTTTCTGAAACTATTCTAAGAAATAATCCATAAAACATTAATTAGTCTGAGGATGATTTTTCCGAAGGGCTAGCCCTTGCTTAGAGGTTCTCAAAATGCTTTTATAAGCTAAAGTCATTCCTCAGGTTGAAAGGCCCTGAGCCTTAATATAATTAAGTTTCAATCAGAGGCAACTTTTTGCCTCTCAATGCTCATCTCAAATTTTTAGGAATTTGAGGAAAGATTGATAGAAGCACAATTAGAATCTAGTTACTTGCATCATTTCATATTTTCAACTCTGAAACTACAGGAAGCACCTTAAACATAACTTTCTAGTTATAACAAAACTTCAACGATCAGTATCATTAATTCACAGTTTTCCAACCTAGAATGACTGAATGACAGTGCTCAGAGGTGACATTCCACGCAGTATTCCGGAGTCTTAATATTAGCATTCTACATTTTTCTTTATGTTGATCATTCCACAGTCCTTCATCAGTAATTATCATACTTACTGCTTTCACCATTTGCCTTCTCTTTTAGTCATTATACTTGCTTTGCTTGTTTGCTTTTCTCAGTAGCATTCACCATCCTCATAAAGTAGTCACTATTTTTTTAACTTGCCCAGAATCCAATTTATTTTGCTTGGAATTTGAAATAAAATTATCATCCATCATCTCGTAAGACAGAAGGCAACATTTGGCACAGTAGCTTGGTGCTACTAATATTTTTCAGATTTATTTTTCTGTTGCTGGTTTGTTTTGGGTGATGGCAAAAATTTTGTCATTTTGCAGTGATTGGACCTTTTTCTTTTTTTTCTTGTTGTTTGCTAATTTTTGTTTATTTCATTCTTTGTTTTTAGAAGTGCTTGTATAGTACCAGAGGACTTACGCTGATTACAACTGATTACAATTCAGCTACCAGCTGTTTGCATTTCAGCTTCTTGTTAAAATCTGTAGACTTGGAGATTCCACGGGAAGACCAAAACCCTGACATGTCCACATCTGGAATGGTGTCTTCAGGTCTGGTCTTTCCCACTGAAAACAAGATATACTGCAACTACAAGAGTCACAAAGTAAAGCAGTAAGAATAATCAGTGCACAGGAATTACTTATGTACAGGGAGAGACTATATAGGCTGTTCAGCTTGGAGATAACACAGCTGAGGTATGTTATGACAGAGGTCTGAAAAATCATGAATGGTCTGGAAAAAGCAAAAAAGGAATTTGCCATTTCTCAGAATACAAGAAATGGATTGGGGGGCAAGCAAAATGATATGGAGAAGTGTTGAACAAACAAAAGGATGGAATGTCTTTTCCACACAGATTGTGGAGTTTAGTGACAAGGAATGTCATTAAGGCCAAAAATATGGACGGATTCAAAATGGATTTGACAATCTCATGAAAGAAAGCTCCAACCGGAATTGTTCTGACTTGTGGAGAGGACTTGAACTGGTGGATTTCTAGAACCTGAGAGAGAACTGAACCACATTTGGACTGTTCTTATTGTCATTCCCTCAGCATTTGCCACTGGCCTACAGAGGTGGTATGCTACTTTCTTAAGTGGACCTTTACTACAACTGAGGATGGCTGTTCTTATGTGCTTAGGAAGGTTGGGACCAGAGAGGGAGAGAGAGATGTAGCAGAGTGTTGAATGCACTGGCATATGAGTTCCAGTCATCAGTGAGAAAGTGCTGGACAATGTGATTGTTAGTTGACTGCTAGACAGGAAAGGCAGAGATAAAGAAAACAGGGAAAGAATCTGCCTTTTCCTCTCCTTGTCTTGTACTTTCAAGTGACCTAGTTTGCAGTTTTCACTGTGAGGCTGCTGTTTGATCTCCCGTCTTTCTCACATTTTCATTTTCTTTGTGACCCCTTGGCTTGGGCAAGCAGTCTCCTTTTTTGTCCTTTTTTTTTTNTATTAGTCTTTCAACATGATCACCATAGAGGTGCATATGTAAGGTGTTTGTGGCTATGTCTGTTCTATTCCTGCCTCACACAGCCCCACAACATTCCCTAGTCAAGTATCAGAAGCAAGATATCAGTTAAAAAATATCTGCCCTAAAGTAAACCTTCCATATTCCATATAATTTCCTTTGTCACCAGGAGCCCTATAAAAGTGGAATTTCTTCTGAAGGTTGCTGTTCTTCTCTTCTAGCCATCATATTTCTTATTCCAGTTACTTTAATGTTGCTAATGGTTTCCCCTTGTTGTGCACCCAATGTATAAACAAAGGTCTTTTTTCACAAAACAAAGTCAAGTTATCATCTTTGATCAGATTGTTTGGATCAGGTTCAGCTGACAACTGAGTTGTTTTTCCACCCCTATACATTTTCAACATGCTGCAAATCCCTTATGCTTGTGGGATTTCTTGTTGTTTGCCTGAGTTTCTTCAAAGGTTAACTTCTCCAAAGAGCAGTGTGGAAAAGAGAGGAATGCAGCAAATTTCCCAGAGAAAAGAATGTGTGTTGCTGGCAGAATATGATTACTAAGAAACATCTTGGATACCATCAAGCTAAAAGCATAAGGGCCGTGAAGTGAAAGAGTGCATCCACAGGAAAAAGGTGAAGCTGAAGCTGCCAGGCTTTTGAGCATATGGTGCACACGTGAAATAGATCTTCAAAGGTTAAAAGTTATTTTTTAACTCATGTAAACAGTTCTTTTGTGCTTCCACAGTGCCTTTTGTCTAGGGATGCTAAAGCGTTTTTGTAGCTTGGGGGACCATTACCTTATCTAACAATCAGGGACACTAATGCGCAGAGAGTGGAGGTGCAAAGTCAAGTCATGCAGCCAGAAATAAGGGCTGGCAACAGCAGGAACTTTCTCTGTGGACCTTGCTCTTACAGCATCAAGGATTTACTTTTTAAAAGGGCCAAATACTTTTTAGTAGAGTAATTATTAAGTAACCCTTCTGATAGCCAAAAAGACCATCAAAATGTGACTTTGTAGTGAAATACCTGTGACTAACCGAAGAGGAGACTGATGCCTACCTGAGCAACGAAGTATTATTATTCCCACTTTAGACATGAGATACTCAGTACTCATGAATGAAAGACATTTGCGACAATTCTTATGTGCACATACCTTACCTCTGCCCACCTTTGTAAGAGCTCCAATACTGGCACACATGCAGTTAGACAATGCAGCCATGTTTTCATTTAAATCTTAGCCTTTACGGCAGACACCGATGATTCCCCTAGCGTTAAGTCTCCACCTAGGACCCTGTACATTGCAGTGCTGAAGCATTCAGTATAAAATAAGTTATTTACTGGTTACAGAGCTTGACTACAGCAAGACCAGGCACGTTTCATCCAATCTATTAAACATCAGTGCTCAAAGTTCAAATGCGATTTATGCTCTTAATTGCTTACATATCTTTTCACTTGCTCTCATCAGCCAGGAATGAAACTAGAAAATAGCATAGTATTCTACAGATAGATCAGATTGTTCTTGCAGTATTTCAGACCCTGGAACCGAAATATGAAGTGGTTGTTTCTTTGATCTAGAAAGTCTGAATAACACCTAGAGTACCAAAATGATCTACAGTAAAGGGCATGATGGAATGTATTCATTTTGCCAATGTCTGTGATTTTAAACGAACCCCGCTAAACACAAGCAGATGTTTGGAAAACAGGCAAAGTTATTGGCAAAGGCCCTAATAACAACTGCTTTAGAAAAGTGCCTGATTTGCCATATCTGGATGGGCATCAGTGATGTGAAAAAATAGAGAAAGTTCACAGAGGAATCTCAAGCAGTTTTTTGTTTCTGTGCAGGTCTAATTTTGAAGTACCGCTTTTTCCTGAAGTGACACAAAGACCCTAAGCTTTCAAACAAAGTGAATGGAAATTTTGTGGGAAATAATCTGTGGGGAATAAAAGAATGGGGAGATATGAAATATTGATAGGCTGATTTTGAAAACCACTTTTTCCATTTGAACGTCTGAACATTTTAAACCTTTTAAAACATAAACATTGGAAATAAAAAGATTTTCCAGTTGAAAAAGAAAGCTTCATTTTGAAAACATTAAATTCAGATGTCATAACCACATAATGGTTTTGCCAGACTTTTACTGAGTCACTTTCTCACTAGCAGGGCTGGTTTCAAAGAATTAACCTTTCCTAATGAACAATGCTTTTCCTAATGAACAATGCTACTTCAGAAAATCCATAGCCAGTTTTAAGGACTGTGGTTAAAAGCAATGCAAAACTCCTTACATGGGGGCCTGGGACTACATGCTGCTTGTCAGTAACAAACATATCATCACATGGTGGTAACTAGCTTTTTATCAACAGTTGTCAAAAGGCACAGGTCAGCAAGACCAGCACAGAAAAAGAAGTGCTGATGCAGGTATCCTGAGTAGCAGGCCTGACCATGTAAGATGAGGAGATGATAACATGAAGTTGTTTTGGTTTTTTTTTCACAGGGGCTGGAATTACTGGAGGCATCAACTAGCCACACAGGTATGCGCACAGGGAAGTATGTTCTGTATGGCTGCAAATGAGAAAAGAAATTATTTACAAGGCTATTAATATATTGTCCCAAACGTGGTAAAGTTCAAAAGTACCTGATCGGATTAGTAAGTTGGTCCCTACTGCCTACTGACAGCTTCCTGGCACTTCCCACTAGCTATATCTGCATTGTACTGCTGATGTGATGCATTTCCTTAGGTGTCTGGGAAGTGAGCAACTACAGAAGGGTTACTGTGGAAAATCTATTAACACTACTGTGTACTGACTGCATATGTACAATGGTCTAGGATCCAGGAGCCATGGAAATGCCAATGGCTGGTTTAAGAAATGCCATTATTAATAAAAGATTAAGAATACTCATTTGGATGGACAACAAACAGGGATATTTGGTCTAGATAGTACAAAGGCATATTCCAACCAGAACATAGGATACTTAAAACAATAAACCAATAATTCCTTAATCCACATTTGCCAAACTTTGAAGCCTCTGAGTTTCCTCCACTGTGCTCTTTTTCCTTGCAGATCAAGTTTTGCCCAGATTCTAACCCTGTTCATTATCCATTTGCCATTCAGAAACATCAACATCCTTTTGTAAAATGGTTCAAGCAAGGCCCAGAATGTGGATTTCCTGTTGGAAAAGTAGTCTGCAGTGACTGAGATCAGTTGTTGAGCAGTTGGCTCAACAAGGAAGAATGGCCCTGTGGATCAGACAGTGGAGTGATTCTCAGGAGATCAGATTCTGTACCTTGCTCTTTCAAAGCCTTTCTGTATGGTTTTAGTTAAATTGGTTAACTGTGTTTTAATTCTCCCATGGCACAACATGACAGTACTTGACTACTTTTCTTGGGAATTCCTTGCATATTATAGTGATGTTGACAAATTGAGCACCTAAATGACTAGAGAGTTCCAATGCCAATTTCTGTGTCTGTCCTCACATATGCCTCAGTACTACAAAGACACCAAGACCTTCACAGAAGCCTTCTCTTAAATTTAGTCTCCTAAAGTGTTTTGTCAGCCTTTTTGGAGCTGTTTAGCTCCACTGTTTCAATTCCAGGCTTTCTCTATTGCTAAAAGGTTTAATTTATGCCAGATTATAAATCAAATTGCAGCTAATGGCAACAGGCATTTAATTTTTTTTTTTATCTGCTTTCAAATGCAGGAAATAAATTCCTTGGAATTTTCAGCTAGTCAGCCATCCTTCTAATTTCCTTTGAGCCATTTGTCCGCACATAATGTTAAACAATTGCTGTGGTCCATCTTAGATATTTCAGTAATTAGCTGTTCCTACATAAAATGAATATGACATGTACAGAATTAGACAAGCCTTCACATGGCCCCCTCGCTGAAGGTAACTTAATCTCTCAGATGCATTTCCTGTGGCTGAGACTCTATTGCATTGTCATTCTCAGGATGTGTTTCCACAGCAGAGTCTCCTGGAAAATCAGTAGGAAATAACTCTGGGCCAGATCTCAGTTGTCTATTTTCATCTGGGGTCTAGGCTGAAGGAAAGAAGTTGTTAAGGGAAAAGGTCCATGACACCAGTGACTTGGTTTTCACTCTCACCAGTGACACTGTAGAGGACCTTGAATTTTTTTCAGTCTGTGAATCAAGAATTTTTACTTAGTTTAAAAAAGAAATCCCCCCTTTCCCCCCCAAGTGCATCTTAATAATTTTTGCCTTATGAGACATCATACAAGATATTTAATTATACATTAGGCTGGAAGACTAACAGGCAGCAACATTTCTCTCTCACTGGAAATAAATTCTGCCGTGCAATCTGCTGCAGAAGTTTCTGAACAGAATGTAACTTCAGGCAAATGTCTTTACTCTTCCCCACATAGAGGAGCAGGAAACACTCACACCTCCAAATACGCAAACTCACACAGGTAAGTTCTCCTCCTGATCCTGGTCTATGTGCACTTTTTAGAAAGACAAAGAATGAGGCTGTGATGTTTCTACTGGTTCTCAGTATGGTTTATGCAGCATTGGTTCCAGGGCCTATTATATTTTCTGGAACAAAGTTTCAGAATTTTGCTTCTTCTCACAGATCTTAAGATGAGTTAAAAGTGGCTTTATCTCTCAGCTGCTTAATCACATCAGTTGCTTCCAGCTCTCGGAATGAGGAATAGAGTAAGCTTGATCCTCTTCAATAATAGACGTTTTTGCTAATCAGTGGGGGAAGACCAACGGACAAACATGTTAGGACAATTTGCATTATCTACCGTGTGCAAAATCTAACTCACTTTATCCTGACATCGCATTCCTACCAGCTATATCAGACTACTTGCTTAAAATAAAAACAGTAGATTTTCCCACTGAATGCTGAGTATGCATTCAGTAGCAGTATTGTCATAATATACTAAACGGATGCATTTTTTTCTGATTTTCTCTCACCGAGCTATTGTGAAAGTCCCGATGCACCAAGATCTAGATTTAGCTACCTAATGCTTGAAACTTTTTATCAGGAGCTACCGAGAATCTCGGGTTTTTTGACTCAGAATCTTTGTGGAGAAGTCACATAAGCCTGTGGTGATCTGCCGTCTTCTTCATCTTTTCCTATAAACAGCATTTTGGTTGTATTTACTTCACCTGGAAGAGCTGGGAAGGCAGAGACCCATTGCACTGTCTGCTATCCAATATACTGTATTTGTTGACATACTTGTTAGAGGTTATTCAAGAAGTGCACTTAAATCAGGAAATTTACTTCTCTGGATGCTTTTCCTGCATATGTTTTTCAAGCTTCTTGTGCCATTCAGCTTTCAGGCAACTTTTTATTCTCATAAGAGCAGGGTTAAGTCAATGGAGGGTCCAGTGACTTTTGTTTCTGACTCAGAGACCTAACACTGGTGAGATCAGCACAGAGACTGTTATTTTACTTCAAATTTCTCAGATGTGTACAGTGAAAGGTAGAAAAAAGATGCTCCTACAACAATCAAAGTATCAACTGCAACAACTCAAGTGATATTGATGGCTTTCTTCCAGAATAGTTTGTATTCTTGGAACACGCAGAGCTGCTGCCAGGACTGGAAGGGTGGAACATTCCCTATTATTATTTTTTTCCCTTTCTTTCCTGCGCATGTGAGAGGAAGAAAGGGAAGAAAAAGGAGTGGGGTTTTAAAGTACTTTTCAGATATTGCCAAGGCAAAAATTTCAGTTAATATTGCCTGTACAGTCAGAGTAGGAATGTACACAAAGCATCTCTGAGAAAATTAGTAATAGGTAAGTAACATTTTTATATAAAGCAAATAAATAATTTTGATAATGTCTCCAAGATTTTAACACCCATGTGCTCTTCAGTTTACCTCCTAAAACATTCAGGGAAAGCAAAAGTTGGCTGCTAAAAATCCATAATCAGAGGAATACTTGCTTCATTCTGACAGAGCCTTATGGCTTTGACTGCTGCCTTAGGTAATGCCATAAGGACATGATAATACTGTCTTTCCTTAAGATGTTGAGGCCACCAGGGAACATGTCAAATGAGTGCTTTGCAAAATGTCACTGCGACACCCCTATGAAGCTTCACACTTTTATCAGTACTACTTTACATTGCACTGTGGGAGTCAGTATGCTTGTGTAATAAAAGTGATGCTGGAGCTTTCCCCTACAGGTGCCTATTCACCCTACTTAAATATAAACTTAAATGGAAACTGTCATAGAGGCATGTAAGAGAATGGATTTTCATGTCTCAGATGTATTGTGTGGAGTGCTAGTGCAAACTGAAAGTATTTAGTATTAGGCGTCTTGTTTTTTCACAGTTCTGCCACATGAAGACTCTTTAGAGACCCTATTCTTGTCTGAACCTCTTGATTTTAGCAGTATTACTGAATTCCATTATTTTGATATTGATATTTATTTGTGAAATTGTACTTTTTCACACCAATAAAAGATTGAGAAAAGTATACACATTGGAATTGTACTGTACTATGTAGCTTAAAAAACAATGTACTTCTATTGATATGTGTCTAATGACACATGTTATATAGTGGAATCTATCTAACAAAAACTATCAAGCCTCTTTATTCACTGGCAGATCAGTCTCCCAGTCTCATTAGGTGTCCTGGTTTCAGCTGGGATAGAATTAATTTTCTTTCTAGTGGCTGCTGTTTTTCAGATTTAGTATGAAAGGAATGTCAATAATGCATAATGGTTTAGTTGTTGCTAGGTGATGCCTATATTATTCAAGGACTTTTTTCAGCTTCCCATAGAAGCTGAGAAGGAGCATAGACAGAACAGTGGACTGGCCAATGCAATACGCTATACCATAGATGTCATGCTCAGGTCAGGTGAGGCAACCAATTCACCAGGTGGTGAGAGTGACTTGTGTCTTGTATATTCTTTTTCCACTACTGTCATCATCATCATTATTATCCTTTTCTGTTACTGTTCTATTAAACTGTCTTTATCTCAACCCACAAGGTGTTTTTTTCCCTTTTCTCCATCTTCTCCCTACCCTTTTGGGGGGATGAAAGAGGAGTGAGCGAGCAGCTGTGTGGTCCTACTTGCTGGCTGGTGTTAAATCACCTAGTTAGGTCAGTTGAAATGAGCCCATAAAGAACATTCAGTGCAGAGAAGTCTTCAGGTATTAAAAAGCAAATTTCAACAGATTTTTTATTCCTCCTGAAAATGTTGAAAACAATCTGCAAAAATTGTCTTTAGAAGTTGGGGACTGAAGGGAAATAATTAAAAGTCAAAAAGGATTATTTTGATCTATGTTCTCATTATGATATTTATTTTGTTTAGATCGTAGAGTACCGACAGGATTGAAATTAAATGCTTTGACTAGATCTTTTTGCTCAGTTTTTACATCTACTTTTTTCACAATTTCCCTTTTAAGAGTATGCTTTCAATTATTTCATTTTCTCTGAGAGGTATCAACTGCAGTTTTCACCTGCAGAGTTTATAAGTTTCATGAAAATGGAACTTTTGCCCTTGGAGAGCCTCTGTCCCTGTCTCTGATATGTCCAGATGCTCAATAGTGTGTATGAACTCCATCCTCCCTATTGCATTCCATCATTTGAAGCACACCTTACAATTAATTTCCCTGCTTTTCTAAACTTCAGTCATTTTGTCCCATGGCTTCTTTTCTGCCTGAACTGCCTTACACTTCTGTTCATGTGAATAAATCTCCTTTTCTGTATATCTCCTGGATACTTTCTAGTGTTACATGAAAAGTTCCCAACACGTGATTGGAATAAATTGCAAATAATTTGTTCAGAGTGGGCTAGACTTGGGGGATTGGTGACGAGGCAGGTCTGAGGAGGAGAAATGACAACAAAACTTCAATGCAACATTAAAGTCTGGCAGAATGAATACATAGATTCTCAAGACCTCATCTCCAAAACAGCTAGCTGCTACTGGGGAAAAGATGAAAATAGTCCCATCAGTGAGGGAGTAAGATGCTGGTGAGATGATTTCTGTTCACGTAGCTCATGACAGAAGAGTGCCCTTGGCAGCAAAAAAGGCTGATAGTATCTGGTGCTGTATTGACAGCAGCATTGCCAGTATATTGTGTGAGGGGAGCAACACTACTCCTTTTTTACTCAGCACTTCTTAGACCACATCTAGAATAGTGTGTATAGTCCTGGGCTCCCCAGTGCAAGAAAGATGTGGATAAATTGGAGCAAGTTTGGTAGGACACCAACCAGGCGGTGATAGGGCTGGAGCATACACACTGTGAGGAGATGCTGAGGGAATTCCTGTTTGGCCTAGAGAAGAGGTACTGAATTCCATCCTTTCAGCACGCAGTATTAGGTTAATGGTTGGAGTCTATGATCTTAAAGGTGCCTTCTAACCTAGGCGATTCTATGATTCTAAGATGGAGCCAGACTGGGAGGATGAGAAAGGACAAAAACAAAGAAGAGCAGTTCACTCCGGGTGTAAGGGAAAAATTTTTCTCTGCAAGGACAGTCAAGCAGTAGACCAAGTCCTCACCACGAGGCTGTGCAGTTTCCATCCTTGGAGGTTTTCAAGACCTGACTGGACAAAGCCCTGACTGCGAAGCCCAGTCCCGCCTGAAGAACCGACCCCGTTTGGAGCTGAAGGGTGAACCGACGACCTCCTGACGTTGCTCTCAGCCTGTGGCCCCACTCCTCTCCACAAACAC
>VXBW01001798.1:2014390-2058319 GCA_013400375.1 Thinocorus orbignyianus
TTTCCGCAGACTCGCAGCCGCGACCACTTCTTCTCCTGCCAGGGCTGCCATAATGACCAGCCCCCTCCTCCTCCTCCGCCGCCGCCGCCGCCGCCGCCGCAGGGCCGCCTCAGGCGAGAGGGCGGGGAACCGCCAGGGGGCAGGCGTGGCGCGCGCTTCGCCGCCCAACGGCAGCGGGGCGGGTCGCGTGCTCTCCCCCCTCCCTTTAGCATCCCCAACGGCCCCCGCCAACCGTAGCGTCAGGCGGCGGCAGGCGTTTGCCGCGCGGCCGGCGAGGTAGACCTGGCGGCCCNACACACTGTGAGGAGATGCTGAGGGAATTCCTGTTTGGCCTAGAGAAGAGGTACTGAATTCCATCCTTTCAGCACGCAGTATTAGGTTAATGGTTGGAGTCTATGATCTTAAAGGTGCCTTCTAACCTAGGCGATTCTATGATTCTAAGATGGAGCCAGACTGGGAGGATGAGAAAGGACAAAAACAAAGAAGAGCAGTTCACTCCGGGTGTAAGGGAAAAATTTTTCTCTGCAAGGACAGTCAAGCAGTAGACCAAGTCCTCACCACGAGGCTGTGCAGTTTCCATCCTTGGAGGTTTTCAAGACCTGACTGGACAAAGCCCTGACTGCGAAGCCCAGTCCCGCCTGAAGAACCGACCCCGTTTGGAGCTGAAGGGTGAACCGACGACCTCCTGACGTTGCTCTCAGCCTGTGGCCCCACTCCTCTCCACAAACACCCTCTGACAGCNTGTTGTGGAATTTAAAGGGCACGGGGGCGTCTCAGCGCAACGGGTGAGCACAGGCGGCCTTTCCCTGAAGAAAGACCATAGCTCGGGCCACCTGGAGGTGCTCCCTGCCTTGGGGAGGCCTGTCAGGTTTGCTCGACAGCCTGTCGACGCTGCTGGTAGAAAGTTCTAAGAAATCAAAGCAGAAGAAAAAAGATATAAAGAACCAAGCCCTGTGGCCTGACTGGGGACTGGCATTATAAGACATGACTGTGTATTCTTCAGTGTTGTACTGCTGCTGTGGGTCTTTGCGTTGGGCTTTAGCAAGGCTAGTAACAGTCAGCCTCGCAAAATTTCCCTGCAGATGAATGTCTGGATGTGATACCCTTGAATACAGTTTTCTGCTCGCTTTTTGTCAATGAGACAAAGCTAAGGAGTGCTAAAAACTGATATGAGAAGACAAGTATGCACCGTGGTTCCTAACTCTGGTTTCTGGGATCAAACAGCTGCTTTGCATTACTTTAGGGGCAGCTGGGTTTTGATGGATGTGTGTTATACTGATAGAGCATTTTGCTATTTTCCTTGATAAAACCTACTCCATTCTTCACTGCAGTTATTTTTATGCTTTTTCTGCTCTGAGTGAATACATAATATTGAAGGACTTATCTACTGATTCAAAAACCATCCTTCCTAATGCTTATAGTCTAATTGTATTTCTATAAAAACTTAAGTTTGCAATCTAGTTTTCACTGCTGAGCATTTTTAACTTCCCCATGATTTCAGAGATGTTAAGCGATACCTTTACCTTCTAAAAATAATGATCAGCTCTAAGGGTAGTTGAACTAAAGCAGAAGAAGAATTAGCTGTTTTTGAGAAGTTTGCTATTTTAAATTATGTTTTCCAATATGTCTGGACAAAGTTGACTGGCCGTATGGCCTGTTGATATCCATCAGCATAATTCTGCCAGTTTCAGCCAATACAGTCTGACCAAACCTCATCTGAGACACTCTCCAAACAGTACAATATGCCAGACATAGAACTTGTGTCCACCTCTGCAGTTGATGCATGTGCGCTTCCTGTTGCAAGGCAGTCTGCTGCATCACTGTTTTCCTTACACTTCCTCAGTCCTCATCCATCTCTCTCCTCTTTCTTTCATCAACTTTTCTGCCTAATTGTATTTTTTGTCTTGAGAACCTTCTGGTAGCCCGTCCTGAGATGGAAGCATGTCTTCCTTAGATCCATTCCTGCCCCAGCATTTTGGCCCTCCCAATGCAGAAGGTGGGAAAGCAAAGAGAGACCAGTTATGAATTATGACAGCCCAGCATTCTGGTGTGAATAAATATTTCATATCCTTTTTTTTTTTTTTTTTTTTTTTTTCTTCTTTTTTTCTTTTGAATTTAGAAAGGAGGGAGAAAGAAAATTTGAACCCAAAACTTAGAAGTAATACAAACAAGAACTAGTTCCTTTAGTAGAATTGCCATATTTCTGTGGTCAAACATAACCTCCAGTAGCAAATAATTCACCTGAAGCAGAAAAAGTCCACTAAGGGACATTTGCCATAAAAGGGTTTGTTAATGATAATCCCCTCAGAAGTGACTGTGGAATATTCTGGAAACGCAACACTTCACTGTCCCCTCATCTGTTAACCATAGGAAAGTATTGCTTGTTGTGGTAGCACTGGCTGACATTAAGAAATCTGCAGTAAAACTAACTGATTTTACTTTTCACTAACGATCTGAATGATGGGAGCAAGTGTATACTCAGCAAGCTTAAAGATGATAAAAAAGCTGGGAGGAGTGACACACCAGAGGGTTGTGCTACCATACAGAGGGATGTTAAGAGGCTGGAGAAATGGGCAGAAAGGAACCTCAGCAAAAGGCAATTCAAAATCCTACACCTTGGGAGGAACAATCCCATGCACCAGTACAGTCTGGAAAACCATCTGGAAAGCAGCTTTGCAGAAAAGGACATGGGTGGCCTAGTGGACAAGTTGAAGATGAGGCAGCAGTGCGCCCTCATGGCAAAGAAGGCCAGCGGTATCTGGGCTGCATCAGGGAAAGCATTGCTGGCAGGCTGAGGGAGGTCATCCTTCCCCTCATCACTGGTGAGGCCACACCTGGAGTCCTGTGTCCATTTTTGGGTTCCCAGTACAAGAGAGACATCAACTTACTGGAGAGAGTCCAGCAAAGGACCACAAAGATCAATAAAAGACTGGAGCATCTCTCATCTGAGGGGAAGGCTGAATGAGATGGAGCTGTTCAGCCTGGAGAAGAGAGGCCCCAGGGGGTTTTCGTCAGTGTATATAAATGCCTGAAGGGAGGGTGCAAAAAAGACTGAGTCAGGCTCTTTTCACTGGTGCCCCATGATGGGACCAGAGGGAATGGGCATGAACTGAAACCCAGGATGTTCCCTCTGAATGCAAGGAAACCCTTTTTTTTTACTGTGAAGGGTGATCAAGCCCTAGAACAGGTTGCTCAGATAGGTTGTGGAGTTTCTCTCCTTGGAGATATTCAGAAATTGTCTGGACNGGTTTTCGTCAGTGTATATAAATGCCTGAAGGGAGGGTGCAAAAAAGACTGAGTCAGGCTCTTTTCACTGGTGCCCCATGATGGGACCAGAGGGAATGGGCATGAACTGAAACCCAGGATGTTCCCTCTGAATGCAAGGAAACCCTTTTTTTTACTGTGAAGGGTGATCAAGCCCTAGAACAGGTTGCTCAGATAGGTTGTGGAGTTTCTCTCCTTGGAGATATTCAGAAATTGTCTGGACATGGATGTGAGCAACTTGTTCCAGGTGACCCTGCTTGAGCATAGGCATTGAACCAGATCTCCTTAGGTCCATTCCAACCTCAACTATTCTGTGATTCAGTGCTGGTTAATCAGTGAACCTGAAGCAATCTAGCACAACTGTAAGTCTCATGACAGGATTGTACCTTTGGGCATTGGATACTGGTTTAACACAGCATTTCCATTCCTTTCTTAGCATTTTCTGAAATTCATAATGTTACATCTAAAAATAATGGAAGGTGATTTTAAGTGAAGCTGTTGCATGCTGTTGTATGTAGTGGGCATATGCTCAGTTGTTTGCTTGCCATGTTTATAGAGTCAGTAAATGACTGAAAGCATGCTGTCAAAGAAAGAACTGCAAAGTAGGTGAGGAGGTAGCTTGGAAATTTGAATGTATTCATCTGAAGGAGAAAAACGCCTGCTACCTTTTTCTCGTGCCTTGCTAATGTGCTTTGTTACATCTGCTAGCACAGAGAATGAATGCATTTAAACAGATAGAGACGAACTAAGATTTTCCTTCAAGCCCATCTGTTTTTTTCCCCTTAACTGTCTTTAGGTGCAGGAGGGAATTAGAGTTGATTTTAAGAGCAAGAAAAGAGCAGTTAGAGAAATTGATCAGCTAATAGAAGGAGATTGGCAGCCTAAAGTAGAAGTATGGCAAGGGGGGTAAACAGACAACTTCACTAATTAGGAACACTAATAAGGATGGAAGGGAGTTGTAGATCAGGATCTGGGGATTAGTAACTGATCTGAGACTGGGAGTTCAAGAGTGTATGTGTACATGCATGAATCAAGGAGGTATGCATACACAGTGTAAATGTGTACATATATCCAGCTCCATGAATGACAATATAAAACCTTCAGTCATGCCATTCTTGGTCATTGTAGCAATACCTTTTTTATGCATTTGCTTCCAAGAAATAATTCTGGGAGTGTTTGCTCCCTGAGAACACCAAATGTGGGTATTCCCCAATATACTGCTTTAATGGCAGAAGAATAAAACACCAACACAGAAGAAGATGTATATTTTAATAAGTCATTAAATAAGTTTGCTAGCAAATACAAACTTTTACATAAAAATAAAACCTTTAAATTTTAATAAAATTTGAATTATACTAATCTGAATGAAAATATTTGGAATGTTAGTGTAATAGCTTAGTAAACTGACTCCCAAGTGATTTGGCTATCTCAAAAGGACATGCACGTTCTCTCACACACTTGAAAATGGAGTAAAAGTTGTGGTGGAATCTGGCAACTCAACAGCATCGTTTAACAGAAAAGAATATTTCTACCCAGCAGAAACTGTAGAGAATTTATGTCCCCAGACTGCAACTCTGAGCTGAAATTTGTCTTGAGAATGTGATGCTAATGTCCCTGCTCTTGCTCAAAATGTCAGAACTACAAACACAATCAAGACCTCAGAAGAATTTTGTCTCAATTCTGCTGCATTCTTCCTCCTGAAAAATGTCGATGCTGTTGAAGAATATAAAGTGCAGAGATCATTCAAGATTGGAGAACTGGCACATTTTGAGTGACATGGAGAATCTTTTCTGAAGGTAAAACTACTTCCTGTAGCTGAGCGTACCATAGCATACAGATTGCTCTGTCTTCAAGGTTTGAAGCAAAATTAAGAAAGGGAGAACACAGTCAAGTGACTTAAAACATGACCTACTTCTAAAATATTGTTTTTTGTTGTCTGCTTAGCTTAATTTTGTGTGTTTAGATTTATACACATATGAATGATACCTCATGCTTTCATTTTCTATCCCTGCATCCATCTGAGCAACTAGTGTAGCATCTGGTCAGAATACAGAGGAACACAGTGTGGAGGTACTAGCCATCTGAGCATAATAAGCTTGGATGGTGGTATGAAAAAGAGATAACCAGAATTTACGTTTAAAGCAAGTATGTCCTTTAGGTGATTTTTAGTTTCAAATGCCTGATAGGAATTGTATGGCTTTTCTCAGAAGGTGGGGTAGTGCCCTGAAGTTCCTCTTTCTGCTATGGAGCTTTGCAAGAAAGTTACTCGTACAAAGCCACTGGCTCTGCCAAAAGCATTTATGGCTCATGATTAATAGCCTGCCTCCGATCATGTTTCCAGTGGTGGTTATGATTCACAGATTGTGGCCTAACGCTTTCTATTTCTGAGACATTCCCTTCTGTAACACAAACAGCTCTGCTTTCTTCATTGACTCAGGATTTTACAAGCTCACAACATGTAATGAAAGATACCACAAAAAGATAGTAAGGCAGACAGGCAGAACATCGTATTTACTGCCATTCTGGAGCAAAAATAAAACCAGAGAACACTGGACAGTAGATTTCAGCCATCAGACAAAGTGTTACATGTTGTTCTGTAAGGCATCTAGGGAAGATCCTTGTCTGGCAGG
This sequence comes from Thinocorus orbignyianus, assembly GCA_013400375.1. Classification (NCBI taxonomy): domain Eukaryota; kingdom Metazoa; phylum Chordata; class Aves; order Ciconiiformes; family Thinocoridae; genus Thinocorus; species Thinocorus orbignyianus. The sequence goes on from VXBW01001798.1 coordinate 2,020,285, forward strand.
GCACTTAAGAATATGGGACCTCAGGCCTCGCTATGTGTAGAGTTGATTCCCATTCAGCAGTCTGGCTGATGACTTCTGTTTCAAGCTCAATAGCTTCTAGACTGCTAGACTGGCACCTAAAAGAGATGAATATGTGCTTTACAGAGACGTGAAAAATGGGAGCTGGAAAACAGTTAATATTAAATGTTCAGTTGTCCTAGGGTTTGGAGAAAGAATGAGGTGGGCTCAGGACCCTTGGTTGTGTAAGGAAACAGGACTCCAGGTTGTGAGGAATGCATTTCCTTCTTGCTACAAGGAAGGGCAGACCTGACGTCAGCATGAGGATCCTTTCAAAGCGGAATAAAACCTCGACTGCTGAGATGTAGCCTTGGAACAAAATAGAGAAATGCAATGCAGGGATCAAATTCTGTTTCTAGTACAAGATGATTCTTGTCCAGTATCGGGCAGCCTGTGGTAGATCAATGAGTTGGGTCCTTCAGCTCTGCGATGACAAGAGGTTGTCGCATTTGACAGAGACCTCATCTCTCCTTCCCCTAGCTCCACCTTTCTTATAAATGGTGATCGACAAGAAAGGTTTATAAAGTTCAACGACCCTAGGAGTCAAAGCTACCAATAAACCAGAAGAAAAAAAGATGAAACTGCAGGAAAAAGCAGTAAGCTGATGCCAAGGCAGTCTCACAGAGCACAAAAAAGAGGGAGAATTGGATCCCAGCACAAGACAGGAGAAAGATGTTTTGTCTTTCTGCTGGATGGACTCAGTTGTTGCAAGAATTAAATTGTCCAAAGAAGTTTAGCTTAAGTCCATCATGAAACCTAACTTTCTGTCAGCAACTTGAATGTAGTTAAAGGGATGATTATAAAGAGTGAAGCCTGAGACTTGAGGTACAGTAGAGCTGAATGAAAAATAATAACTTACTCTGGTTGGTAGATAATCTATTTCTGTTCTTCTTCAGTATCACAAAACCCACGAGAAGCATGATGAGTATAACCGCAGCTATAAGTGGGCCAAAGAAATTTATCTCCACTTGCTCCATTTCTTCCCCCTGTATCTCTGAATAAGAAATCAGAGGAGATAACACACAGCAAAGATTTAATTTGGTGACAATTAGCTTAAAGAATCTATCCCAAAGTTATGTGAATTAGGAGTCTGCTTTTACAGTGCTTTAATAGTTTCAATAAATCACTATCCACATTGCTTTATTTCCATTTCTAGCACAACTACCAAGACTTACTGGCCATGTCAATGATAGTAAGGCAAAGTACTCTTTCTGAAGTTTGGGTAATATTTAAGAGATCAATAATGTGATTAATACAAGAGTCTATGAGGCTGCAACAGTGCTACTGTTACTCTGTGCAAGTTTGAAGGACCTGGGATGTGTTACTAACTTGGTATCTGTTGAAAATGGTGGCCAAAGCCTAATTAAATGTTCTAAGGGATGTGAAAGTAGCATGGAATACAAAGGAGTTTCCCTCTATTCTGGTTATTTTGCTTTTGAGATTTCAGTTGCTAGGGCTAGCAATCGATACAGCTTCAGTTACCGCCAAACAAAGCTTTTGCTTATGTGGAGTTCGTAGTTTCTTACCCAGCATCGCTGCTTATCAGGTGGCTACTTTCAGAAAGCCAGGGAGGAGAGAAGAAGAATTGAATAGGGAAGAGGAGGACGCAGTGCTATAGCTAATGTAAGTAAAATAGTCATGTTAACACTCAAGAGCAATATGTAAAAACTGTGCAAACTTGAGAAACTTCTGTATTGTATTTTAACATTATTTAAAAATCCTAGAATGTAAGGACATCAGAGGCAGTTTGCCATATCTATCATTAAAGACTTAACCCTTTAGCTAAAATTATATGAAATAAAACCTGTGCCTTGGAACTTTTTTCAGAATGAGGGGCAACTTCTTTTCCATCTGCCATAGTAAGGCACGTGCCTCTACTACCCTGGTAGGCTTTCCTGCAAGGTTACCATTCCATCTTGGTTCCCCGTTCCTGTCAGTTGAAGCACGCCTTCAACATTGTCCAAGGGAAACATGTGCAAGCCATGTGGTAATTGTCTTTATTTTGATGTGTTTGTGCCATATCTTATGAACAAAAATATGTCAAAGAACGTTTCCTTGTCCCAGGAGATAAATAAAATACAATTTTAGTTTAAAGAAAAGATCAGTTGTGTGGAACCCTGAGATAATCCAGCAGTGAGGTCTTATTGGAACTCAGGTTTCCAGCTGCTTCTTGCAAGAGGCGTCTGAAAAAGGACACGATCCCGGGGAAAAAAAAATCCCCAAATAATCATTTTGGAATGTGCACTTCATTCTGCCAGGAGTTATGAAAACCACCAGGAATGCTTCTAAGACTAATCAAAGTTTCGTGGCCTTTACACTTAATCTCAGCACAATCTATTTGGCAGTTTGTGAGCCAAATCTGGTCCAAGGGCCTCTTCTGCCTCTCTCTGGAGAATGATTAAGAATAGCAGCTCAAGCACCTAAATATCAGAAAAAAACCCCTTTTGTATTGTCAGGGTGGTTAAACACTGGAACAGTTTGCTGAGAGAGGCTGGGCAGTCTCCATCCTGGGACCAACTGGGTAAGGTCCTGCGGTACCTGTTGACCCTGCTTTGAGCAGAGTGGTTGAACTAGATGATCTCCAGATGCCCCTTCCAACCTCAAAAGTTCTCTGATTCTGTGAAGTGGCAACCTCTCTTAAGAGCTAAATGTCCCTTCCAGAGACTGGTCGCCACCTAATTCAGATGTCCTGGTTGCTTTGTTGTTGCTGCAGTAGCATCTAGGGGGGGATGAGCAGCGCTGTGTTCTGGATTGTGTAGCAATAGCCTTCCTTCTCTGTGCCCTCTCCTTGCTGTAATAAGACTTCTCATATGGAAAGGAGAGGGAATTTGGTGGCCATGCTGTTGGTGAAGATGATGGAGAACATCCCCTGCCTTGACTGTGCTGCCATCTGTGATCAGCTGTACCGCAATCCGTCCGACCCCATGCAAAAATCATAATGGGCAAATGGCGACTCACCTATGCTTAGTGGCACTGAGACAAGGCTCCCCAGCTGATCTCCCAGGTGAAGCAAGCAGCTAATATTGGTGAAGATGTTTGCAGGAACTAGGATATTCAGCTTGCTAGTTACATTGTATAGCTTCGTTGCAGCATCCTGTGAGACATCTGTATGACCCGTAAGCCTGCGTGTTGTGTTTTCATGTGAAATTAGCCAAGTCATTTGCTCGGGCTCTGGATAGCCTCCACTAGAGGAACAGGAAAGATTCAAGTTGTTGTCGGGCCAGTGTGCCGCCATTTGTTCCCCATTGTGCAGCAGTGCTATCTCAGGTTGACTATAGTTGGCTGAAACAGACCAAAGAGAAAGCATTGTGAGTCAAACATACAGTTCCTGCCAATTATTTGTGATTTTCAGGCAGAAGCAAACCTAAACAACTTTCCCAGGAAAACAATGGTAGTCCCAAGAAGGGTTTGTTATGATTTTGGTGTACATGCAGACTTGCTGTTCCTTGTCCTCAGGGTGTTTCAAGGACATAAGTCTGATCATAAGCCAATGAGCTTCTGTCTCTCTCACCTCCTTTGGATCCATTGACACCTTAGAATAATCAAACCTGGCCTGCTTGCAGGTCAGTGCTTACACATGAAATGGGAATGGGACACAGTGTTGCCTACTCCTGGCTTACTGATTTGGTAAGGGGAACAGCACAAACTTCTAACTGTGGTACACAAGAAAGAAATCATCTGAGGGACTTCAGATGGGGTAAATTGGAGTTCCAGTGCCATCACAGGTAGAAATATCCTTGGTGCCTGTCAATATTATAAGTTATCATTTTTGCAGCATATAAAATAACTCAATTTGATTGTAGGCCTCCCTTAGCTCAACTTTTTCTGTGGAAGTGACTACAGTACAAGATCTTTACTTTGTGTCATTGAATGCTCATCCCATTCAATGAAGAACATACTGGTTGCTTTAAAAAGTCAAGTTTCAAAGGCAATAAATAGTGAAACAGGATTGGAAAGAATTATTTAAACATGAAATATGAATGATAAATGGAAGCTTTTAACAAATACTTGCTATTAAATAATCTCCAAAATATTCGCAACCAGGATTTGTTTGGTTAAAAGAACATAGTAGAAATAGTACACTATAACAGAAAAGGAGAAGAGAATGTAGGTATAATACTGACTAGATGTTGGAATACAGCAAGTTAAAAAAACAAGAACAACAAAAAAATCCCAACAAACAAACAAAACCCCAAAACCAGCAACAAAACCCAACACTCAATTCTTCATTGAAAAGACTTCATTATTTCCGTGCCAATAAATGAAAGACTATATGGAAAAATATTTGGAGAAGGGGAAAAGGATTCTTAGAAAAATATGAACCTAAGAGTGTCTGACTCTTCTGCATACACAGTCAATGTGCTGCACCCAGGCTCTAATTCTTGCTCCAGTGAATTCTTAATGTGGATGGATGAAGAAATGTGATGTTGCTTGTATTTTCTGTATGCTAACACACAGAGAGAAGGGCTTAGCTTAGTCACTTAAATCCCCAAGAGAATCCGTGGCTGTGAATTCAAAATGGAAAAAGCCCCACCTTTTTTCATACCCCGAAATTTAGTTAAGTTTTCCCTCAGGAAACTTGAACTTCCTCTTTCTCCTCAAGGTCTGACTCACTTGACTGCTCGCTTCAGCTTCTGGTCTGGAGTATTTGTTCTCTTCTTGGCATTTTATAGGGAGGGCAGGAGTGTAATCCATGGCTGTGAAACTTGCCGAATTATTAAGTGATTTAAGAGTTTCAATCTTATTGACAGTAAACAAGTGAAATAGTAGAATATACCCTGGTCAAAGCGCTTCCATTTTTATGGCTTCTGGAAGTGAATTTACTGAAAAGTGATGTTGGTTGCATGCAGGGTGTAGGCTACATATATGTGAGCTTTGGACTGTTAACAGAAAAGCATGTTTCAGGAAGTCTTTTCTATTTAAAGATAACCAGTTCTTCAAAAAGGCTATGAGCCTAGATTTAAATACCTAAAGAGACAGCAGATCTATCAAGCCCTTGATATTTTTTTCTATGTCTCAATCACCTTCCTGTTTTTTTCCCCATTTTCTAAAGTGACAATGTGCCTTACTTCTCACTTGCTTCCAGCCACTGACTAGTTATATCGTCACTCAGTTAATTAGCCTTTTTTTTTTTTTTTTAATATCCACTGTTTTAAGTGTATTTCAGGCTCACACACTGAAAATAAGACTCTTTTCTTTCTTCTGCATTATGAGGTAATCAGATTGATCTTTTAATGTCTCCAGTTGGACTATATTTTTCCAGCCTTCAGATAACTCTAGTAGAGCTTTTCTCCATGCTTTAAAGATTTTCAACATCCGCTTTAAAATGAGGACATAAACTCTTAAATCTCTATTCTGATATCAGTTTCACTCCCAGCTCTTTGACTAATGCATATTTTGAAATAGCTTTCCTACTCTTACCTACTTTGTTTATTGATCCATCCAAAGGAAGCACTAAAGCCATCCTATAATATGAGAATTTCCTGTTAAGTTCCTTGTCATCATAGTTCCTACCTTGCTTGTTTTAAGAGCCAAAGCTTTCCAATGTGAAGGCCTCCCTTCTTTCTGGAGAATGATCTGTGTTCATTGTTCTTATGTAAATCATCCTGGCTGTACACAATACACGTAATATAAATATATTTCTCTATATTTTTTCCTAATGTAATACATATAAATAACATGTGTAAATTGTATTAGAAGATACTTCAGTATTTCTGAACAGGCTTGGACACCAAGTGATCTAACTAGTTTTTGTATGATGGCCCTGTCATTCTTGTATAGCACTCAATCTTTCTTATGTCCATTTTAAGTGTGAGACACCACAGTACAAAAAACTCTCCACATATGATATGAGATTCTGATTAAGAAACAGTAGGTAAGCACAAGTACATTTCAACATCTGTATTTTTATTCTAATTGTTTTTAAGGTTTTTTCAAAATATTATTTTATACTGCTCCTTCCTTTGGTGGCTTATTGAAGAAAGAGTTGTTTGGAAGGACTACAACTGCAAGAAGTTTAAGTAGTTAAACCTTTGAAGAACCTTAAAACTCTGGGAAAGCTTTAGTGCCTAAGTGTGAGACTTCTATAACATGCTGCTCAGGTGTTGGCTAAGGTAATAACGGATTTAACAGATTGAATTAATTGAAGAGTTGATGCTAAGCATCTCTTTAAATTGGAGACCTTGATACTGATTCCACATTATGGGTTTCTGAATTCCAAAGTTTTACTGAAAAGACTTGTAGAGTAGATTCTTGCAGAATCAAAATTAACAATCTATGTTTTCTATCTGTGGATTGAGAGAATGCTTGCTGGAAGCACAAAGCTAAATAGGCTCAGATGTCCTGGTACTCCATTTTTGACTGCTATTACACATGGCTTGTTGTCTTTTGAAGTAGAATGCTGAAGCCTGAAAACACCAGTGGAAGTTAGAAGCTGTTATTACTAATGACAAGCACTATCATAGTGAAAGAGAGAACACAGGCAGGCAGACAGACAAAGGTTACTAACAGAACCTTTAAAATAGAAAAACATTTGGAAAATATATTAGGTATTACTAAAAATATTAGAAGACATTAGGAAAAGATTACCTTCTCACTTCCATTCCCATGCAAGAAACAGAGTTAAATCCCATCAATGCATGCAATTTTTCTTCAATGATATTTTCCGTCTTCCTTAACTGAACATATGAATTTCTACTCCTCCACATATGAGCTGTTCTTTTCTTTATTTTCCCTATGATTTATATGATCATAAAATAGCTGGGTCTTTGCAGAAATCTTGTTACGTTTCAATTGTAATTTACCACCAATGATGATAACTACTGCTACTTTTAGTAAGAAGGTAGTGCATCAGATGCAAATAAAGAAATATATTTTCCAGAGCCCTAAAAGCCATTAAACTTTCAGGAGGGAAGAGGAAGAAGACAGAATGATTTTCACTATAGAGTATGACAGAGTGGGAATCAGGAATGATGCAATATTGAACAAATTATTGCCTCATTTTCTGCTTTTTTCTGATTGCTTCTACCTAAGTACTTTTCATTCAGGAATGAGGATTTTTCTATCGAGAATACTCTTATCCATCTTTAGAAATTCTGTTCCAGTGCAGGCACATCTTCAGTGGCTTGGGGCCTGTACCACATCTTTCTGGACTGAACAAAGGGACAGAGAACCCCCCCAAAAAACCCAGGCCAGATGATAATTAGAAGAGATCACTTACCGATGATGTGCAGTAAGCACTCAGATTTGTGTATGACCTGTGGTGATCCTTCATCTCTGCGCTGTATAATAATACATGTATACTGTCCCTCATCCACAATTCCTGCATTGAACAATTGCAAGGTCCATTTGTCCATATCCATCTTGGTGCGATTTATATATTTAGGACTAAGGTTATCATGTTTTTCTTGACCGTGGTATACTTCATGCACCACTTCATCAGTGCCTTTTTGCCAAAAAACTCTTAAATCCTTTATGTCAGCTGTATGAGAGTTTGCAAAAAAGCAGGATAGGTACGCAGTGTGATTGAGGAATGACTTCACCTGATGCACACTGGCAGCAATACCTTAGATAGAGAAGAAAATAAGATTTCCATCAGCTACAAAAGAGCACCAAGTATTTGCACTCACAGAGGCAGTGTTTAACGACAGTAGCAATAAAACCACCAGCATTCAGGCACAAATTCTTCCACTAAATATGACAGGACACAGAGTTCTTCAAACTGAGTCACTTAGTCTTGTGGAGTTTAGGTCATAAAACTGTTTCTTACTTTTTTTCCTGTATTTTAATTTCCAAGTAAGGCCTCCCATGCAGAGGACTTGAGCATCTATATTTTAGAAAACCTATATACAGGCAAAAAGTCCAAACCATTCTTGTATATAGTATCCTGAGTATAATGAGATTGTGCCACAAAGGAGTAAGTTGCACAATTTCTTTTTTAAAAGTTGAGCTCATTCTTCTAATAAAATAACACAACATTACAGTTTTGAAGAAAATGTAAAGTGCACACTGTGTGGCAAATGTTGGTGTCTAGGGAATATATGACCAGAAGGTCAGAAACAGGTGAACACTTTCAGTCTCACTGAAGAATTAATCTAAAGTTTAACGACAAATTAAATGTCAGATTTAACTGTTCTGTAATTAATCTAGAATTTAATGACAGACTAAATGTCAGATTTAACTGTTTCGTTGCTGATCTTGTTAACAGAAATAGTCAATAAACACAATTATTCCTTCATGCAAAGAAAGCATGAACTTTACTACACAGGGGATGATTTTTCTTCTGCTTTCATCAGTGCGTGTATGCATTATTACGGGTGGCGATGGCCTGGGAGAACAGGCTTTTCTTGGAATGAGAAATGCAGTCCTCTGTCCCAGAAGATACAAACACCTCTGCTATGTTCAAAAGGAGGAGAAGATTTACAGTCTCTCTCCTGGTGCAAAGTTTTGACTGCTTCTCCAGAGCACCAGACTGCAAAATGATCTCCGTGGCTGCCTAAAACTCCAGTTGTCCTGTATCAAACTGTCAGTTTTCAGTTTAATACTGCTCTTCTCTGTGATATACAGAGGTGATATATACACATTTTAAAGATAGATTTAAATTGAAAATTTAAGAGCAACATAAAATAAGTGTAATGTAAAGATATAAAGTTGAAGAGAGAAAGGAGTTAATATGTATTTTATAGAGTCCCTGCACACAATTTAAATACATGTCACATAGGCTATATGACCTTGATTGTGCAACAGAAATGATTAATTAGTACTAAGGAATAAGCTTCTTCCTGGATGAGAAAGTAAAGTATCACACAGCAAGGCACAAATAATCAGAGGCTTTTACAATTAACAACGCGCCTTTTACCTGGGAGAAGTATCACAGCATAGAGGCAGAATATGCAGACCTCCATGATGCTGTACGAAGGAAGAATGTAAGAAATATGTTAGAGGTTGCAAACATTCCGGTACCTTCCCCAGTACTCCCAAAGGGGTGGTAAACCAAGAAGTTTTAGCAAGAGAGAGCTTATTGAGAAAGTTAATCTCACCTTTTCCCATGGACTGGTGCAAGGACTTCTATGTGCTACACAGCCACTAGGCAACAAGAAACATGCCATGACAGATTCCTGGTTTGCAGAGGTGATGTGGCACAAGGCTACCGCAGACAAGGTATGCCATAGGAGAAACACAGCAGCTCTGGGGTGCAAAGGACAGAATGAGTACCCGAGACGCCTGATGCGGAGGAAAGAGGAATGGGGAGCATGCTTGGCCTGGCAGTGTGGGGAAGAAGATGGGGGAATTGAAAGTAGAGGGGGAGGAAAGGGTGACACAGAAGGAGGAGGTGGGGGAGACGGCACGATGAGATCAGCTACCAGAAGTGATGAAGTGTGTGACCTTCAGTTTTGTAAGAGGAACCTATCCTACATGACAGTAAAAGGTGAAAGAAATCCTATGTTGCTTAAAGAGTTGAGGCTAAACAGCACATAATTTGTGGTCAAGAAAAACTGGTATCTGTTTAGAAAAAAACAAGAAAAACCCCTGTGACTCATCTCACAAGCAAAACGCTTCTTTGTGGCTAGTTTAGGTTCATGTGGGTTAAGGGCCTATAATCCTGGTAAACAGCCAAATGTCATTCTCATGCACCAGTGAGAGAACGGCACCTGCAACTGACCAGCTTGTGGTTGTTGGTTTGCATTTTAGTAGCACCTTTGTGTTTTTCCTACGCTTTTTCCATAGATTTGGGAGAAATCTTCACATCACCGCTGCCAAGGTCCTTCACTCTCCTCCTATAAACAGCTCCAAAGAATGCTCTTGCTGGAGCAGATGTAAAAGTCCTTCAGCTCTCATACTACTTAAAACCAGTGAAATTGTTGTCTGCTGTCCTGACTGGCAGTACAGCTTCCTGATGGTTTCACATTTTGAATCATGTTTTATTTTAAGCTGGTACACTCTGGGCTTTATCTTTACCTCAGGTCTCTGGGAGCAATAGTCTCTTCTGTTTAATACAGAATTCCCCTCTGCCTGCTGACATGATTTTTGTGTTATGTATTGCAATGTACAGAACTATGAATGATATTTTTTTCCAGACCAGATTCATCCTGCTTTTTCTCAGGAAAGGGGAGAAAGTAGCCCAAATGTCTCAGAGGATATAGATGATTTTCCTTGTGATCCACCTATTGTAGCAGAAAAGGAGGGAGGGCTTCTGCAGAATCCATTGTTGTAGACAGAGGTCATTCTTTTTCTGCTCCAGCTACCATAATACATAGTGAACTTTTATCAAAGGTTTTCCCTCCTAGGCTGGGACCCACAGAACTACACCACACAACTGACAGCTTGAATAAAATTACCTGTGCCAAGCCACTGAAAAATGACAGGAACTCCTTCTCAGAAGTCGTATTTCCCCCCTGTGAATAAGAATTTTTCCTTCCAGTCAAGTAAAAGAAAAAGGATAGCCCTTTATTTTGGATCCAGTGCAGGTGTGTAAGAGGAGAAATTAAAACAATTTAGCAACTGGAAACGTAAGTGAAGTAGAGAGTGTACTGCTATAGCTAGGCATGTTTTGCATTGACTGTCTCATAGCAGCAAAGACCAAAACCAGAACTGAGAGTATGAGAGCAAAATAAAACCTGGGCAAAAATACCAGATGGCACTGCTTGCCTTTATGGGTTGCATTTGGAGCTGTGAGGACAGAAGTCTCAAAGATCCTACACGGTTTCCAGGCTGCTGTATTCCAGGAGAAGGCATGTTGCTGGAGATGGCTGCATGAAAAAAGATCCTGTGAGTCTACAGAGGGGTGTCCACCCACGTTTCCTGAAGAGGGAGGTCACTGATTGTGACAAGCTGTTTTTCATACGTGAGCTGCTTTAGAGAGAGTTGCTGAATCATGAATCGGACCACTGAAACTTCAGTGTTTCAAGTAGCTTCTCTTCCCCTTTTTTACAAGATGCCTTTAACCAGCAAATGCAAATCTATGGAGCTGAGGGGAGGAAGGAGAATTACGTGGTCTCTTTGTTGGCTACTTACACCATTTCTTTGGCAAAAGAAATTCAACACAAAATCTGTGTTCAGTTCTCTTTTTTATCTGCAGACCATTGAAATTCTGGTTACATCCCAGAATTGTTTAGCAGTCAAAGTGAGCTAGGTAAGAGGGGAAATACCGACTTTTCTTCAAGGTATGGCCCATTGCTGGCAAGTGTTGCAGACCAAACTACCCTCTTCGTAGCCATGGCCCAGTATATGAGCGCTCTGCTCTGCTTCAGAGGGTCGGTGTACGGGTGTGCAGTTTTTCAGTTCACATGCTGACTGCATCCAGCTGTGGAAGTGACCATTTTCCTTTGCTAAGTAAGGCTAGCACTATGTCTTTCTTGCCTTTTGAGGCTTTGTCAGCCATTCCTGAAGATGTCCCCATGACTCACAATTACAAATCGTGTGGAAGTCAGTGATGAAAAATGGAGAAGTATATTAATTGAAATTATGTCAGTATGGAGTCAGTAGTCATGCTCAACCCTTTATTTACTATCTCTGTAGTCCAGTCACTGAAAGGAGAAGAAACCACATGAATACATGCACTTTACTGGCCCTATTCATGACTGCTCTGGTTTGGCACAAACCAATCTAAGAAAAAACATGAGGCAGTTCCCACTTGGTTGAGTGCAGGGGAATTCTTTCCCTGAAGTTCCCTTAAAACTGTGTTCAGGAAAAAGAAGCAGCTTCACTCCCTTTGCTTTTAAGGGCAACTGCCAGAAAGCCCCGTGTGACTTATTTTGAGATTGGCTTGTTCATTCCATCTCTCATGCCTCCAACTCCAGCATGTGAATCCAGCATGAGAAAACCCAATATGCACAGTGAAGCATGAAAGTCTTGGAGTAAACAGGAGCTTTGTATCTGGTATGCTTGCCTGGGTTTTCATTTGCTCTCCTTTTTCCTGTTTTCATTTTTAGATGTAATCATTATCTTTTGAAAGACACTGTCAAATCTGTGCTCCTTGTCTCTTAATTTCTTTCACTGCCATTCACTTCTGCTCAAAATGTTCCTTTCTTACACGTTCTTACATGTAATTAGTTGATTTTCTTATATCAGGTACATATTTTCTATGGGAAGACTCTCCTCCCCCATGTTTCATGATGACTTCAAAACAAAACTGGCCACTGAACTAGTAACCTGCTCTTTCGACTTTTCTAATATAGGGAATTTTTCTAAAATTTCCACCCCGTGCAACACTGAGTAGCTCCATGAGCAGTGCTGTGAGCCTCCTGGAGACAAGACAGAATCCCAGAACTGTCATGGTTGGAAAGGACCTCTGAGATTACCGAGTCCAACCATACATACTTGACTGAGACTTTCCACGGCTGACCTGAAGGCTATTCTAGAGACTTCTAAATGAAATTGTGCTAAAATGCATTTACCAGCCTTCTCCCATGTTGCAAACACAGGTTGATTCAAACAAGTGGTATCAAAGGAAATCACAACTTAAGAAAATTCCCTTTATGTGTCAAGGTCGGAGAATTCTACGATGCCCTCCACCCAAATACTAAGCCATACAACAAGGGATACATTTTAAAACCATATCATTGCACATGCAACTTGTCTTTCCTATCTGTTTCTCCAATTAGAAAGTGGCACTATTTTAGTCAATTGCTAAACTTATTCTGTTGCTCATTCTTTTGGAACAATCTTTTGCTCCAAGTTAATTTAAAAATTTTGGGCTTGCTGTTTAGGTATGTTTTTATTACATTAAAACCCCCCTCTGTCTCCCTTATTTTTTATTTCTGAATGCATTTTGTCTTCCTTTACACTATCCCCTCTTTCAGTAACATCCTTTTATTGTATCTAAGATATTCAGAACTATGACTTTCTGTATGATTCTGGGATCACTTTGCTGTGACATCCAGAAACTGCTCTTCTAATAACAATTAAACAACACTAATTATTTAAATAATACCTTTGGTCCAAAGATCATGGAGCATTCCACTGCCTCTGCAAGCAGAATTCTTCATCCACAACTAAAGGGCGGAGATCTCTGAAAGAGAGCACAGCAACTGCCTAATGACGCGCAGTCCCACAGCACAAATCATAGGATATGAGCATGTACTCCACACAAGTGAAACTGTGGGGGAAATTCAGAGGGGAAGAACGTCATCAAGCAGAATGAGGCATTTGTTGGGATTAGCTGTGGTGCTTATGCTGAGTTTCACCCAAAGGACAGGTGAGGTTGATATATTTTTTCCACACTCTAAGATACATCTGGCCACAGAAATGGCAAGTTGGTTGAACCACTTCTGCATCACAGGTACCACATCAGGTGATGCCTGTCCTCCTTTCCCAGCCCTCACTCTTGCCTTGAGGTTAGTCAAGCAGACTTGTCAGCTGGGAAGTAACAATTGCTGGATTCACATCTCACCAGATCACACTAGCATGTTTTATTTTGCAATGAAACGGAGAAGGAGCATACCCCTGTCCCCACACAGGGGACAATTTAGAGATGCCAGCTGATTAACAGACCAGTCAGTTGCTGGAATGTCTTCAAGAGTCATTGCACAGAGGAGGGACTTCAAGTGCCCACTGCCAGGGTGTCCCCCTTCTGAGCTTCCTACTTCTGCACAGGACACTGCCTGGAAGTAGCAGCATGGCTACAAGATGGGGCACAGGCATAACCTCAAATAGCAGTTTGCAGGGCACTTCTGATGGCAAGGTACTTACTGTACACAGAAGGATGAATCTGTGGTTGATTCCTAACCTACACCCAAACACATCTAACAAGCATTAGCAGCTGTACGACATAGCATATGTTTAGCCCTCAGGTATCACATTCTTTATTTTCAGTGTGTCTTCCCAGACCAGCTGGGCACGTGACACGAACCTCGTACTGCTTCTTAAACGGGAGGATCACAGATCAAAGGCTACTTGTTCTTGCAATAAATTAATTTCAATTATTAAATGAAGATGTGATATTCTGAAGTGCAGTTAAACGAGCCAAAGCCTCCTGCTCTCAGTTCTAGTGCAGAAATCACTCTGGGGACACATACTGATTTTCTCACGATGCTTCTCATGGCACATTAACTGATTTACAAAGCTAAAGGAAGAGGTTTTGCCTTTTGGTTTTGGGTACCTCCCTTCAACTACCAGAATTACAGTAGATGAGAAGAAAGGACCCACTTCTCCTATCTACTGGTGTAACCCTAAGACCTCTATCCTTATAACATGCATAATCAGAAAATGCACTGCAGATCTGCTTTGGTCCTTTTACCCAGTTTCTGCTTATAAATGTCCTGCTCCAGAAATTCAGGAAATAACTGTACTGATACCACTATAGAATGGGCTCTGGCTCATTCTGCTATAAATTGGTCAGCTTGCTCCAGGGAACAAGGGATATGTGTGAAGCTGCCACGATTAGCAGCTGTGACTCAAATGAATTAGAGAGCAGCTGTGGAGTCACTTTACTAATAGCAATTACATTTTTACAAATGTATGCTTCTACTTGTTTATAGAAGCATTACAAAGGCTTGCCTCAGTAACTGCTCAAATCATTATCAGATAAATAAAAAGCAAACCCACTCAGTTGAAAGCATTATTACAATACTAGGGAATACCTTATTTCTTTCTCCAGGATTCCTATCTCAGAGGCAGAAAAATACTCCAGTATGGATCTTGATAACAGAAATGTTCATCCTGTCCTCAGTGCCTGTCCTCTACTATATGCAGAAAGCCCAGATGGAGAGAGTCAACCCTTTTCTACCACAAATACATATGTGCTTCTTATGGCAAGCACCCTTTGTCCAAAAGAAGCTTCCTCTTTTTAAGTTGAAATTCCCCTTCTTTCAAAAGCACATTTAATTCTCTCACAAGAGTCAGTGTTATTCATAGTGTCCCTGAGCTGCTGTGTAGCTCTGGTCTTCAAGAAATCCTTTGCTTGGATTTTGCCTGAAGGAAATAACTCTGAATAAGGCTTAGTTTTCATGGCTGGCAAATTCCATTTACTTTTGTTTGCTTAAATAGATCTTATATTAATAGAATAGGAAATAGATTTGTTGGCAAGGACTGAAGTTTCTCCAATGAGATTAGACAAAACTGTCTGTCCTTCCCCAGTACTCCGCTGCTGAAAGTCACCAAGTTAATTTAAGATCTGATGACACAATGCAAATATAGCTGAATGGATTGTTATATAAGAATGGTGTTATCAGGACTGATTCCATAACATTTATGGGACATGAGAGAAATTTAAGACCATACCTTTACCACAGATGCCATACTTGCCATGTTCTAATTGCGTTTTCTATATGACTGAGTAAAGTGCTTATGTGTTTGACCATTTGCATGTATAATTCTTTGATAAATTCATAACTTAATTTTTCTGTATTGCCAATTTATTTACATGGGATTTGATTTCTCCAGTAACCTCATTTTGTTTCTACCAGCTTAGTAAAACTTGCAACTTTCTCATCCCTTACGATTTGTTTTAAGTTGGCATACAAGCATGCAGTGAGCCTCATAAAAGCCCAGCTTAATGACTGCAGTTGTGCTTGCCTGCTATAATTTAAACATTATTCACACTGGAGTCTTTTTTGACTGAATCACAGTTTATACCTGGCATTCAAAAAGAAGCTGTCTGGGGAGAAAAAACCATCCTGTATCTATTGCCTATCGAGCATTATTAGGAATGTTTCCCAAAGCAGTTTCTCTATGTGTGTCTGTCTGCCCAGGACAAACTACCCAACAGCTCTGATTAAAAATAGAGAAGTAGGCTGCTATGAGTGAAAAAGGGGAAGTTTTCTCCTCCAATCTGTAGCAATCAGAGAGCTATAATTTGCTTTTAACTCAAGTTTCCTGTGAAAGCAGCCAAAATAATAATTTCTTCAACCAGATTGATTGAAAACTAATTGGGTTTAATTTAAATGTTTTCCAAAGAAGTTCAGCAACAATCTAAAAACTAGGAGCTTTTACAGCCTTCAGTTCTTTTACTTGCAACTTAGTCTTGCTGATAACAACAAAACCAGGAGAGGTGTATATAGGATTTTCAGAGATGATAGAGTACCTTACCCCCACTCTAACATGTCACCAAAAGTAATGTTGGATGAGACATAAACATTGTCCTGGAAGTAGCCAAATTGGAAATGATAACTATCCTTTGTCTTTCTGCTTACAGAGTCTCACCATTTATACTGAATATCAAGCAAATTTATTGAGTTCAGTTTTCATCTGAGTCAGATCACCAGCCAGCCCGGCAAGCTGCAGTTGGATGAGGAGGTAGTGCCCTTTGTATAAGCTTGAGTAACTTTCTATGTGGTGGGATTTGGTTCCTTGCTCATGGTGAAAGTTTTACTATGTATTTATAGGTGAGCTTTGCCTATGCTGTTATTGGTAATAATAGATATTCGATGCTGATAGCTCAGTTTGCAATGTGTGGCCTGTGATTCTCTCTTGAAAACTTTTTGAGTAGCAGCTGAAGTAGGAAACCAATCTGGTTAAATCAGAAGAGAATCTAAAAGATTCAGAGCAAGATAGAAACAGTGTGTAGGCAAGGAAAGAGAAACTAGATCAGGCTTTAATTGAAACACATGAAAATAACATAAGAAGACCACAGAGAGGCAGGGATTTTGTGGCATAGAATTAGGAGTTAGCAGCACATAAAAAGCTTTTTAAGAAGAGGTTATTGAGAACACTCTCTAAGAGTGTTAGATAGAAGAAACAGTACTTGATGGCAGGTCATAAAGAAAAACCAAGCAATTATTTAGCAAGACAGAGTGAACTTGAAAGCCCAAGCTTAAGAGTGATTTTTCAGCAACTACGCAGCCACTTTTTCGTCTGTTGACAAAAGAAAAACCTTGAAATTGGAGAAACAATATGAAGATACAAAGTAAAGACTGACAATAGATCTCCAAGGTAGCATACATAGAAAGAGGAAGCATATTCATTGCTGAAATGAGGCTTTGAATTGTGGCCAGCAGGTCAAGGGAGATGATTTTGCCCCTCTACTCCCCTTTGGTGAGACCCCATCTGGGGTACTGTGTCCAGCTTTGGAGCCCTCAGCACAGGAAGGACACTGAACTGTTATAACAGGTCCAGAGGAGTGTCATGAAGATGATCAGAGGACTGGAACACCTCTCCTGTGAAGAGAAGCTGGGAGAGTTGAGGTTGTTCAGTCAAGAGAAGAGAAGGCTCTGGGGAGACCTTATAGCAGTCTTCCAGTACCTGAAAGGGGGCTGCAGAAAAGATGGGGAGGGACCCTTTATTAGGGAATATAGGGATAGGACAAGGGTTAATAGTTTTAAACTGGAAGAGGGGAGATTTAGATTAGATATTAGGACGAAATTCTTTCCTGTGAGGGTGGTGAGACCCTGTCCCAGGTTGCCCAGAGGAGCTGTGAATGCCCCATCCCTGGAAGTGTTCAAGGCCAGGCTGGATGAGCAACCTGCTCTAGTGGAAGGTGTCCCTGCCCATGGCGGGGGGTTGGATGATCTTTAATGTCCCTTCCAACTCTAACCATTCTATGATTCTATGAAACAGATACAGCACAAACCTAAAAGCTGACAGGTATCTGGAAAGATGATTCCTTGCAGCCTAGATTCCAGCTCTGTAGAGGCTTCCCCTGAAGATACATAGCAGCAAGGTCAGGAGTGCACAGAGCCTCACTGCTGTGCAGCAGGGGTGCATTTGCCAATGTGGAGCTGCTTGTGATACTGCAAGACACTTATATTATGATAAGATGATGTACAAGAGATTAACTGAAGCATATGTGGATGTATGCCTGCCACCCACAGCATGGATGGGAATGTTATGAGCAGCTCAGATTGCATCCCCCATGCTCAGCAGATGCCCCAAGTTGCCAGAAGGCCAAAGTGTAGATGGCTGAAATCTTGATTATCGTACACACAGGTACTACTTACCAGCTTAGTGTTCTAAGTAGATTTTACTTTTGGTGGGCAGACATTTTGCAAGTGCTTTCCAGAGTGGGAAAAGAATAGGATAAAAGGCAAGCAAATCTGGTGTACTAAATCATGTGAGGGTGTTGAGGGGTTTTCTTGGAAAGCTGGTCTTGGGTTTTACTGGGAAGGAGGTATAGGACATCCTGAAGGAAGGGATCTTGGGGTCCTAGGAAATTATTTGTCCTGCAAGTAAGTAAGCGCTGCCTTCCTTGGGAACTCCAGAAAGCTTCCAGAGGAACTATGTGATCCATTTCCTAAGGCTACAGTAGCCATGAGGGAGGCAGATGAGAAACTGCAAGAAGCCCAAATCTGGGTTGGTGGCAACTGTGGCAAAGGGAACAACACAGTTTGCAGTAAAAGAACTCCCCTGTGTAGGATGTCAGTTTTCTGTTAAAGGCATAAAGGATGCAAAGACATTCTTCATTAGCCACAGAATATTAAATGCTGATGCAGAAATGATGCTTGACTGATTGAAAAGCAAGACGAGTTCCAGACAGAGGTGTGCTACAGTAAACAATAGGAAGTACCCAAGGTATTTTTAGGAGATATCTTGAGACTCTGGAGGTGCAATTACTACGTTTCAGGATAGACCTTTAGAATCTGTGGGTACCACTAAGGCCAAAACCACCATTAAGTGGCCTGAGGGTACAAAGTGCAAAAAGATTGAGAAAGTAAATTGTTGTGCTTATAGTGCCTCAGTCACAGCTTACTCAGAGAAATGAAAACAACCCTGGCGTGGGGTATTCCCCAAATGGGCTGTATGCGACAAATTCTAAAATCTAGGAAAGGTAGTAAAACATCCCTCGCCATAAAATGAGAAGACAAGTTTTGTAAACAGAGAAATATCTTTTAATAGATACAAATATTGATGAAAAAAAAACCAAAACACAGGAAGAGCTTGAAAATGCTAGAAAAAGGGCTAACAGCCTGCTTTCTTTTTCCTGTTATAAGAGCTGCTCTAATAGAAAATATCATTTCTCTACAAAACTTGTTTCACTCACACTATCCTGGCTACAGCAAGACTACTATTATAATTAAGGCTTGGCAAGCCCACATGCAGAAAACAAGAGATGCTAAACATTGAGTTTGCACAGTTCACAAGGAGAATGCAATGCTTCAGAATGGAAATTTTGACAATTAGCACATTGAAGAGGGAGCCACCTACATAAGTCTATGGGAAAAGTCAGCACAAATATGTCTTCAATCTGACCACTTTCTAGGATGTGGCTTTCTTATTCTGTGCTAATAGGTATCTACTTTGCCTCAGGATTCACCTGTCTAGAAGCTTCTTCAGCTATTAGGCAATTTCATCACCTCTTTTTTAAAAGAAGGATGCATTGCTATTAGAAGAGTGAAAGCAAATCCCCTTTCTGCTGTTCAGGAGCCAGGCCACTCACTTGGGACACAGGAGGACCCAGTTCATGGTCCTCATGACAAGATTCTGACTTACTTTTTCACACTGCAGCAGTTCTCCCTGAACCATGCTAACGGCACACCTGGAGTAGGGCTGAATCACTTCTGAACCAGTCCTACCTAGCACAAAAGAATTGTACAATCTCTGGGTCAGAGATGGAGAAGGAGCAGAATGAATCCTGTTTTCCAGCACTTCATTTGAGACGTGGGATCTCTGGATTAACATTGTTTCTCCCAGGCCTGTATTAAGAATTTTGCATGAAGTATTATTATGCCAAATGCATTGGCAACCGCCTGGGCCTGAAAAAAGACCAGGAATGACCTCTTCTGTGAGACTGCTTTTGTTGTGCAGTTAACACAGTATTCTCTCTTTCTTCTTCACAGGTTTAGGAGTGGTTGAGACTTATCATCTACCAGGAAATAGCTGTCTACAGTGCTATTCCATAACAGGAGAGATGGAAGCATACAGAGATATCACAGGCAGGACTGGGAATTGGACTGCACCCTCTCCACCTCTGAATGAAGGCTCTAATCACTAAACAGCTGTAAAAATAGTCCCAATATAATAGGCAGAGAGACACATCATCCTTCTAACCCTATTCAAAAAGGAATAAGCACTTGCAATCCAATTTTCTGCAGAGACTGATTCAATAAATGTGTTCTGAGGCAACCCACTATGTCAAGTCCATCAAACAACTAAGAGAGAAACAGCTTTCTCCAGGGTCTTGCCTGGGTCTGGGCTTTGCTGGCCCTCTCTAAGCATCTCATGTTTTGTCACTTGGAAACTTGAAACTCTGAAGGCCTATAGAATTTTGGTTCAAGTAATAGCTGAAGAGGGCTTTCATGTTTATCAGTCTGTGTATGGATGCCTTAAATCCAGCCCAGGAACCATTTTAGGTACTGAGAATCTTTGGTATATTTGGCCCTAACTGGACCAACTTTTCCAACTCTTCTCATGGCCAGAGGCAGCTCCTGCATTGCTTTTGGTTTGGTCTCCGGTCACTAGAGATTACCAACAACTGCTGAAAATAACATCCCACACCTTCTCATCTCATAGTTTGATAAGAACTTCTGGAGATTAAAGGAAATATCGTAGAAGGTACCTACTGCAGTTCCTAAGAGCAGTGGCCAGCAGTGCCTGGGAAAACACTCTAGCCCTAAGGGAAGACAGATCTAAAATTCTCCTGGTCCCAGGGCCCATTTTGGCAAGTCCTAACAGTTGTCCAGGAATGCGACCTGCATTACAACTCACAGTCAAATCCTGTTTAATTTTGATTCAGACAAAGCAGCAGTTGCTACTATGGGGAAGAGGAAACTACATTTTAAATGTCAGTCCTTAAACTTATTTAATTGGTTGTGTCCTACAGGATGTTCCAGTTAAACTATTAACAAGGTTTATCTCATATACAATGCCCGAGTTCTGTGAGATGAAGATTAAAGTATCCAGTGCATTTGGAGAGGATTTCTTTCTCATGGCTTCTGGTTTAGCAACTTGTTTAAGCAAAATGTGATCCTTTGATGTGGAAGTGACAGTAACATACAAGGGAATTAAAGATACCAAATTTACATTCAGGCAATGAGCTTACAAACACTTAACCCTGTATATATGCTGATGTATTGAAGTGCCCCGGCCCACACACCTATAGACTCACCTACTCTTTTTTTCATATTATGCTAACTAAAAAAAATCGAGACTGGGGCAAAGATCACATCCTTTTAAACTCCAGTCCTCCCAGATCATAAGATATTTTGGCAGTCCTCCTAATCAAGAATAAAAACTGTCTGAAAACGGAAGTACATGGTGGTAGTCTGTTCTGCAGTGCAAGTCCACTGCATGGAAATGTTATCAAAAGAAAACAGACATGTGAAACAAGATTTCGCTCTTACATGGTTTGCTTTACCTATGTAACTTCAAATAAATTAAGCTCGTAGCTGAAAAATAGAAACAATCATGTAAGTGGTTAAATTGACAAATTGCAATCACTTTTGTGTGGTTTTTTAAGTTAAGTTTTGAGAGTAACTAGTTTATCTTTGCAACCATCACTTAGATCCTGCAGGGAAAATAAATAAGCCTTTTTGAACAAGGCCTGGGTTTGAACCTCTTTTTTCCAAATTTTCCCATGTCATACTCTGCTGATGCTGGGTTTTGTCACTTAACTAAATTTCTTATTATCATAATTACAAACAATTATTTTGCCACCTTCTAGCTAGGGTGAACAAACTTACTTTATTTCCCAAGCCTTCACTGCTAATAAGACCAAAGATGGCTGAAGAGTCATTGAGAGAGCACAGAATATTAACAGGGGCACTGCGAGTACCAGTGAAGTCAGAAGAAATATTGGTGACTTAGGTCATCAATGAAACTAAACTGCCAAAGGAAATGAGAGAAACTGACATCATCATCAACTCATCTCTTATCCTATGTGGGATTTGATAAAAGAGCTGTGCAGTAATCTCATCATGAAAGCTTCATGTTTTGAGATTCTTCTATCGTTGCTTTCTAAGAGGGTGACAATATGCAAACTGCCAGCAGAAGAGTTCCAATTTTCAGGGCTTGGCACAGGGCTAAATTGAAGATAATCCCCTTGAAGTCAAAGAGGACAGCAAAAGGGGAGGAAACGGCGTATATTTCAGTGGTGCAAGAGGTGACATCCCTCAATACTTTTGGGGAGTTACAGAGAAACAAGGATCCCACTCATAAAGGTAAGCAGCATAGGTAGCTTCCTCTCGAGCCAGTGAGATGCAGACTACTGCTGCCCTGAGGCTAACCCAAAGCAGACGGCAGCTCAAAACTCTGCAAACTAGCCAACAGATAACTTGCTGACTGGCAGGCAATTTTTACAACCTTTAGAAGCTGGGAATAAGTGTATACGCATGATAGATTGTACACATTCCAAAAATGTAGAAATCGCTATCTTAAATTATCTTGCATTGTGAGGGTTGAAAACTGTGTTTGTAGAGTATTAGCTTGCCAAAAAAGGAAACAGAGGGCTTTAAGGCATTTTGAATGAAACAAGAGCAATTATGTTGAATAATGGAAAATTGTGTAAGTTGCTCAATAAACAGCAATTTTGGTAAGTCTAGCAGCTGCCTCAAAGAGACTGAAAGAAAGTTATGTTTCTTATATTCATATTATTGTGCATTTTTAAGGTTCAGACAGGTGATTTCACAATCTAAATCCAACTTGTGTTCATCTGAAGTGCACTTGTTGACTTCATATTTAATCTTAAAAATATAGTAATTCACTTTATTCCAGTTGTAATGTTAATTTCAGCATTATCTTGCTTGATTTTAGTTAGCTTAGTTGAAAATACTGTTTTATTAGGATATGAATGCATTTTAAGCTAATTTGTTTATTGATAGGTAACTGGCTTTGTAAAAGGCTCACAGATGTAGGGCTTTTTTCTTTCAGAAATGCAGTAAGTTTATAAAAGCAACAATCACTCTGCTGGTAAATATTTGTCTCTCTCTCTCGATGTGTATGACTGTTCTTTATGGTACCTTATACACTTCTGTGTAAGATGCTTGCTTACTTATCTTTTAAGAACATTTGATTAGACACATACCCATGTATGAGCACATACCATACTAGCAGTTTATGAACCAGGAAAAAAAATATATTTTTGTTTCTAACTATATATAACTTCAGGTGATTTGATGTATTATTTGTGTAGTTATGGTCTCCTAAAAATCTATTTAGTCCACACTGCAGTTCCCATTGTGTTTTGCCATCCCTCATCATTAGGTTCTACTCTTTGAGCTACTGTAATTTCTAGAACTCAAAGTACTTCACCTTGAAATTGCATTACATATAACACTCAATGGGTCTTGAAATATTCTTCAAGGTTATTTAATGTACTTCTGTTATCTCATTCCAGTTCTGGCAAACTCAAGTGAAAAACTGTGGAGTTTATTAGCAACGCTCTGAAATATTTAGTCCACCAGAACGTGCCAAAAAGGATTATAAAATCCACAAACATATTTTCTTACACATTGTAGATTTATATTGCAAAAGCAAGCTCTTCAAAGCTCGGGGATCTCTGCACATGTTATAGCACTCCACCTGCTTTGCCCAGTGCATTCATTTATATAGGCCCGAAGGAGCAATGTACACAAACTAGGTCGTACAAGAATGGTAGAGGTGAAATCTCTTTAATCAAAACAGATGTATCTGCCTATGTGTAACACCATTCAAACACCTACTTCAATGCATTATTTCTGCATTATTTCTGTCCCAAAACCGTTTTATCCTACAAAAAGTCATGAGCAGCATTAGAGTACTTCAGCACTATGGCATGCTAACATTTGAAATAACACGTCTCGAAAGACTTTGTTTTTCAGAAGCATTGGGTTGCAGTCTGGTGAGGAAAAAACCTGAAGAAATAGAACAGCCTTAATAAAAAGACATTTTAATTTCACTGACATTATCAATGACATTGACCTGCTCAAATGTTAATGACTCGAATGTTAACACCTCTGGTTATAATGTAATTAAGAAGGAGAGAGAGAAAAAAGAGTTTCAGTGGCAGGATTATACAAGGAAGATACATTTACGTTGTTCTAGGCCTGTAAATTGTAGAACCATGAGTGATTTAGGTTGTATGGGACCTCTGGACATCATCTAGGGGAATGTCCCTGATCAAAGCAGGTCTAGTTAGATCAGGTTGTTAAGGATCATGTCCAGTTGAGTCTTGAACATCTCCTGGGAAGGAGATCCTGTAAACTTCAGTGGGCAACCTCTTCCAGTATCTGGCCACTGTCAAGATGAAAAAACCCAAAACCAACTAACCAAAAAAACCAAGCCAAATCAAAAAATCTGATCTATAATTGGAATTTCTCATGTTCTAATTTGTGTCTTTGCTCCTTGTGTTATTGCTATGCACTTGCAAGAAAAGATAAATCAGAAGTCCTGAATGTCTACGGACCAGCTAATACTGTCTAGGAAAATGCAACTGAGATAGCGAGGTGGAAGGAGAGAATAAGAGGAATGTGAGAAGGGCCAACTCTTTAACTTAGAAGCGTTAGAAAACCAGCAACTATATTGATGAGTTACATCTAAGCAGGTTTCTATAATGGGCAGAACTCAAACCTGCAGTGTTATGGGGAAATTCAAAACTGGAAGATTTGCAGTTGTCAACTAAACATCAGTAGAGTTTCTTCTTCTTCTTTTTTTTTTTTTTTTTTTTTTTTTTTTCTTTCTTTTTTTTTAATCCCCAGAGATCTCTGGCTCTCTGGCTAGAAGGCATCCCCATGTTCATATAGGCTGACCCTCCCTGTGCAGAGGTTGGATATCGTTTTTTCAGAACTGGATCAAAGAACACACTTTAAAAGGAAATCTAATCTTGTCTTCAGCATTCAAAGGGGTGGTGACCTAACCACTTTCTCCAAAAAGCTGGTAAAATGCCACTTACACAACTTAAAAGCCAGACAGCAAAAGGTAAATATTTTGGATTTCACTACAAGGAATACAGATGAAAGTTGCTGAGTTGAAAGTTGGCGGTTGCCAAGAGACCAGTGTTCACAGCCTGATTATATTTTGCATGGCTAACCACAGGTGAGTCCGAAACATGGACAGCTTCAAAAGCTTTAATTTATCAAATCTCAAGGAAGCTATGAGCAGAATCAGTTGGGGAAATGTATCTGTGCAGAACAATGTAAATGGAAGATTGTAGCTCTTGAGGAAGGTTTATTAGCTGTCCAAAAGTCACCATCAAGAAAAAGAACATTTTCAGTTTTCTGTTACTGAGGGAAAGCCATGATTAAAAACAAATAAACTGTTTATAACAAATGGAAAAATTGGAAATGGAAAAATGGAATGATGAGCCACCTTGGGAAACTGATATGGGAGGATAAGACTGGCAAAGAAGGATGTCCCTGGACAGAAGATCTGAGGACTATATCGATTTATTTAAGAACAGTAGCATTAGAAAAAAATAAACCTAGAAATGTTTGGCCGCAAGGAAATGCAGCTGTTAAAATTGCCACCAACGGTGCAGCAAAGACATACTAATAATCTCTTTATTATATTTGGAACAAAGCAGTGTGATATATATATACATCAAGTTAAACTGATGAACTAATTTCTGACCCACTAATTATTGACTTGTTAAGTAACAGCTGCTAACATTGTTAAATCTGCAAATTCAAATTATTTGCTCCTAAGAGTCATAAAAGAATAGGCAGAGGTGACTTCTGACCTCTGATAATTTTTAACAGATCTTGGAATGATGGGAAAACACCAGAAAATCAAGTCTTAGTGATAATATTGTGTCAATATTCAAAGAGAATGAGAATGATACTGCTAATTATAAGTTAGTTAGCCCGATTCAGTCACAGTAAAATAAGTGAAAAGTGGTTAAGAAATTAGCTGAGAAAGATCTGAAGGGTAAGATTGTAATTAATGTAAGTTAGCATATTTTTAGGGAAATTAGTTACATCAAACAGTTGTGCTGGGAAGACGGCAAGTTACACTGATAAAGACAACAACATTGATATAGTATATGTGGACGTTTATAAGGCAGTTGATTTAGTACCTCATTACACTGATAAAAAAATTTGCACAGCACAATGAGAAGAGAGCCTACATTAACTGGATTAATAACTGGCTAAATGACGGCCCCCAGTATCTATTTGCAAAGCAGAAGCTGTCGCTGAGCAATCATGTTTCATTACTCAGAAGTGAGTATCAGCTGGCAGTGGGCTCATCATGTGGTGCATGGTGTGGGTTCCTTTGAATCTGCATTAGGGATGCCACACTGTGACTAAGCACACACCAGTAGGTGGGTTTGTGCTCAACAGGCCCATGTTGTGGTGCAGCTCCATGTGCAGTGTGAGCAATTGTGAAGAGCCTGAGGACTTCAGTGTGATAATTCTAGCTCAAAAGCATAGGGAAAATGGACCACAGCTTCCCCTAGATGATTTTGAAAGAAAACACCTACTTTCTTTGCAAAAGAGTGGAAGACTTTGGCTGATTGTCCATGCTTGCAGACAAGTAGCCCAGGGCAACTTGGTGCAAATCAGGACAGAGGGTCTGGTAACCATGGGCTGGCTTTTCTTGGATGGGAAAGTTGAGTTGGATCCTCCCTGGCTGTGTCACAAATGCCCTGGCTGCACGCATCTAGCAAGACATTTTCAGTCTCGTTGCTTAATTAAGTCAGAACTTTTTCAATTCATTGTTCAAGTTTGAGATGCTTTGGAGGTAAGATTGTAACAAAATTCCCCCTGCTTTCCTGATGAAAGAGGCTGAAACTGTTTTTGCTTAAATTTAACAGAAGAAAATTCAGCAACTGTGTAAACCAGGCATGGGAATTTTTTGACAGAACACAATTATGGGTAATTGCAAACAAGGGATTAGAATTTAAAGCCTATGCAGCCTAGCCAAAGTGAGCATTACTGTTTCAATAAAACTATATTGGAGATGATGTATCTTTTGTTTAATCTCAACTTTTCAACCTTTTTTCTTGTTTTCCAAAGGGCTTAGTGTAGGCACATATTTCTCTGCTTCCTACAACCTGTGTCCTGGAGCACTGAGCAAAAGCAGACTAAAGGGAATTTTTGAAGTATTTTTTCAGAATGAATCTTGGGTGCTTTCTCTGTAGGTGCATTTTTCTTTTAGTAATGATAAAGAAGTCCCGCAGTGGAACATTTATTCTGACCTGTGGGGAATGTGTCATGATTTGTTTCCTGCTTGAAGACTGATGAAGCTGCTAGCATATGAAATGCTAGTTGTTGGCCATGCTGACAAAAAAGGCATTTGTAGTTTTTAAGAACTGTCATTAATCATACTTCGTGGCAGGGAGTGAGGAGTGTAGCTGCGCCAGCGCATTTCTAAGAAAAGAAGGAGCTGACAAAAAGGGAAGCAGGACTAAAGGATTGTCTATGAACTGGCCATGTGGCCATTCAGTGCTGCGTTTTGGAGCCAGAGTGGGCTGATGAGACAGGTAGTGGGGGCACCCAGGCAACCAAAGATAAGAAGGTGAGCTGCTGATTCAGAGGGTAACATTCACAATGCACATGCCTTTGGGAGAGGTGTGGAATGTGGAAGTAGGTTGCTTGCCCTAGCTCTTAATTTCTTTGCTTCTCAGGGTCCGTGCCAAGACTATTAGGTACCTGTGTACGTTAAAATGGTTCAAAGAGTGCATCAAATCCGTTTCCTGATATATTTCAATTCTTAAACAATGTCTGTGAGGAATATGAAATGTAGCTGATGACAGGGAACATCTAAGATTTATGTGCTGTCACCAACAGTACATGAAGCTTAGTGCTGTAAGCTGTACTTAAAGGCCTTCTAGTATAAATAGCACATTTCTTCTACCTGTTGGTAATTAGGTAAACAGCCGTGAAAAAACATGAAACAGCATAAGTAGAACTATTCCAGGTCCAAGTCTCCATTGCATTATTTATTATGGGATATCCATGAACAACATCTGAATCTCTGCCATGAGAAAAGTTCAGCCAAAACTAAACTTCAAAGTCTTCCTAAAAAGAAGTTAATGAAAGCTGAGTTATAATGCTGGTACTTTAACAGTAGCATTTTAGCAAAAATGAACAGCTATAAATTAGCCCAATATTAAAATAGACATGAGAAAACTTTAATCACTGAAGAATGAATTTCTGTAACATCCTTGTACACTAAGATGTATGTGCAATCCAGGTTGAGTCAAATGTGGTACAAAGGAGGCAGAAAATGTGGGCACGGGTTACATAAAAAAGTAGCTGATGATAAATTGAGAAGCTGATAAACCCAGTGATAGCAGAAAGATGGGTTAGGGAGGATGTCAGTTTAGCTGCAGGCTTTCTGCCAGAATTGTTCCTCTAGGAAAAAGCAGGCAGAGTTGGAGCACGTGTCAGGTAGAAACCAGGACTGGAAATAGCTAGACAGGTCTTTTTGTCTGCACAGAAATGTTACGGCTGCAGCGCACACTATGGAAGAGTTTCATAACCAAACACATCAGAAGAACAAGTCTTCAGTATTTTATTGTTTAGTATTGTAAAAAATCTGCAAGTTACTGTGATCTCTGAGACCTTCTATAAATATTCTTTTCTCTCTGAGAGACATCTCTTTCCTGTGAGTACAACCCTGTGTGATGCAGCTGTCTCACTCAGATCTGGGTCAGCTTTGTTAAGGAAGCTGATTTTCTAGTTTCATACACCTTGTTTAGGTCAAACACATGCACTCCTCCTGAGATTTTGATGGGAACTTGTCGGTTGCCCGGGTATACGACTGCACCCTTATTTCACTGTTTTGCCTTTTCCCTGAATTGATGCTGCACAGGCCTGGAATTTCTCCTCCAGCGTGGCATTTTACTCTTTTGACATTTCAAGCTTGTTCCATGTGCAAATAATTTTATTTCAGTTATTTCTGTTTCTGCTTTCACTTTCCCTGATGGTGTTCTGCCTGTTTTATACATTAGACTGTGAACCATTTGTGAATGTTCTTATTAGGTATTCTCAGAAATGGTGCATTCTTCCTTTATCCTGCTTAGGAGGAGCTTACTTCCAGTCATTCTGTATTTAACCCAAATATTTTCCTACCTTGTCAGTATATCCTTGTGAACTAGTTGGGCTCATCACTATGCTCGGCTTTTGCTTGGCATTTGAATATTTTCTATTATACCTGCCAGCTGCTGTTTTGCTGACATTGCTTGGCATGTTTATTTCCTTTGCTGTTTCATTTTCTCTAGTCTTTCCTGAAATAGTTTAAAACAGGTTGCTTAGTATCATGTAAGCTGTGCTATTCAAAGGCCTCTGGGATTTTGATTCAGTGGTCTTTCAGATATTCCTTTCTTTAGTGAATCACAAGTTTTCTAATTATTAATGAATAGTCCTGATTTAAAAAAAAAAAAAAAAAAACAAAANACCACAAAACCCACAACAACAAACCAAACAAAAAACACAACAAAAAACCCCCCAGAACCCCACAACAAACAACAAAACTTCAGGCTCGGGCAAAAAGTCTTGCTTCCTCTTTTTGTTCTGAACTCTTACTGAGAAAATAGGTAGTATTTCTTCGTAGGGACACAATGTTCTCTCTACCTTTGCATTAGCATTTCAAAACTATCTTCCTCTTTATTTCCCTATACAAAATGCAACCAATACTCCCCAAACCAGTGCCATTCCTTTAATTGTCATCCATTTTAGTAGCCTTAATGATTTTCATGTACCACAGAAATTACTATTTAAATTTGAACATTTTCAAGTTTTCATCAGTATCTCATAATTTTTAAAGCTTCCCAATTTGGGAACTTTACTTTTATTGTGATTTTTCTATACTGAGGTTAGTAGTTTTCATCCAACATCTTAGAATCATGGAATCATTTAGGTTGGAAAAGACCTTTAAGATCATCAGGTCCAACAATTAACCTAGCACTGCCAAGTCCACCACTAATCCATGTCCCTGAATGCCACATCTACATGTCTTTTAAATACCTCCAGGGATCGTGACTCCACCACTTCCCTGAGCAGCCTATTCCAATGTTTGATATTCCTTCTGGAGTAGGAATTTTTCCTTATATCTAATTTAAACCTTCCCTGGAGCAACTTGAGGCTGTTTCCTCTTGTCCTATCACTTGTTATTTGGGACAAGAGACCAACCTTCACCTCTCTACAACCTCCTTTCAAGTAGCTGGACAGAGCAATAATGTTTCCCCTGAGTCTCCTTTTCTCCAGACTAAACAACCCCAGTTCCCTCAGCTGTTCCTCATAAGACTTGTGCTAGAGACCCCTCACCATCTTCGTTTCTCTTCTCTGGACATGCTCCAGCATCTCAATGCCTTTCTTGTAGAGGGCAGCCCAAAACTGAACATAACATTCAAGATGCGACCTCAACAGTACTGAGTGCCAGGGGACAATCACTTCCCTAGTCCTGCTGGCCACATTCTTTCTAATACAAGCCAGGGTGCTATTAGCCTTCTTGGCCACCTGGGCACACTGTTGGCTCATACCCAGCCAGCTGCCAACCAACACCCCCAAGTCCTTTTCTGCCAGGCAGCTTTCCAGCCACAATTCCCCAAGCCTGTAGAACTGCAACGGGTTGTTTTGACCCAAGTGCAGACCCATCATCATCTTCCACTGCCTTGTTCTTTTTCTTCTATATTTACTGGGTCTTGGGATTTCCCCTTTAAGGGCTCCATTGCATTACAGTCCTGTTAAATACAAATTTCAGGTAATGAAAAGAAAAATATAAACAGTAAGCACAGCACTCATGCTGCTATCTTTCAGTCTAACTTTAGTCTCTGCCTCTATCCATGAAGGAACATGTGAAAATCTAGTGATGGTACAACACAATAACCTGCCAGCGGTTATTTAATTATTGGATGGAACATAAACTTCCATCACAGCATTTATAGGGAGGCTGGATTGGCTCTCTGAGGCATGAAAGGACTAGCTGTAGAGCTCTGAAGATGTTCAGGTAAAATCAGCAGATTTTTATTCATGCCTGAGAGAGAAGGGACAGAGTTGGCTTCATTCTTCCTGAGGGGAAACGGCTCAATGTTCTTAGCTCTGACAGAGCATGTGCACACGTGTGTGTACTCCTGTAAGGGAAAAGAAAGTGAATGCATAAAGATGGTGAAGGTATATAATCACATATATAGTAGAGCAGAAGTTTCCAGTGAAAGCACTGTGGGCATTTCCATCAACAGTGGCAACACTGGTCCCCACAACCACCAAAGGCAGCAGCAGAAACAGCTTTTTGTCCTCACATGTTGTCACACACCTAGATTTCCCCAGAGAAGCTCTGTTTTTGGTATCCAGAATTTCAAACTTGCTGGAACTGGAGGACTTTTAAGCGCATCTAGTAGATCCAAGTGGTAGTGGCTCTCCTCCATAGTTGTTCCAGCTGTGTGGCTGTAGAATCATAGAATCATAGAATGGTTAGCGTTGGAAGGGACCTTAAAGATCATCGAGTCCCAACCCCCTGCCATAGGCAGGGACACCTCCCACTAGACCAGTTTGCTCAAAGTCCCATCCAGCCTGGCCTTGAACACTTCCAGGGATGGGGCTAAATGTGTGTCTGGAAGTCACAATGGTTTCAAACACATACCTCGCACAGTTGGTGGACTCAATCTGTCTGCTATTCAGTCAATTGAGCCTGACCATCATTTCCAGGAAATGCTGAGTTCATTCTGAATGAATGACTTTGATTCATACCTCAATAAATGCAGTATGATCCAAAGGCTCGGGCTCACTACTCACACACACCTAGGTACATCTGGGAAATCCCAGAGCAGCAGCAGGAGGTCACTCAGCCTCACGTGGCACAGCTGAAATACAGGCAGAAATCAGCTGAGATTTATGGCTAGAAAGCCTCATGCAGTGGGAATGGGAAAGCTATTAGAAGGTACATAAGGCATATCCTAGCTGCTGACTTGAGGCACTTTGGAGACACAATGTAGGGCCTTTTCTGGATAAATTTCCATTGCAGCTTCTGCAGGGAAGCTCTGCAGTACTAGCTTGATATTTGGCTATGTGTAATTACAGACCCAAGCATAAACTGAGCTCAGAGACTGTGGGAAGGAAGAATGGTGGCCACCTGAGGGCTGGGTGGTTTTAGACAACTTGGAAGAAATGATGGGGCAGAGGGAGAAAGTATTAGCTAAGTGAGGGGTGGGGATTATTGAAAAGCATAATGAGCAGACTGGTAAGTCAAGAGAAGGCCTTGTGTCTGGGTGATGAATAATCTTTCATGGAAAGTAGTTGCATTTGCTTGACTTTCAGCCTGTGCAGAGGTGGATGGGAAATCCCTGTCTTAACTGTTGCCAGTCCTAATAGGCACCCTGGTGGCTTCACAAGGTAGCAAAGATGAGAACAATGCTTGGGACACAGCAATGAAGCTTTGCCTGCTGCACATGTCAGTCTGCAGCTGGCTAGATAAAGGTAAATGTAGGCTAGACAACAGTATGCCAAGAATTCGTTGGTTGAGCGTAGCATCCATGCAACAAAGCCATGCATTTGCCCACTGTAAGCTGATGACAGTGCCTGTGACCTGGCATTTTTTGATTCATTTGCAACAAGAGTGCATTGGTACACAAACCTCATGTAGTCCATGGCGTATCATGCTAAGAGACAGCTACTGTATCTGGTCAATTTGCCTCAATGCTTTCAACTCCACTCTCAGGCTTGAGCTAGCCTAGCAGATCCCAGCTATAAAGATAATATAGGTATAGCCTGGGAGAGCTTCTCTTTGAGTAGAGCCTTTCTCTCCTCCAGGCCTGTGGCTGGGCTAATGAAGGGAGCCGCTGAGGTGAGAGCTAGCTCTGTTACTTTTACGTCAAGTGATAAAGCCCCCTTTAACAGCAGAGTTCTTCACTGACTATCCATGGACCAAGTCTAATTCAGTAGCATGAGCTGAATGAGAACATTTTACCTGAAGATTAGGCTTCCAAAGGACTGGCTTATTAGCTTGTTGTAGTTATAAGGCAGTTTATATTTGAATGTTCATCTTTCTTTCATGTTTTTTTCTCTTTCCAAAGAGAAATGTCTTTTAATTACCTTTTTAGCATGGAATAAAGGTAATGCAGAACTTTCAACAATGCACTGATAAAACAACAAATGGCAGGAGACCTTCAGTTTTCTACATATTTATGACTGACTTTCTTTTAATAGAAAACATATTTTTTTGCTTTCAATGTACAGATATAGAATAAAATTACTTGAAAACAAAGAGTGAAATTGGATCTCATTAAAATGTGGAGTTAGTGAAATGGTGACAGATGGGCCCTGCTGGGAAGAAGAGGATCAATGAACAAGACTGGGATAAGTTAGTGAGTTTGCAATTATAAAGCATGTGGCTTTGTAATTTCTAACCCCCAATTCTGCAAAGTAATCAGTGCAGTTAGGGCCATATGCCTGCAGGGAGGCTCATTGAGACAGGCATGAAGATCCGTGTAGAGGAAGAGGGACATGCAGACATTCCAAAACATAGCTGTAAGGAAGTGAATCTCTCTCTTTTCTAGCCAAATTTTAATCTGCCCTCTGCAGAATGCAATAACACTGCACTATAAAATATGAAGCTGGTTTTCATGCTCCCCTCTAGTTGGTACCAGACGGGGGCCTAGAATTTTAAGAAAAACCTGAGCCTTTCAAACATTGATTAATCTGCCAATGTTAAGTGTTGTCCATCTCAGTATGCCTGTGGCAATGGGTGACAGGTTTTTAAATTATGCTTCTAAGAGGACTCTGACTTGTTTTTTATAATGTTGAAAATCTTTATCTTGACTCATTTCTGTAATAAACTTTTGGCAACAGGAAGCTATAATTTATTTACTCAGAAATTTCTCATCTCCATTATCGTAAAGATGTCTTCGCAATTCTATTTTTAGGATTGCACAAATGGGGCATAAATCCTCTTTTTCTTTTAAAGCAGATTGTGCTTGAATGTAAAACGTCAACTGTGTGAGATTTGTGTCCATCTGAACCATCAGCTTGTTTTTCATTTCCAGGGACAACCTTAGTCATCAAGTCCCATCATGTGCAAACCCAGACCACTGTGCAGATGATGTATTTAACTTGTTACACAATCTCTTCCGCATATTTAACAAACTCCAATAATTTAGGCATGGTCTTCCCAACGCACACTACAGGCAGCTGTTTGGTCTCCAGGTCCTGAAGCTATGCAGCTCCTGACCCTTGTTTCTAAGCATCTTTGGAAACCTTATTTTCACTTTTTCAGCCAAAGAATGGCAGTGCTGCTGCTTATCCCAACACGCACTAGTAGACCTCACATTTTACTTTACAATCTCATATTTATGCCCATTTTGTATCTCTGTACAGAAGTTGCCACGAGTAAGTTCAGTTTTTGTAGCTGCAAATTTACTGGTGTAGTCTAATACTCTTTCATGGTTCTCAAATTCTTTTTTGATGTGCAAGTCTTTTCATGCCTTAAGGAAGCACAGAAGAAAGCATGGAAGTACATGAAACGTTAATAAATAGGTGCTGGAGGCTGATATTATAGGCTAACTGGGTGTAGGAGGAGCTGGTGTCTTAGTGATGAATCAGAAATGCTAGGAGAAGGGGGAGGCATGTCAGGAAAGACTAGGAGGACGCAAAGCTTGAAGTGACACAAGGGCAATCACACGCACACAAAAATTAGAAAAAGAAGCACTTTGAATGGATCTGAAATGTGCAAGTCTGCTTTTGAAAGAACCAGAGACAAGGAAGCAGGACAATGTCTAGGTGGAATAGTTTGGCTGAGGTGATGGATGGCAAAGTCTGTACCTTTGATATGTTACACAGAAAAAACCTCAACAAGGTGAGATTCAGAACTTGGATGTGAGGATGTAGGCAGAAATAAAAGCAGAAGACCATGCATGGGTTGTGGGTCTGAATTTCAAGAAGATTGTGTTCTCCAGCTTGATCGAGAAAGGAAGTAGGAGAATGAGATTAGGGCAGTATTAATCATCCTGCTGTAGCCATGCTAAAGTTGAGCAAGGGCTAGGTCTTAAAGATCTAAGGGTAAAGGTTGTTTGAAACAAAACGGGATCTGAATCAGAAAGGTTGATTTGTGAGTCATCCACACAGACACAGTAGTAAAATATATTCATACATTTGGCAATACAAGGAGAGCAGGGAAATGGGCCAAAGACCAAGTCTTTTGGCAAAGCTTGGCTGTGGGTAAAGAGTCTCTTCCAAGTAAGTAATGATTGGAGGGATAGGATGAGAAACATGAAGACAGAGTCACAGGAGCCACTTTGTGAGACTAGGTTTCACAAAACACGTGCTTACAGGACCCCAGTCACTGCTGGGTTCAAGATAAGCTGAATGCCATTTTGAGCTGTCAGACTTTCTATGGAAACTGGAGACCAGGGGAAAGACTGGAAAGTGTTTGCGAGAAAACTGAAAAAGAGGCTTTACAAATAATGATGAAGATGGTGTGTCCAGATTGTGGTGCTAAAAGGGATCACTGCAGCCATTTCAAGAAGAAAGAAATGGTATGTGGGTATGGATCTGTACTTCCACAGGACTTACTTTGTCTACCTTTGAAAAATGTGAACTACCCTAATAACTTTCCAGAAACATTGGTATGTGGAAACATAGCGACTTCAGTGCTGATGATCAAGCACTTTTGCCCCTCAAGCTCCCAGTTACATTAGTAATTGATCAAAGACAAGGCAGCAAGTACAGGAAATTCCTGGTTCTTGTGAAAACCTCTAGGTTTCACCGCAAGACACTTCTGAGAATGTTCTGGGCATCTCTGAGAAAACACTAATAGATGCAGAATATATATAGTGTAGCACAGGCTCACAAAAACAACTAATTCAATATAGTTCTATATTTAATGTTGTTCGGCTACAGAGCAACACCACTGCAGCGTGGAAAATCACTGGCAGACTTGGAGGGATACACATATTACCCAATATGACAGAACCAAAGGATGAAAAATTACTCTTAAACTTTGGTAAAGAGTAGGGAAGTCAAAACAAGCACAAAATTGTAAAAATACAGAATTTCATCATGTTTTAGCCACAGATGCTTTGGAATTTGGAAAGGTCATCATAAACTACAAAACTTACAGAAAAATCACTTCCTTGCAATGAGCTCAACACAAAGAAACATTTTACAAAGAAATCGGAAGCTTCTTCTCAGCCTTTTAAAGCAAAAGAAAAACTAGCAGTTGGCAAAGAATAGTGAAGCAAAGGGCAAAAAGACTGAAGAACAAAAGTCTTCGTGGACCGATTATTTTTTTTTCATACTGTGTGTGAAAGCAATTTAACAAGTGAACACTTGAACATATTTGAAGATACTTTACCTTACCAGATCAAAACTAGAAGACAACTGAAATGGCCAACAGACCCGTTGAAGCCTGTTGATCCTGTAGTAGCAATATAAAATGTTTGGCTTAGTTGCTGTACTGGTTGGAGGGCTCTGTTGTATTACCGATACTGCAGCTCTTTTCCTGTATGGCCTTCCTTTGTCATCTCTGTCCCCCACTGGCTCTTTGGATTTTATCACCTCATAGCAGAGTTTCTTACTTTATCCTCTCTTTTGCTAGGGCAAAACTAGTGAACAGGGTCAAGCTGGCTGCTTCCAGGCATCGGCGTGGGTCCTCTTTGTGAAAAACGGAGAAGAGGAAGCAAAACTACAAGTCAATGGAAGAGTTTAGCTCAGCAGACAGATGGGAAATGCCATTATCCCCGATATGTTACGCAAAAAGCGAGGTGCAATTCATAGCTTGGATGTGAGGACACAGGGAGTGGTTAGAGTAGAAGAGTTAGTCTGATGTAGAGGACGGTCTCCTTTGCCTTGATCAGTTAACTTCAGGTAACCTGGCTGCACCTAAGTGTTTATCAGTCTGGGGTTTTTGACCTGCTCACACCTGTGCCACTACATTGACTCAGCTGCTTTCCTTCCCTGGAATCCTCCCAGATTAACCGCTCTCAAGGGCGTAATTTCCACAGTACACCACACTTAGACCAGATGCTAATCACTAGCCTTCAGTAATTCAGCATCTCCAGCTGGACTTGGGGTGTTTATTTCACAGGCTAGCATAACTGCCCAAAGATTCAAAACATTTAAAGCAAAGTATAAGACTGATGAGAGACCTAAATGGTATTACTGTTATCAAACCTGCTTTGTTCCAATACTAGTGCTGTAACTGGGATCAAGGGCACCCCACCTATGGGCGCTGGCAGCATTAGTGGCAGTGGAAGCCAATCCTGGCTTTATGCCTGCTCTGTGTGCCTGCAGGACACATGCGTCAATGCTTTTCTTTGTGTACTTACATCTGTAAACTGAATTCCTTAGTCTTCTGGAGATGGACTGGGTGTTCCCTATCACTTCCCTTCAGTTCTCTTCCTGTCAGTCCTACTACAGTCAGAGACTTCCACCTTGGAAGTCCTTTCCAGCCCAGCTAACTTCACTTCAGCAGGCTGAACCGACCTGTCCTCTCCCCAGCCTGTTTGTTTCTTTGGCTGGGATTCAGCCTCGTCCGCCAGGTTCATTAAACGCACTCAGCTCTCTGGGAGACTCAAGGCTCTTGTAAAACCTTTCAAAAGTGAAAAACGTCCTACTTTGAGAAGAGCTGGAGCTGCATCTGGTCTCCAAGGCTTATGGACCTGCTTTTGGTCTTTTAACTCCTCTGAATCTGGTTCCTGCAGCTGTACCTGCCCAGGCTCGTACTTGACCTTTCCTTTTGCATTAAACCCTTTACAGGACGGGGAGCTTTGCCTTGTGCATGTGTGCACGCAGCAAAACCTTGACTGAGCAGTACAAAAGGGCCACTTTTAATCATAGAATGGTTAGAGTTAGAAGGGACCTTAAAGATCACTGAGTTCCAAGCCCCCTGCCATGGGCAGGGACACCTCCCGCTAGAGCAGGTTGCTCAAAGCCCCATCCAGCCTGGACTTAATATTTGTAAAGGGAAATTGAGGTATGTTTCCTACGCCCCTTCTCACAGCACTCCTGCTTTACGGGTCCCACCGGGTTTAAAGGGGAGCGGGGACCTGGAATGCGCAAACGTTCCAAGTCGCTGGATCTGGTCACATTCCTCGGGGGCTCTCAGCTGCCCCGGGCAGTGTGCTCTCTGCTCTCCAGGCCATCACGCCGGGGGGGCGGATGCCCTGGCAGACGACCCCCGCAGGCTACCGCTACGTGTCGCTCGGTGTGCGGTGAGAGTACCCACGGACGCCGCTTCCCACGGAGGGACGGAACCCACG
>VXBW01001798.1:2067947-2130548 GCA_013400375.1 Thinocorus orbignyianus
CCCCCCCCCCTTTTTTTTTTGTTTACAGAGAGAGAGAAAATTCAGTCCTAAAGAAATGATTGTGTGAACTAGTTTGACTCAGAACTGTGTTTTTAGTGAGCTTCTACATATCTTGTTAATCAAGTTTATCTCGGAAATGATGAAGAGTGTTTAATTCTAAACTTAATAATTGCAGATGATGCAAGCATGTGTCTGTTTTCCCAGTGCTATAATCACACATCCTTAGTTTCCTAAAGGCATCTGTTCTGCTGCTTTTGTTTTCTATTTGAGTGGAAAGTTTTCTCCAAATTATTAAGTAACGCACATACTGAATTCCAAATTGCTTTTTACAACTAATTCCACCTTCTAGAGGCAGTAGAATCCACTGCAACTGAAATATCAGTGGGTTTCTGAAAGAGCTATTTTCCATTAAGTAGAAAAATCAAAACAAATGAGAAATATTGCTAAGAATGTAGCAGTTTCTTAA
This sequence comes from Thinocorus orbignyianus, assembly GCA_013400375.1. Classification (NCBI taxonomy): domain Eukaryota; kingdom Metazoa; phylum Chordata; class Aves; order Ciconiiformes; family Thinocoridae; genus Thinocorus; species Thinocorus orbignyianus. The sequence goes on from VXBW01001798.1 coordinate 2,068,414, forward strand.
CTTCAGTTTTATTTCTGTCTAACACATTGCTCCATCTTAAATAGTTGTTATTAATCGGAACTGTTAAAAATACTGATTTAGATACTCAAAACCAGTCAAATTGAATTTCCAAATTGATATACTTAAGTTGGTCTATGTCAGGTGGTGAAAAGTACAGAATGAATATTTTGCCTGTATATGTGAAACGAAATACAAATTCACATCCCAGATGATGGAAGTGCAATAACTGTCACCCTGATAACTTGAGAAATTTTTTGTGGGGGCGTTGTGTCTTGTCTGGAAACTTTCTTATCTTGAGGGACTGATGATTGTGGAAGGATACCAAGTAATCTATATATGTGTTATTTATAAATTGCTTTGTGAAGTGGATAATCAATTGTCACTGCTGTCATTTCAATTATTACATATGAAACTTTAAAGCAAACAGCTAATGAGGTAATTGATGTTCTGTTGGCAGTTCTTACAAAAAACTTCTGTTATAAACTTGTTTCAGCTTTTTCTTGTAGTGATATTTCTGAACAAAAAAAACCCCACAGTGGTGGAAAATAATGTGCAATCTTTCTGGCTGGATTTTACCCAGTCCTGTCTTGGCACTAAAACATTTGATAGCTTCTTGCTGGCCAGAGTAGGTGATGGAACAGTTTATTGACCTGAAGTCAAATGCCTCATGATGACTTTGTTCCTGTGTGTGTTTGTAAGATAACAGGATTTTTGAGATTGTTACTATCGCTACATGCAAACCCCAAGTCCTTGGTTTGCTTAGGTCTTTATAGATCTGTAGCGTTTTTTTTAATGTTTATTTTGGTTTCTATAAATCAGTTGAGCATTAATCTTATTCAGATGGATATGCTATTGCAGTGTAGGCATAGTGGTTTTCTTGACATCCCCTCTCCCCTCTTTAGACATAATTTTCTCAGAATAGCATCTGGTTGTCACACAACAGTGGGACTAGATCATCCAGTCTACTGCTATTACAAAGAAAAATGAGGCTTGACATATTCGTGTCAATTTGGCAAGATGCCTGAAATCATTATGCTCAATGAAATATGTGACGTTTCAAGTGGTAATGTAACCTGCAGGAATGCTTGCAGGAAGAACTTTAAGCACTGCAAAGAAAATGCCACCTTTACTTGGTCCTGGATGTTCAGATACTGATAAAAGTCACCTGATCAATCCCTAGTGTGAGATTCAGTCCACTAAGGTATGTAATTTTATTCAAAATTTGCTGGTGGTGATCCTGGGAAAATTTAAAGTGCCTTTTGAGTTTAAAAGAAAAACACTCAAGGAAATACATGTGGGTCTTTGTTTTATATAGTAACAAGTAAACAAAACAGCAACCAGCCTGAACTCAGAAGTGGTGTGTATAATTTTTGAATAAGTCATAATTACTTGGTGTTCTGTGATTCCCTACCAAATTTATTTTGAACCTTCATGGGCTTACAGAAAAAAGCAAACTATGTTGTATTGTCTAGTATTCTAGTAACTAGAAAATGTGGAAGCATAAAGAAGTGAACATACTCCTTAATTATTTTTTTCCTATCAGACTTTCATTAATAAGAAAAAATTCTGGAGCTTGTGCAGACTGTAAAGAGTTTTTCCAAGTTGCCTTAAAAAATTGCCTTAAACTGCATCAGCCATAACTTTGTCTCACCAGCTTTCAGATGGGTTCAGTAATGCTTAAAATAGAATGCCTTTTGAGATTTAGAAAGCCTTATATTTACATCAGACTGTTCAAAAATATTTATGGCAGGCAGTTCTTAGGTTTTATTCTCGGTTTCTGCTCTACCTCTCCTTTCTATAGAATCTGTCACTTATTTTTAGCAATTTGACCCTACTGTTTTCAGTTCAGTGCTCAATGGCTGAAATAAAACAAGGCTGTGAATGTGGCAAGTGCTATCCAATGGCTGTGTAGTCAGAAGACATCTAAAACAGCATCACCGTCCTCTCTGCTGTGTGGAGATGGGAAAGTTGGGAGGGGAAGGAAGGATAAAAGGAGTTGGATGGGGAAGCGTAAGCCAGAAGTTTTTCATACATTCCTTTATGCTGTGCTGTTTTTCAAATGACAGATCCTTTGTCCTGACCTTTCTTCTACAGAGGCTAGGTGTGGTCCTGAAATACCTGTCACCACAATGTGACTTGTAATGCCTCATCTTCTTTTAAACTATTAAGAATGACTAAGCTTTAACTTTTGAGAAGCAAGACTAAATAAAAGCCTCTGTTAAGAAATTCTTGGGCAGGAAGGCTATATTACACTTTGACAGTCAACTGAAATACCATGGTTGGTGTTCTTTATATCTTCTTCCATCCCTTCTATCTGGAATCCAAAATGCTAATGACCAAAGCTCATATAGTGGGATGGGATGAAGGTAATATAAGGGAGGGAACTAATCTTCCATTTCCTAGTCAAAGTGCTTGATTATGCAGCATCTTTATTATTTTTTATTATTAACTTATATACATGACAGTGGCTGCAAGGATGTTACCTTTTGCCCCAGCATTAACCTTCAGAAATAAAGTTTTTCTCTAGAAAATTGTCATGGGTGTTAGGCATTTTCTAACATAAACAGAGGTTCTCCAAGCAGGAGATACACACCAGTTATTTGTTGGCTTGTGCAGGGAGCTTGACCAGTTAGGTTATTTACTGAGGATCAATGTGCTTACCACCTCAGTGAGTCCCTGCTGGCCCAGAAGGTGTAAGGTAGGAAAATACCAGCCTCCTTTGATTATTGGAGTGGCTTGATTCTTGAACTTGCTGAGTCAATGTATTCCAACTCCATTTCTGCACGCGCACACCCGCCCACCCACACACCCCTCCCCTGCCCTGATTTTATGCCTTTTTGAATCAATATTTTTCTCAGCAATTTTGCTGGTTTTCCTACATTTTGTGACTTATAGCCATGAGAACATCCTCTCATAACGTAAAGGTTTAGTTTTGGTAGAGCTATGCTCAAGCTCACACTGGACTTTGCGTTGTAAAGAGTTGAATCTCTTGGTCATCTTGGGACTGCAAGTTTATTTACTCTGGAGCAGTATGTTTGAAACTTTGCATCTGAATTTCTCTAAATAAACATGATTTTGTTGTCTACATTTAGTGAAGGAAAGAGTTGATAGTTGTTTCTAGTTCCAGAGTTTACATTAGTTAAATAAACAATGTTACCCTGTTTTGGTGATCTGTTTCTTAATTATCTACTGTTCCTTTATGGATGATCTCTTCATGGAAAAAATAAGGGAGTTGCCATAATCATTTGGGCTAATGACACAGATTTAGTTTAACCATAGAGGAATCAAACATATGGCTACAACTGCCCACAAGCTGCATTTTTGGGTGGAGTTTAGGAAGTTGATTGCAGTGGTGGTGAAGGATGAATGTCTATGTGTATTAAGCAAATTAACAGATGAAGACAGAAGATGACAGTGTGTGCTATGTAGTGTTTATTAAGGCTATATGAAAAATCTGAGATTCTACTTCTGAAGACAATTCAAAGATCAAATTTTTATCCCCAGCTCCTCTGTTCTAGGTGCATGTCTGGATTTTACTAACCTAGTTGGCTGTTAAGTGTTAGCTGCTTTCTTGGGAAAACATTGCAATTGGGAGGTGTCTTTTTCAGAGTGAAACTTATTACTCATATCCTCTGCTGTTTGCTCATATATGAGGAATGTCCACTGCATGATTTATGACTTAATGATATCTGCATCCCTTGAAGATACTCAGAAACTGTCTGGGTGTGGTCCTGGGCTCTGTGTGGCCCTCTTTTGCCCAGGAAGGGGGTTGCACAAGATGACTTCTGCAGGTGCATTCCCACCTCAGCTGTGGTTCTATGATGGGGAGTGTATTGTCTTCAGACATGCAAAAAGCTGCTTTCCATATTTATAAATGTACTGAGCAGTGTGAGCCTTGTGTAGTTGCATTTTTTTTGTGTGGGGAGTTACTGGTCAGTGTTGCATTTCTGGCCTTTTAAAAAAGGACAGAAACCCCAGCACACAATTATATGTGTCACAAATACAAATTTTGTAGTTTATTAGCAGGAAGGATTATTTTAATATGAAACTTATTAAAAAGCACCTGGAAGGCTAAATAATTTGTCACATGGTTGTCTTTCATCCTCTGCTTTATTGACAAGATTAAAGAATTTTGGGAGTAGTGAGATACAGTTTTGCTCTGTGGAACAGTGCAGATTAGATGGTACATCATGATGTACCATCTATTTTGTTGCTGTATCTTTAGTTACTGTTTTGACTGATTTGCCAAGTAGAGAGGTAAAAAGCTTTGCTATTCTTTCCTTCTAACCAGTCCCAGAGGTACTGTAGGGGAGAAGAACCTTTATAGAGTATTTCCGTTTTAACTAATCCAATATTACTGTTAAAAGTGTATCTACACTGCAGTCTGTGTCCTCTTACATGAAATCCTGTTGAATCACAATATAAGTGCTATATATTTTTGGTTATTTTTCCTCTGAAATAAGGATTGTATTTAACAACAGAATATTACCTATAGCTCCTGTCCTTTTTGAGGTTTTCTCATGACATGTCACGAGATAGCCTTCAGAAGGTATTGGTATTCTGAGACTGTATTCAAATTACGTTGTTTTTTTTTTTCTATTATTGCCAGTTTCTGTGATGCAGGAAGTGCTGCCAACACAGAGGGAAGGGAATGCTGTTGACTGGTGTGGTCTTCCCAATCCTATGGTACAAGGAGCTGGTCTGTGTCATTCAGACTAATCAGACACTGCTCTTGTGCCACAGCAAAGCTAACTGACCAGCACTGATGCTGTATTAGCTAGGAGCTTTGTGTGTAACTGTTTCCTGGTGGTGAGAAGACAAAGTCAAGAGAAATTGCTGTAGACCTTTATTTTTTTTGCTATTTGGACTAAGCTGCACACCCCTAGGATTATTGTCCCCCAGTCAGAATTTCAGAATTGTCTTTTTAAAATGAATTGATATATGTTTTAAAATCAATTTACCTTATATCTCTATGGTAACAGTTATAAGTGGAGGATGAAGGTGAATCTCAGCAGTAGTGTGAGCTTCCAATAGGGTATTTAAAGCACTGTTGCTTCTGGGATGTGCAGAGCAACTCTGGCTGGATGAGTAAAATAGCATTATGGAAATGTGGTAGCTTGTGTTGATGGAACATCTGTGAGAGGATACTTGCTTCCTTAGAGCTTTGTAGATCATGCCAGAGGGTTTCCTGTGCAGGGAAGTCTAGTACCATCTGCTTACCTGAAACTTTGCCATCTCTGAGCCTACATTATGCACTATTTGCTGCTTTCACTTTGCAGTAGCTGTTGTCTCTTCATGTGTATTTTTGCTCAAACTTATTTTAAATTTGAACAATTGAGAATTTTTAGACTAGGACTGTATTCATAGCATGGCTATTGCTTTAAATTGCTAACTTGCTCCAGCTGTTTTTCTTCAGTTCATGAGAGTCTTTGGGTTTACTGTTGGAGATGAGGCTGCTGAGAAGACTTGTGGTGTAGAAGCATGGAGCTGCCATACTTACTATGTACTCCTTTTGAACACATGCATCAGAAGACGTTGCTTCAGCTTATGTAACTTGCATTTTTCCAGTGCAGGGAGTGGGAAAAGGGAAAGAAGTACCTGATTAGGAACAGGAATCTGGGGGGGGAAAGTATTTCAGGACTAGCAGAGGGCTGAGGTGGGGGTGAGAAGAAATGATTATTTGCTTTCTTTGAAAACTGGAGATAGGAACTGCACACAGGGCAAAATCAAAGGGAATGAGCTGACTGTGAAACAGTGCCTTTTGCTTTCCTTGCCCTTTTTCCCTGTGTAGAAGATTGACATTGTCTGAGGCATAAGAAGAGGTGGCCATTGGCTGAGCAAGATATCAAAGACTAATGAGGGTGGTACTGGGGGGAGGAGACATTTGAAGCAAGATGGTGCTCAATAAGGCATAAGTAAAATTTAGGATGGTAGGGAGTGACTTATCTGACAGATGCAGCAATATCATTGGGATAAACTAGAGAACAGGATGGCATATGGCTGAGTGAGGGCATAGAGCTGATGATGGTAATGATGGGTTAATGGCCATGAGTTTGTGTGCAGAGAACAGGCTCATTATAGCTTGGACTGTAATCCTTGAACATGCAGGTCTGTAACATTTGAAGCTCATGTCCTGTTCCACTGCAAACTCAGCAATTTAATCTTGCCTATATCCTTGCCCCAACAACAGCGTTTGGGCAATTGGCCAGTTAGGAGACCTGATTTGGCCCTGAAATGATTGGTGATTTTTGAGCTGGCTCAGCTCATCACCTGCTGACTGGCTTGCTGCCTGGTCTCTTGAGTACCAGTGTAAGAAGTAAGGGAGCTTGTTTTTGTAGTGCAACTGAAGTCCTGAAACGTAAAGAATGATTTGTGCAGAGATGGTGATCAATACAAGGAATATAGAGTTATAGTATCCTTTTACACAGACCAATATTCCAACTATTATTGTTGATCATGCTAGTAGTACTGAAGTTACACACAGCCAATCTGTAACCTAATAAATCAGCAGCATGTGTGGACATACAAGCATAATTCACATGCTAGTTGATTTGTTGCTATAGAACCACTAATTTTCTAGCCATCAGTGACTCACTGCAGCAACACCAGAGAAGCTGTCTTCCTGTGCACTGCCTGGCTGTTGATCGGAAGAGGTGACCCATGCTGATGATGGGCAACTCTTACTCATCCAGGAGTATTCTTTTACCAGGCTTCCATGTGGCTTCCTTACCTTGGGCGTACAGTAGAGACTGTGCCATCTTCTCTTTGACTGAATCTGCAGATGTGTCCCCTCTGAGATTGTTAGAAGAACTTCCCAAAGTCTTCCCAAAGCTACTTTCCATGGCTTGTGCTTGCATTGGTGGTCTCTGCTCTAGGTGTTGTGTGGGTTGTCCAGTCAGTTCCTTTGTATCACCATGATTTTATGCAGTAGTCCTCAGTTTCCAGCAGATCCTTGACTTACTACTATTGGCTTTGCCTAGTTACTTCCAAGCTCTACAGGTAGTTTCATTTCTTGTTATACCAGTCACCTTAAAGCCACAATTTACACCTTTGTCTCTGGCAGCCTCTGTTAAGGGAAGGCTGTGTGGAGTCATCTGTACAAGAAAGATTGTTTCTGCTTCTTTACCCACGTTAGCATTGGTTGTCATCCCATTCCACCTTCAGCTAATTCAGGGAGCTAACCCCATGCAGAAAACCTCAAAACCAACAAATACTCAGGAGTGCTCTACCAAACCCTCAGTATACTGTTTTAAGAACTTCAATCAGTTCACCAGTCACTGTCAAGTGCCAGAGCTGGTGCAAGGTTGAGTAGGACCCTTCACTTGGTGGTAGCCTAGGTATTAATCAGCTTAAATAGAATGTGAAACTGTAGTGCTTTTTTTGCCTTTTTTTTTTTTTTTTTCTCCTGCTGCAAGCTGATACGTGTGAAACTCTGTCAAGGTATTTTTCTCTTCCTCTGTTGTTGACCTACATAGTAACTGATAGCAGGAGGCTGTCATTCTCCATTAGCTCAAATGGTGGAGTCTCTTATGGATGTAGATCTCGAACCTTACAATTTTGAATCACTGGGATATTAAAATGATTGTCACAATTTATAGTGGTTGCTGCTTCTTACTTTTCTTAAAAAAAAAAACCCAACAAAAAAACCCAGCAAACCCGTAACCCTAAACACAATTACATGCAGCAAATGTCTCTTGGCACCCTATTTTTCCTATCTGGTGTCCCGAGCCCAGTTCTTAAGGTTACTTATGCGACACATAATGTCTCCGGGGAGACCTTCTAGCAGCCTTTCAGTATCTGAAGGGAGCTACAGGAGAGCTGGAGAGGGACTCTTTGTTAGGAAGTCTAGTGATAGGACAAGGGGTAATGGTTTTAAATTGGAAGAGGGGAGATTTAGATTAGATGTTAGGAAGAAACTCTTTACTGTGAAGGTGATGAGACACTGGAACAGGTTGCCTGGAGAAGCTGTGGCTGCCCCATCCCTGGAAGTGTTCAAGGCCAGGCTGGATGGGGCTTTGAGCAACCTGCCCTAGTGGGAGGTGTCCCTGCCCATGCCAGGGGAGTTGGAACTCAGTGTTCTTTAAGGTCCCTTCCAACTCTAACCGTTCTATGACATTAGACTGTGAGCAGTTGGTGTGTTTATTTTTTTCTGATCGTTATTTTAAACTAAATAAATGTATTCTTAACAAAGTAAAAGTGAGCTAATGGAGGTGTTAGCTTGTTAGCTGTGTTGCTTCGAAAGCTTTCTTGGTCTGTTTTACAGTTTGCTTGGGATTTTTTTGGTTTTGTTCCCCCACCCGCTCCCCAGCCCAAAACCAACAGAAGAGCAGGAGTAACCTTGTCTCTGCTGTTGGTCTTCCTGGACTCCCATGTTTAGTGTGAGGTTGTTGGGGGTTTTTTTGGTAGGTATTTTGGGCAAATTCTTTTCACCTATGCCCCTTCTTTTTTTTTTCCACTTTAGAACAAGCTTGTAATATCTATATGGAATGCCACAAAAGTGTTGTCTGTCCTACCACATGTGTAGAGTGAGGCTATCCTGGTGTATTAAGTATTTAATATGTTTATATTTAGCACTTCCTGGCGTTACAAGGAATTAATGCATCTTTCTCTGTGACATTCTTACATTGTGATTTCAGCAAGGTTTTGATATCTGCTGGAGGAGGGTTTTCGAGTTATATCTTGTGATGGCAAATAGATTCAAATCCTGTTTCGCTTTTGCTTAAATGTTCTCTTGTATGTTGCTGTCTCTGTATCTCAGGTGAAATGTTTGGAAATTCTTCGTGGCTTATTAATCAAACTAATCTCACATGTTCTGTTACTGGTTAAACTACCTGAACGAGCATGCTATAATTGACAGATGTGCTAGAAAATTCCTTTTCTTTACGATGTGGGTATAGGCTCAGCTGGCTAAGGTTCCTACTTAGAATTTGCTCATTTTCTAGAGGCTATTTAGGTCCTTTTAACCACTCCTGAAGATTTTTCTGCATGCCTCTAGAATGGTTTTCTTCCTCTGGGTATATCACAGAATTTTCATGATTGGAAGGGACTTCTGAGATTGAATCCAACCACACTTCCCCACACCACCACCACCACCCCCACCTTTGCTTTGAATAGTGTGGGAAATACTGTAATGCTTTAGACTCTGCAGCAACTTTTGTGAAATTTGCTGAATCATAGAATGCACGAGTTTTATTTTCCTTCATGACTTGTGTCATTGGCTTTGTTTCTGGCTTATTGTTGCGTTTTGTTCTTTTTTCCCTCCTATTGGAAACTTTTTGGGTTTTGGCAGTGGTAGTAGACTGGATGTAAAATGGTATTTAAGAGCTTGATGCTGTGTAATGGTGAGTGCTCTTGTTCCTTTTATTTCTGTTTGAGCGTATGCTTCTGTATCTGATCTGTGCCATCAGTGTCAATGGGGTTGCTTTGTCATATGCTTTGTAAATGTGCTTATTTGTAAAATGCCTTCTTCAATAAAAAGCAGAGGTGATACACTGCTTTTACTTGACAACCCCAGTTCTGTGTAATTGCTTTCTCAGTATCACAGGACCAGCTATGTATTATTCTGCCTTGGTTGAACTATTTTTTATATCAATAAATAATACAGCATGCAAGGTATTTGACACTACTGTCTTAGACCTTGACTGTGGTTAGTAAAGTGTAAATACTCAGATACATTGCTATATACGTATCTAAACTGTACAACAGCAGTGTTTCCAACTACCTACAGTGGTTTAGAGTAGAAAATTTTGTGCTTTGACACTGTTAATTGTGGTATGCTTCTGCAGTTTTGAATTAAAATTATACTAGTATTTTTGGTGCTATTCAAATTCCAAATCAAAATAAACTCTCTACTTCTAGATGTTCATTTTTACTATCTTATTTCTAACTTTATCCTACTGCATTCTCTTGTTCAATACTGATTTCTTTTTCTGTTTGTTACTCCTGTAGTCTGTATGTATTTTTCACTCCGGCTTCCTGTGAAGTTTTTCGATCTTTATTACTTAAATATCTGTCTCATCAGGTTACTAATTGGAAAGGAAGATCTAATGCTCCAGTCAGTGTGGTGTTGGAGACAGGAAGCTATTTGAAATGCTTTTACACAGGGTATCAACATTCTTTTCCTTTGGATTTCTTAATAAAACATGAAGAGATCCTAAATTTCATAAACTTTCATTAAAACAGACTTTTCAGTGTCCTTTTTCCCCCCCCAGAAGTAAGATTGATTCCTAAATAATAAAACAAACTTCTTTCTATCTATTAGTATTTTAAGTCCTTTGACAATCAGATTTAAGACCTTTTTCTGCAGAGGCTTAATATTCTGCACAGAAGTAATTAGCTGCAGCTGTTAAATGAAGTTTCTTTAATCAGCAAAAATTCTGAAATAGTGCCTACTTTTGATTATATGTTAGTGCCTTGAGGCAAATCTAATTATATTCTCTTTTACATCGTATAAGCTAAAAGGATCTCAATGAGATGTGTTTGATAGAGCTCTAGGGATTGAAAAGTCTACATTGTTGAACTTTATGTATCTATTGCTTTTTCCTGACAAAGTATTTTCATGCGTGAATGATGCCAAGACACTAAAAGCTGAATGAGTTTGCTTTATATATAGTTGAAAACTTATATAAGTCTTATAATTTATATTTTTTTTATTTATTCCTTACTAAAGAAAGTTGCACTCATTGTTATAGCTTTAAAAAGTGTACCGTATTTGTTAATGAAATAGTTGATCTGATTTGTCTGAAAATCTGTTTCAGCTGGTACTGTAACTACAAAACTAACAAAACTCATGTAAGCTTAAAATGCTTATGCAGGCTCCAGTGACCCTCTGAGTGCTGACAAATGCCTAGTTGCTCATATGAATACGACTCTTACAGTATTTGTAGAAAACATCTGCCTTTCTTCACTAGCAAAGCTTAAGCTGACTGTACCGGCTATGACAGTGCTTTCAGGTCCCAAGAAAGCCATTAGCTTGAGCTTGGCATCCTCCCCCTTTTTTGAGTTTACATTTGGGATTACGTGGCTGCTGTGACAGTGACTGGGAACAAATGCCTTTGCTAGCAGCCACAGCACTTGACAGAATCTCAGAATAAAAAAGTTCCCCAGTTCTGTTCATTTTAAGGTTCACAACATAGGAAGCAAATAATTCCCTAAGGATGACCCTTTGCCAGCATGTCTCTTGGTTTTTTGTGTTGTTTTTTTTCCTCATTCAGAAGTTAAACATGTTCCACATTTGATTGTAGAATCTATGCAGTTTTGTTTTTAATTAGAAGATAAGTGTTGTACTTACTACCATTATTGTGAAAGAAAACAAGAAATGTCTTACATGCTGATGCATTTCATTAATGAAGTATTCTGTTGTGTGTATTATCTTATGGTGAGGATTCTGGCGATGTTCCAAAATCTTATAAAAGATATCTAGCAATGGTAAGGATTTTTTTGGGTTTCAGTTTTGCAGAGGGCTTGCCCTTCATGCATAAGGGATATGCTTCAACTCTCCACTCCTTTCTGCAAATTCTGTGTGCCCATTCAATCTGTGTTTCTGAAATTCTCTCTGAATGTGTTCTCCAAGGGTTTTGTTTGTCATCATTCCAGAGCTGCTTCCAAAGGCCCTGCCTCAATAACAAGACAAAGGAAAAATTGGGTAGAGAGAGACAGAAGAGAAAGAATCAGCAGTGGCCTTCAATTATCAGCATGGAAATCTAGGAATCTAAGGTATCAGACATCTGGAAGTGGCCATGTTTGTTTTTTTTTCTTTTTTCTGTTGTTCCTAGAAAAATGTGTATAATGAGTTGTAGTTTTTTGCAGGAAAAAAAAACAGAAGGGCTATGTAAGGATGCGAGTAGTTAAGTGGATTGTCTCCCTTACAGACTTGCTGGATGAACAGAAAAAGAAAAAGCTCTAAAGGCTTGTAACTTTATGGGTTAAGAAAAACTGCATTTAAAATACATGGAAACTAAGCAGAAAATTTTTGGTATAGTCAAATACTACGAAATGAGAAGAATGCACAGATGCTGGCAGTCTGGGAAACGGAGAAGTTTCTACTGTTGAACAAAAGACGTAGGAGGAAGATTAAAAGTTAAATTACAATTCATTTCACTTGGAGGTGATACCCAGCGATCTGCGAAGAAGTGTCATAGTGAGTTTTTGGTTTAGACAAGATCTAGAATAGGATCTGTGAGCTACCATCACAGAGGGGAGAGTTTTTGAAAGAAGTGATGAAGGTGGCTGAAGGCCCGTATTCTTGGTCTAAGACTTGGCTGTATAAGAGATCAATTAGGGACATTGTTTGTTGTGCAGAGGTGGAAGGAACTTGAAATGGAATTTAAGAGGGAGTAGTTAGGATTAAAGGAGAGCGTTTGTGTCAGTAATTCTCTGCTCTCTTCCTTAGCATGGTCCAAAGAAGTTGAATGACAAGGCTGGCATTCAGCGTAGTGGCCAAGACTTTGTAGAAGACAAGGAGGGAAGCTAGTGAAGCCTAAATTGGTACAAATAATAGTAAGGAAAGTCAGGAAGTAGGAACATTGAAATGGTCAAGAGGAAGTGTGGTAACAAGAGGAAGAACTTCTGAAACTGGATGGAGAGGCATAAGAGGACTTTTATAAGGACTCTGTCTCATGTTCCTTGTGTTTGAGGAGCAGTATTCATGTGATATGCAAATCTAACCACTTGCTAGAAATAAATTCTGTGGTCTCCTTTGAAAGAAACTACTCAAGGAATCTTCTGCAGTTTGGGTTAATTTTGGGGCCGTGAGAGGCAGTAAATACATATCCAGTATCCTAATGTGTCATGAAAGTATTTTCTCCATATACTAGGAAAACATGATGGGTATGTGATATGTGCATTACAAAATCATGTATCCTGCAAGATTGGCAGGAAAAGCAACTTTTGTAGTTAACATCTGAAATGTTTTCTAGGCACTGACTCTCGAGAGATTTATTTATTATTTTTTAAATTAACGCCTACCTTTTTGTTTCACTGTGTCTCTGAAAGTAGCCTATGGTTGAAGATTAAACTTGACAAAAGGGAAGAGTTCAGAATTTCCACACAGGTTTTGTTTCTGGATGACAGATCTACACAAATACTTACGTGCTTTACCAGTTCTTGATTTGTCCATCCCGCTGAAAGTGATAACAAACTGTTTGTCCTTTTGCTAAGGTGACCCAGTGCTTTGCTTTTTAGTGTGAAAGAACAGTTGCTGGTGGCCAGTTTTCCTTTCTTGACTCCTTTTTAATCTCAATTTCCAGTTTAGATTTTGAATCTTATGAACAAGTTTGAAAACGTTTTTGGAGCTTTTTGTTTGGTTTTGAGTTTTTGGTGGTTGTGGTGTTTTGTAGTGTGTGGGGTTTTTTTTTGTTGGTTTTTTTTTGTGTTTTTGTTTTTTTTTTTAAATTCAGTTTCTCAGGAGTCTGTTGTGTCACAGCAGATAGGAGACTGACATTGAAAGTCATTGTCTTGGGAAGTGAAGCTTTAGTAGGTGCTAAGTTCAGAAGGCTCGCTATTACATGCGTAATTAAAACATATTAAGTTTTGGGTAGTGGTCTGGTTATCAAGTGTTATAATTTGTGGTCCTTTTCTGAATGACATTTAGACGGCTTGTGGACACATTCAAGTGTGTACAATGTTCCTGCAGCTGCAATAGTTAATTGCAGTGATTTTTTTAAAAAACTTGCACCTGTTTTAAGATTGCACTTGTCTACTTTCAGATTCTAATTATTAGGTCTATTTATGGTTCTTGCTGGCAAAGATAGTCTAATCACAGATTCTTTTAATAGTATTACTTGTTTTTAAGTAGCTGTTGTAGTAGTTTCATGGTAAAATTTCTGTCTTAGGATTTTTTGGGGTGACGAAGAAGGAAGCAGTAGCTTTCTGTTAGGTAAGGTTTTTGAAATTTTACTCAAAATGGTCTATATTTTAAGAGTTTGCTTGTGATGCCTAGAAGCATGGCAGGTGGGGGAAGGGTAGTTGGATAGGGAAACTTTGACACATTTTGGTGTGTTTATGCTGGGATGCTTTCCAATCTTGTATTTTTAGATTGATCCTTTCTGAGGTCTCTTTAATTCAGAGTATTTAAATGTAGTGATATCTACATGTGTTAAACTTGCTGACTTTCTTATGCTTGGATGGGCAGCTTGTTGGGATTTGGGTGTGATGTGGGGGGATTTCAGCTTTTCACACAGTTCAAATCTTCTAATTCTCTTAACTTTATCCTGTATATTCACTTGTTGCTTAAGAACCCAGAAGAAACATGCGGTATTGGTATTTAGGGGTGTGATTTTTCTTCTGTTGGGGTGATATACTTGAATATATTTAGTAAAATATGTCTTCAGCTGAAATGTAGAATATGACATCTCTTGTAACTCATGCTGTCCGTCATTCCTAATTGCATAGAGAGCATCTGTCCTCAGAGGAAGCTTTTGTACTATCTTCTGTAAACTTCCTCAAATACCTGTTGACCTTTCTCTTCATCTTACTGTTTTCTTATGTTTGTCTCAAAATGTCACTTCCTGGAAGACTTGGAGCTGTTCATACAGTATAGTGCTAAAATTTTTTCGTCTCTATTGAGTCTCTGTGTATGTTCCTCAGACACTTAGTATTCTGCAGAGTGATTGAAGAAAAGTAGACTGTCATTCAAACCTCCTTAATAACTCTAATTGGATTATAGAGCTGTAGAAATCAACAGCTTCTGTATGTTTATATAGTGGTTCCTGCAGTGTAAACAGACATGACACCAAAACTTGGTTTTCAATTTATGGGTGTTCCATGCAGTTTGAATCTAGAAATAGATGAATTCGCAGAGCGATGGAATGTTTGTTATTGCTGTTGCATACAGCATCTGGGACTGAAAACTTAAAGGAAAGGTAAAGGCAAAATCTGTGTGGCCCTTGATCTTGATCATGCAAAATCCTGAAGGTGCACTCACTATAACTATGCAGTCGTCGTTAATCTTTTTCACCTTAGGAGATAATATTTGGGGATGTTAGCCATGCATTTCACTAAAACCATTTCTACTTATGAATAAAGCACAGTCATTATAAAGCATCCTCTTCAAATTAGGTTAATATGAATATATCTTAATCATGTTTTTATTAATGTCTGAGATACATTGTTACCCCATTTTTCTATGGTTTTTCTACCCCACTTTTCAGGTTTTTAAGCAATGGTTGATCCTTCGCAGAAAGAACTTAAAAATACATTAACAAAATGTTTGAGAAGGTAAAGTCCATCACTTGTCTCCAGAAACTAAGTTTGGAAAAGGAGAAACATACTCCCAAAATACAGTGTCCCCACAATGAAGTATTTTGATTCTTAAATGTTCAGTAACACTTCTGATTTCTCATTCGTCTGTAAGCCATTTCTTTGGCTCCTGTACAGCGTGCTGTCTCTTGGTGAGAACATGACTGTGGGGAATGATGTCTCGTTCTAGCAACCTCATTCTCATTCTCTTTAGCAGCATCATATGTGGAGCCCTCTGCTAGCCTTGGAAAAGCTTTCTAGACTACAGATCTATGATTTCAAGTTTTTCAGTTGATAGAAATGTGAGTCATTTTTACAGGAATACAAGACAGTTATTTCCACCAGAAGTGGGTCATAGTAGAAGTAAAAGTTAACCTAAATGGTGGTATTTGTTTTTTCCATTTCAACTAGCATTTTGCCACTTGGAAAGTTGTTTCTGCTCTGCAATCGAGGGAGAGAAGGACTGTTACTGTTCAACAGTGTTAATGATCTTGGATTTGATACTCAAAGTGAGGAGCTCGGTCCTTTACTTTTTTTATTGTTTGGGGAAAATGTGTAACATGGGTCCTATTGGGAAAAGTGACTGAAGAATTTCAGTTTGAATACCTTTCAGTCAGTTAACCTGTTAAAACATTGCATTGTGGTTTTGGTACTGAAATATCAAAAGCTAATAATAATGCTGCTAGATTATTTTTTTTAAAGCAAACCAAATAGTGCTTAAGAAAAATGTAAGGTCTAATAAAACACTTTGTGTAACAATGTGTTTTGCTGAGAGCATTTATGTTATATTGCCATAGTTTCCCACTGCATGTTATGCACATTGGCCTGTAAACTGTAAACTTGTTTTCTGGATGACATAAGGCGATGTAGGACTTTATCAAATTGGGAACAAAATATGTGCCTAAAAAAAAGTGTCTCTTTGACCTTTTGAGCCCAAACTAAAGAATGGAGCAAAGAGGTGTATAAATCTTAACTTAAAAATATACTGTGTGTTTATGAGATGGCAGTCAGAGCTAGTGCACTGGGGGTTTGGACTGTCAATTTCTGGAGCTAAAAGCTTGGTTTATTTTAACTTACAGGATCAGCTTTCCTTAGGCACATGGCTATAACAGTCATAAACCTTGCACAAAATGCATCAGTCTGGTGGGATTGCTCTGATACTATTGTATCACAACTCTGTGCAAGATATTCGTATTAGATTCATTCTTTGACCTTTTTTTTGTAAAGGTGAAGCAGTGCTCTATAGTAGACATGACATAATCTTGATCTGTGAGATTAATAAAAATGATTGTTATACTTGCAAAGCTCAGTAAGATCTGTCTTTATCCCCGAATATTCCAACACAGCATTCCAGCGTGTTACTTGAAATTTGTTTGAATCAATGGAAAAGTTACCAGTTTATCATAGTCTTTGCAAATATTTTTAATAACTTTTAAATTTCATATTCATATTTTTGTCAGCCTTTTGTTAACAGTTGTTCTGTAAGCTTTGGATTAGTTTTTAATTGCAGTTGGACTAGGTGATCACTGTAGATCCCTTCCAGCAGAACTATCATATTCTAATTCTCGCACATAAAGTATCGGTTGCTCCTTTTCATTGGTATGTTTTCTGTATACTGGAAAAAACATACAGGCTAAGTAGTGCAATTCCTCCTAAAAGCAGTTAGTCTAAGCTTGATGTTTCTCTCATGGCTTGCTGCTTGCCTTCTTTCTTTTCAGTTATCCGCTCTTCCTTAATGCTCTTGGAGGCAAAAATACTTCGCCTTGGAGAAAATATGTGGGGAGCATGTTGTTTTTTGTAACTAAGGCTTGTTTTAAATCCCTGCAGCTATTTTGGCTTACATTAGTCATTGAGCAACAACTCTGTATTTTAAAGAAGCTTGAAAAGCCTGGGTTATGAGTTTGATGCATCTGTTTCTGATGCCTTGGAATATTTTAGGACTGGAATGGTCCGTTCTTGTCTGTTGTTAAAATAACCTCATTTAACATAGGCTTTAAAATGGCACTCTTCATTTTGTTTGTGAATGTCAAAACTTTTACCAATTGTTAAAGATAATGATGGAAAATAGTGCTTAGAACCAAGATGATGTTGGTTTTCTTGATAGTGAGTTTTAAAATCATGTTTTATTAAAAGCTCTTGTGTTCCTAAATGACATTATAATTAACTCTGCATTTAACTTGTGGGGCTTATTGTTCCAATCAGCATGGTCCATGAGTTCTGAATTCAAGGCACAACATGCTGTGATGGGGTTTGCAACTCTTGCAGCCCACACCTCATTGTTAATAAAAGGGTTGTCTGTGTTCGGTTGTGGTTTTTTGTTGTTTTTTTTGAGTAGTTACTTCAGATCTTGACAATTTGCGTATGATGTATTATTGTGCAGAAGGTGAGGAAGAGCCCTTCATTCTTAAGAACAAAAACCAAGAAGACAGAATGATTGCTAGATGTGCCTGTAGTTGAAAAACAGGATGTGGGGCTTTTCCTCTCTAGTGTTGCGTAGACAAGAAAAGACGCTGAAATTTAATCTACAAAACCCCTATGATAAACTTCTTTACAATAGCGTTGCTGATGTGTGTGTTCATGGTAAAAATAGTGTAGGATTGTCAAGTAACGTAATTCAGTAAACTTGTCTGAATCATCAGAATTTCTTGGAGTGAATGAACTTGGGACGTGGCTTCTATTTTGAAGCTGCAGTTTGTTTATAAACAATGTGGTTTTGGTAATGAGATACTGACCAGCATTTGTGTCTCCAGAGAAGAAGAGGAACGTCTGAGAAATAAGATCCGAGCAGATCATGAAAAGGCTCTGGAAGAGGCTAAGGAGAAATTGAAGAAATCACGGGATGAGATTCAAGCTGAGATTCAGACAGAAAAGAACAAAGTGGTGCAAGAGTTGAAAAAGAAAGACAGCAAGCCACTGCCCCCTGTTCCTTTACCAAACCTTATAGGAATAACCAGTGGAGAACCAGCAGACCCGGATATCCGAGAGAAGAGGAACAAAATTAAAGAGGTAAAGATGATGATGATGTGGTCCTCACACATTCTTGTATCCAATAGCATTTATTTATATGGTATTTAGTAGTTGTTGTGATTTATATTGAAAAGGAAAAACAGGACTACAAATTGTTTAACAGTAAATCAAAAGTGTACATTGCATATTGAACTCAGCATAGATTAGATGATGTTGGGGTGTTAATATTTCACTGGATAACAATTAAAAAAATATTTTAAGGATTTCTTCAGCTTTGGGGTGGGGTTTCAAAATGTATTTATCATTAGCACGTGGAACAGCAACAAGTGCATTTTAAAAAAAGAACCTGACTTTACAAGGTTCCATTCAAAGACTGAAATACGTTAGTGTCATAGGTTATTTTTAAATATTTTTAAAAATTACTTGGAAATATAGGAGAAGAAAAATAATGCCCTGCTGCAGAAATTTGCAAGTTACCAAACAATCACATGTTTTTCCAGTGAAGTTATAAATGGGTGTAAAAAAATCTAGGAGCTCATTTTAAGTGCATTGCCTCATGTATCTCTGTTACATTTGAACTAAGATGTTGGCTTAGGCTTTTGGTTCTGTGACAGTCTGTGCTATGGCTGTTCCTGGTCTTACTCTTTCTCCTCCTGGTTGACTGTGAGATTCATTGCCCACTTTTTCCCTGGTAATGCCAGTTTCCTGTAGTTATTGTCAGATACCTTTCTGAGTAGTAACTTAGTAGTTACGTTACCTAAATCTTCTTTTAGATTATATTCTGAGTTTAGTTAGCTCATAAAACCAAACAAAAGTAAGTCAATCCTACACCTGTCCTCACAGTGGGGAGGAATTGCAGCTGCAGTATGTGCCATGCTGTGGGTGGCTCACCCAAGCTGGTATTTTACTTGTGGCTATTAATGACTAGATGAAATCCACTTTTACCAAATGATGAGCAGCTGCTTGTGATACAGCATGGAACTGTATCATTATTTGAATCTCTCAAATAGGAAATCCTTCCCCAGTAGGTGTGCCTGTTCTGTTAGTGACTACTGCAGAAGGACTTTTGTCTGATAAGTTTTGTGTGGAATATTGAATTCCCTTGATTCTGCTTGGTTGGGATGTTGTTCAAAGGACCAGTACCAAATTGTGGATTTCAAAAGGCTCTATTGCTATTTGAATTAGAACTGTGTTCTCAAACCTTTTCAGTGAGAACATGCGGAGAATCTGGCTTTTCAAAATGTCTTCTATATGGTGAAGATGAACTGTGAATGGTATGGTCATCTAGTTGTCAACACTTCTTAATTTTAAATATAGATTACTGTATTTAAATAGCTTTGAATTTGCTACTGATGGATTTAATGGGTAGAACAAAAATGAGTTGACCAACTAATGTGAAAGTACAGAGCGCAGCTTAATAGCAAAGAACTAACTGGAAGAAATCAACTAAAGATCCTATAGATATCACGTCTGGAGTTGGAGGGAGGGTTGAAAATTGTGTTTGCATTTCTGAGGTTGTTGTGTCAGAGTGTAGACTGAGGCGACAAGAAGCTGTAGGCTAATGAAGTGTGGCAATTTTCTTAGTGACATAAATAGTAAAGTTTAGGCAATTCTTGCTGATCTAAACCTGAAGGTATAACAATTTGAGTAAGGAATCTAAGGTAGCTTAATAGCTCAGGTGATCCTTTGTTGCAGTTGCCACAAATCTCATGCTGCAAAAGGCTTTCTCCTTTTGCTGGTGGTGAGAAAATGTGAGTCATGCCGAATGGCTGATTTTTTTTATTTTTTATTAAATTGCATAACTTGTTGATAGCTCCTGTTACGATTTCTGAAGAGTAGCATTTCATAGCTAGAACAAAGATTTTTATGGGACTAAGTATTAGGTTGGTCAGTATTTCAGTTAGGATAACCATAACTTTGGACTGAGCAGTCTTCAACAGTGTCACCACTGTGCCTGAACAGCCCAGGATCAATACTAGCATGACTGAACTCTGTTTTTGTGTGACTTGCCTTCATTGAGTCAGTCATATCAGTACATAAGATGTGGTTGTCAAGTGATCTCCAGAATCTTTAAATTCTTTGCAGGACAGCAGATTATCATTTCTACAGCTAGATGTGTGAAGGGTATGGAAGGTCTGCTGGTGGTAATGCTGCAGAACCTATTGTTGGGACGTTGTAATTTTTGTTTGACCTCTGTCTACTGGATTTTGGCATCTGCAATATTGCAATGAATATAATGTGGCTGAGATAAAACATGTATGTGTTGACAGTGCCAGATGAATAATATTTTGCCTGAAACCTGGTTTTGACAGCATCAGATGTATCACAGAAGGTGGCAGTAATTTCAGATGCACAGTGCATTTTGAAATATGCTATGATCATTGATGGGTTTTCTCTCTCTGCTTTTTGTAACCAGTGTAGACTGATAAAAATGGTTTTCATAGATGAGGTAGAGACTTAGCAAAAAAGGAACAAGTTTCAAGAGACAGTATCTTTAACATAGATCTGCACCTGGCTTATGTAGCACTTTTGACTTATAAGACATTATTGTTGCTTGGACTGAGACCAAAAAAAATAACACGTGGAACCTCCTAGCTCTTTAGAGGCTGAATATCTGGCTTCAAAATTTCAGGTGGTCCTCATAGGGCATTTGACTTATGCCTTGGTTTACTCTGAACTGTCCTGATTATATATATGGGGAACTTTACTTTCACAGATAGCTTTCACAGAAGCTTTAGACTGCTTAAATGAAACAAATTTATTTTATTGATTTATACTAAATAATTTGTACAGCCTATTTCACCTAGTAGCAAATAGTTTTTCACCATGTAGAATCTGACTGGGGACAGTCTATAACATGCCAGTGGCTACCTAAAATTGGGAAAAAGAATGGAAAACTTTTACATGGGGATCTCATTTCTGTAATTTTTGCAGAAAACTTATAACTACTGTTTCTTTTAAAAGAACAACTTGATGAGGTCTTTTTTAAACAGGTCTTTGTATAAAAAGTGGTTTTGCAGTACTTAAATATTTTTAAAATAGATATTTTTTTAAAAAGTACATACGAAAGTAGGATTTGTATAATGCTCCTAAGAGAGAGCTTCATAAAGCATTTGAACGCTTTATGTAATAGGAATATTTGCTGAGCACAGAGAGGGCAGCTTCTTGAGGTCATGGAATAAACCAGGAGAAGAATCTGCTTTATTTGTATCAGTTTTTTGATTCTGATAGTTATATTTAGTATTCTCAGTTGTAAGTCACAGAATTGTATAGCTTGTCTATATTCTTCTAATGAGCTATTAATTCAGTTATTTCAGTAAGGACCATTCATGAGTTTCATTATTTTAGATGCACAGTGACCAGTTTGAGTAGTAAAAGTTTTCCACCTGCTTACTGTACATGCTTTGTGGGACTTCCCTAGTATTAGCTCACTCTTCTGGCTTTTCAAAAAAATTGCTGTGGTTTTTAATTAACTGGTGTTTTAAGAATAAATGCACCTGAAAATTATCCTTGCTGCTACACTTTAGATTTGTATTAATACTTAGTGATTTTTTTCATACTAAGTAAAAGATAATACAATGCTCTTATAAGAGATTAGATGCAACTTAAAATCTTTTTAGAAAATTATACAAGATGTCATTTTATTGTGGGTTAATGCAAAGAAATTAAGAACAAAATTCATCTTTTGGAAGTCATTAGCTTCCTTTCCAAGTTAAATTGGATACAAATTGCAGGAACACTTGGAACTTTTGGCACTTAATTTCCATTATTATGTCCTTTAAGTGGTGTTCAGAACATTATATTTTTTCTGCAGTTTAAGTGTAATCATTACATAGTGCTCTTTTTTAATGAGCTTTGTTTCCTTGAGAGGTTAAATTTTACCTAGTCAAATAAGGAAAACTTTTGTTATTCTTTTGCACCCTACTCAGAGTTCAGGTTTTTCATTTCAGCCTTAGATTTTACTACCAGTGTTTATTTTGTGTACTTGTTAAAATAGCCTATTTCACCAATAACAGTACTAATCCCATGCAGGATATTCTAAATAAACCTTGTTCTAAACACTTTAATGTTTGCTTTGAGTTCTTGGATTGTTAAAGTCCATAGGTGTTTGCTTTGAGAAGTATTGCAATTATGGATGTGTAAGGTTTACATACAAGTTAGTAGGCGTTGTATTACATGTGATATTGGTTTTGTCCCATGTATTGACCAGAGGGATCTGGAGGTGATTATCAAGGACCTGGTGGCCTGGGTAGTGATCTCCATGAGAAAGGGTGTGAGGAGGAGAGTACTGGCAATGCATGTTGGTGGATGGATGCGGAGTTGGTTTTGGCAAAAGGGTTTTGGGTTCTACAACCTTGGGACCTTGATGCAGGGTCTGCCTGAGAGAGGTGGGATCCGTGGCACTAAGTCAGGACAAAGGCATCTTTGTCAGCAGGATGGCTGATCTCTGCAGGAGGGCTTTGAACTAAAAATGATGGGGAGGGAGAGAGTGACCAGCAGCCCTGTGAAGGAGTGACTGGCAGGGTGGATGAGCGAAAGGCCTGTTGTGATGTGACAGAAAGGCATCACAAAATCAGCAAAACAGGGCTTAAGCAGGGTCACGTCTAGCGTTTGCAGTAAGCAAGTGCCTACAGGCACCATTATGGAGAAATCCCTAATACCCTGCCTGGGAAATCAGCATGCCATGGTACTTCTCTGAAGCGCATGTACAATAGTACATGCGGCATGGGGATTAAACATGAATCAGAGATCTGTGTGCATTTGCAAGGCTGTGATCTTTTGGGGATCACGGACACGTGGTGGGATGGTTTGCATGATTGGAGTATTGCAGTGGAGGGATACAGACAGTTTAAGAATGGGCTAGGAAAACAAGGTGTTAAAGTTACCTTTAATGTGAGAGCAGCTGGAGTACCTGAAGCTCTGCCTGGGGATGGATGACGAACCAACTGAGAGTTTATAGATAAGGAATAAACAGCAGATTGGTATGGGTGACACTAGTGTGTGTCTGCTGTAGATTGCCTGACCAGATATAACAAGTGAATGAGACCCTCTGCAGGCAGACTGAAGCAGCATCATGTTTGCAGGCCATGTTCTTCATGGGGGGCTTCAACCAACTCAATATCTGCTGGAGGCACAACACAGCAGGGCATAAGGAATTCAAGAGTTTCCTCCAGTAGAATGGTGACAGCTTACTTCTTCAAATGATAGCGCAGCCAACGAGGAGAGGTGCTCTGCTAAACCTCATACTTCCAAAGAAGGAGGGATTTGTTGGGGGTGTGAAGTTCAAAGGCAGCGATGGCTGTGGAGGCCATAAGATAGTGGAGCTTAGGAAGCTTGCAACTGCTTCAGGAGAATGGACTTTGGCCTCTTCAAAAATCTGCATGTCCCTGGAGGGAAGAGGTACCCAAGGAAGCCAGTTAATACTGAAGGATTGACCATCAAGAGTGACCATCAGGAAATTAGGCAAAAATACCAGGAGCTCTTTCAAATCTCAGACATAAAAAGAAAGTATATAGAAGGTGGAAATGGAGACTGGTAACCTGGGGGAATACGAAGATAGTCTGAGCTTGCAGAGAACGGTTTTGGGAAAGCCAAAGCCCAACTGCAAGGACTGTCAAAGGCTTCTCTAAGTACACATGAGGTAAAAGGAAGGTTAGAGAATAAGTGGGCCTGCTGCTGAGTGAGACAGGGAACCTGGTCACAGAAGACATGGAAGAAGCTGAGGGTTTGGTGTGGTTTTTTTGTTTTTGTTTTTTTTTTTTTTTTCCCCTCAGTCTGGACTGGTAAAACTAGCCCTCAGGAATCCTAGGCCCTGGTAACCACTGAGAAAGTCTGCAGCAAGAAAGATTTACCCATAGTGGAACAGGATCAGGTGAAGGAATACTTGGGCAAACTAACTACAGAAGTCTATGGGCCATAATAGGATATATCCAGGAGTGCTGAGGGAGCTGGCAATGTCATTGTGAGACCTCTTTATAATCTCTGAATGATCATAGTATTTGGGAGAAGTGCCCAAAGACTGAAGGATAGCAAATGTCATTTCCGTCTTCAAGAAGGATGCAGGGAAGTTCAGGCTGCTCAGCCTTATGCCAGTCCCTGGGAAGGTGACAGAGCAGCTAATCCTGGTAACCATTTCCAGGCCCATGAACAATAAGAAGGTGATGGGGAGTAGCCAGCATGGACTGAAAAAGGGGAAGTCATGGTTGACCTGCTTGATGAATTTGTACAGTGAAATGTCTGACTTAGTAGATGAGGGATGAGCAGTAGATACTGTCTACCAAGACTTTTGGCACTGTCTCCCATAAAATTATCACAAGGAAGCTGATGAAGTATGAACTGGATAGACAGACAGTGAAGTGGGTTGAAAATGGGCTGAATGGCTAGGCCTGGAGGGTAGCGATCAGTTGCTTGATGTCTGTTTGGAGGCATGTAACAAATGGTGTACCCCAGGGTCAATACTGGGTCTGAGTCTGTTCAACATTTTCATCAGTGATGGAACAGAATATACCTTCAGCAGATTTGCTGATGGCAAAACTGGGAGGAGTGTCTAATATGCCCGAGCATTGTGCTTCCATACAGAGGGATGATAGACTGGAGAAATCGACTCACAGGAATTTCATGTGGTTCAACAAGTGGAAGTGCAGTGCCCTGCACCTGGGGAGGAACAGTCCCATGTGCCAATGTATGCTGAAGGTCAACCATCTGGAAAGCTGCTTGGCAGAAAAGTACTTGGAAGTCTTGGTGAACAACAAGTTGAACATGAGTCAGCAGTGCACCCTTGCAGTAAACAAGGCAATTGGCATCCTGGGCTGGATTAGAAAAAGTATTGGCAGCAGGTTGGAGGAGATGATTCCTCCCCTCTGCTCAGCACTGTTGGGGTCACACCTGGAGTGCTTTGTCCACTTCTGGTCTTCTGGTCTCCTCACTGTGAGAGACAGACATACTGGAGAGAGTTCTGCAAAGGTGGTTAGGGGACTGGGGCATCTCTCATCTGAAGAAAGGCTGAGAGAGCTGAGACTGTTTGTCCTGGACAACAGAACGCTCAGGACATGTTATCAATGTATAGTAAACACCTGAAGGGAAGGTGCAAAGAGGAGGGCGACAAGCTCTTGCCAGTGGTGCCCAGTGACAGGACAAGAAAGAACAGGCACAAACTGGAATACAGGAGGCTCTATCTTAAACATTGAAACCCCCTGTTTACTCTGGGGGTGATCAAGCACTGCAGCCCGGGTAGGTTGTGGAGTCTCCCTCCTTGGAAATATTTGTAAGATGACAGGGTCCCAGGCAGCCTGCTCCAGATTACTTCTCTTGAACAGTGAGGTTGGACCAGATGACTTCCAAAGGTCACTTGCAACCTCAACCATTCTGTGATAGGATGGTGTTTGTTGACTAAGCCTTTCACCTGGAAGGAAGCTTCTCCAGAATGTTATGCGAGTACAGTAAACTAAACTTAAGACAGAAATAGTTCTTATGTTCTAGGTTTCAAAGATAGACTGGAAAATCTGAGTTTTCTGGAGCTTTTGATCTACTACTTGTTCTGTATTTGCTGTGATACACAGTTATGTAATTAGGCAGTGCTAATTGAATAGAATTTATTCAGCTCAAAGGAGGTGTGGCGTTCACAAATAAGCTAAAGTTGTGAAGTGACTGGAGCTGCTTGCCTACTTGTGCAGTTTAAAAGCTGCTATGTATAGTGAGACAGGATAGCAAGGAGGTGTCTTCCTACTTTCTGATAAGCTTTGCTTTGACACAGCAAAATTTTGCTTCTATTCCTGCTTGTCATGGCATTCTGGTAAAATGAAAAAGTAGAGAAAGACATTTAAGCAAAAATTGTTGTGAAATGGGCATCCAGGGAGGACAGAGACCCACAGTTAAAGATTACTTGCTCTGACACATGCAAAACTAGTTGCTGTGAAGTTTAGCGGGTTTGCACAAGTGAGTAACGAGGTCCCAAGGGAAGCTGTGGACATCCTGACTTGAGTTCTTTTGCCAGTGAACTTACTGTGGTCTTCAGCAAAACTTCCAATGTGTCCTCTTTTAAAATGTGACTTCTAATATGCTGCCTCTTAAAAGGAAAGGTAGGAAGATTATTTAATATTAGTGGAGGCAATTTTGGAAATACATTTAGAAATGTACCAAGAGGAGAAGTGATGAAAATGTGTTTTCATCATGGTCTACGGATGATGCTTGAGAGGCTGTTAATGTTGAAAAATAAGAGGTTGTTTTATAAGCAACAAACCTAATGGTTTCTTATGGATTTTTGACCTAAATCCCCTTATATCGCCCTCTGTTTCTCATGCACATCCTGCTCTGAATGCCCTCTTTATCTTCCTTTCTGACTGCATAGCTTGCAATGTGTTCTGTACCTCGTTTAGAGCTACCCACATGTTAAATGCGGCCCCTCTGAATGAATAAAGGGTTGGATTATAACTGTCTTCCTCCCAGGTGGGAGACTAATTTGTCTGTCTACCCTGCCTAGCCATGGATATTTTTTTCTTATTGTTATTTCCCCACAAAGACTGGAAGTCTCAAGTATCTGGTTACTCTAACTGTACAATTAGGTTTGAAATGAGAGAATGGATTCAAAGTGTGGGAAATGACAGATGTACAGACAACAAGATTGCATAACCTTTATTTTCTGAACAAATCAGGTTGAAAATAGTGAGTAAGTCTGCTTTTACCTGGGTTCTATTTTGTGTGGTTACCAAGAAGAGAGCTGTGCAGAAGAAATACTTAAACATGGTAGAGGTCTTTTCATGCTGCATAACTCCTCTTTTCATAGTTACTATTCATAAAGCTTCCAATGCTAATCTCATTTATTTTTTTGTAATTGCAGTGTTTCTGATTTAGCCGAATAGACTACCTTTCTGTGACTCTTTTTTTTAGCATCTAAACTCAATTTAGAACACTTCTCATTATTCCTGACAATTTACATTCCCTTTTTGTTCTCTTGGTCAAATTTACTTGGACTTCTAGCTGTCTAGGGCATCAGTTTTTAGTAATGTCTGTTGTGTTAAGAGTTTTGTATTGTATTTTGTAGCTCCCTGCTCCTGGCTTTGATCCCAATAAAAATGAAATACAATTAAGTATTATGACCTATCTTTTCTAGTACTCAAGATAACACTTGCTGCAGTAGGTGTGTAACAAAATACACACACACACATTTTATATGTAAGTGTGTGTATATATATAATGTGATTATGTATGAATACATATATCATTTATTATATAATTTTGTTTGCATGCTATTTGTAATTCTCTGTTTTGTCTTTGCAAATGTAATTCAGCATGTTGAGAACAGATAAGTGGGCTTTAAATGAGTTTCACTGCACTTCTTTAATGCTTATCTTTTTTTTACTTAATGAGTGAAATCTGTTTAAAGTAAGGATGGACTCCTTTTGATCAAGCCTGTTGGTAAAATAATATTCAATGGATATGTTAGTATGAAAATCCTGCAATTAACACTTTCACCAGTACAGGCAAGTTAGGAGTGGCTGTGCACAAAGTTGTGTCCCAGCACGTTTGAACGATTGTATGAAGAACTCATTTTGCATTTGTAAATCTTTATGAGAAGCTTTGTAGTTTGGTGTGTTTATTTTATAAAGCTCCTAGTGTGGATGGTGCAGTATTCCACCTACGTGTCCTGGAGAGGTGGTTTTGGTTGGTAGCTTAAAATGTGCTGCTTATAAGGAATGCAAATTTGTGTTTGAGGATATTTAAAAAATGAATTGATCTATTCAATTTGTAGCAGTTACAGAATTCTGTAGCACTCGTGCATTATTGGAAGCATGTTAAAAATTCAAGAAGGTATTCATTATTAAAGATATCTTTTTTTCCCAGACCATTGTGAGAACAATCTGTCTTTCAGCAATGAACTAGCACATTTGCAGTATTTAAAATTCGTAAATGCAAAATCAAATCAAGAAAACAAGGAAATATTTCACTTCACTGATATAATCAGCCAAACAAAAATGAACAAGTAGAATTTTAAAAAATAAAATCTGATTGACTTTGCTACTATTTTAAATTTGTGTCTCATGTGCCATTTTATTACTGTACTATGGAAATTTTGGTAGCAAAAATTCTGAATTATGGCTACGTGGGAGAGACCTCTGTTTAAGATCTGTTCTACAAGTGATAATGTATATTTTGCAGCTATGAAGACTGATTGGAATGCAAGAGCACCCTCTTAATATAGTCAAAGTTCTACTACTTGTTAGTTATCTTTGCACAGTTTCTGCCTGTAGTCCAATCTCTGTCCTCAGAGCAAGTCTGTAGAATATATGCTAGTGTGTTCTTTAACATAGAGGTTTTTTTGATTATGTTAACGCTTGATAATGTTGCATTTCAGAATTATTTGTACTGATTGTCATTGATAAACAACGTGACCTACTTGGATTTAAGTAACCTCTTGTGGTGTGTTCCATTAACACATAGACCATCTGCATGTAAAACTGTAATACCTGAAACTTGCAACAGTTAACTCTTAGTTTACTTTGAAGTTTGGATTCATGATCCATTCTTATTTGCTGCTTTGCTTTGTTACCAGAGGACTAGGTGGCTAACAAGACATCAATTTTTGAAAGAGGTTTAAGGGGAGATCCAGGAACGGCCAACCCCTGTATCTGGTGAATGACCTGTGCAGATTAACAGAAACTAGACAGGGAGTAGAATTATTGAGCACACAAATACCTGAGATTTCTCAGTATATTTTTTTTAATGGTGTCACGATGCACAAAGCTATGGAAGATGCCTGAAAGAGTCGTCAAGCATGTGAACATGGGAGGCATGATGGTTATACACGCAGCTTTTAAAAAACAAAGAAAAGTTTGGCAAGTTTCATCACTAATAGCTATCAATCTAAGCAGCTGGCATGGAGGATTCTATCTCTGTTTACTTGGAGAAATTGGTTAGAAGGCAGGAAATGGAGACTACAAATAAATGGTGCTGGAGGCCATAGATGATGTGTGCTGGTGCTCCATGTTCTAAATGGTACAAATAAATTGTTCAGAATTGGAAAATGGGTGAATAGTGCTATGATGAACTTTGGTGCCAACATGGTGATTTGGAGTAGAAAACTTAGGCGAGACTGAAGAGTTGCTGAAAGATTGAAAATTCCAACTTCGTACTTAATATGAAAAGCTGTAAGATGACTTATTACTGCTTGAGAATGAAAGCTTGCATTTATAATAGTTCCTAGGAAATGTCGCTGTGGTGCTCGATAGCAGGCAGAAAGCAAATATTCAGTATTTTAGGAAAAGGGAAAAAAACAGGCAGGTTTCTTACAGTAATATGTGGAGCTAAGGTGCCTCTGCATCTTGTACATTTCATGCAGTTCTAGTCTCTCAGCTTCAGAAAGGATACAGTAAAACTGGCAGAGGTGCAGGGATAACTTGATGAAAATAATTGCATTGAAACCTCCAAAGGCAAGACTTGGAAAAAGGCAAAACTTGAAGAAAGGAACTGCTTTCTGCTGACTGGTATGTAGACCTGGCTGTAGTCCTTTACAAAAGTTATCTGGGAGGTTCTAGTTTTTTTGAATACCACAGGACCAGTCAAACCCACAACTATTAGTTTCTCTTGAAAACATGAGGACACACAAGGTCAAAAATACTGATTCATCATCTTGGGGGGAAAAAAGGGGTTTCTCATAAAAAAACTGAGCAGTTGCTTTACTGCTACAACCTGTCCAAGTTTAGGCACTCCACCTCTACTGCTCTGGTTGTCACCAGTCTGAAGCATTTTCCCCTTAGTTAGACTTCAAGTATTTCATGCCAACAAAAAAGGACAAGCTTTTCCACTTTGCAGGTACTTGATAAACATTTTAGTTTTGTCTTAGTAGTGAATTTGTTACCAGATTCACTAGTAATAGAAGAAACTTCAGCTTTCTATATGCATTAGGAACATGTTCCAAACAGGCTTTTTAAATGGCACCGTTCAGAAATGTGTGATAGAGGCATAGGTTGGTGCGTGAAATAATTTCTCTTTAGGTAGAGATTTGTAGTTCCCAGAAGGATATAATAATCTATATGAGTTTTCTAAGTTTCTTAAAAAATCTGAGTACCTATACAAGGAAAAGATCATTCTTTAATTTAACCTCTAAAAAGTATTCTCTGCAGACAGTAGGGAAGTGGATATTAATTTTTAATCTGCCAATTGAGCAGTTATCTTGTCTAGCAAGTCCTTGGTTATTTTTAAAACAGAATTTGAAGCTGGTTTGTATAAGTCTCTTGAGATCACACCCTTAACCAGAATAGGTTCCTTTGAAAGCAAAACCTGCTGTCTGTAATGCACGTTCCTGATGAATGGCAAGAGGAGGATAGGTTTCTCATTTCTACACACAAACAATAAATACTGCAATTTGCTAGTCATTGGTTTCTCCTGCTTATTCCTCAGGACTCTAATTTTCTGTTTGCTAAGCATCTGCTCTTTTACCACTCTGTCTTTATAAAAACCTGATTTCCCAGTGAGTGCGAAGGATCAGAGCCCGTGAACATACCCTGAAGCCAGTAAAAGCATCTAAAGAACAGTATGCCTACAAAAGCAATTTAATTTAGACATGTCCTTCTTTTTTGGCATTCTGGCTTTCTTGCAGCAAAGTCCAAGTTCGTGTTTTTGTAGAATTATCAAGCTGTATGTGAAACGGCATCCTGCTGGCTGTTTTATATAGTGCATCCCATAATAAACATGTTTGAGACTGGAAATGAATGGACCTCTATGAATGATTTTGCCTTCAAAAGCAAAGTCTGGTGTTAACAGAGTCAGTCAAAAGACCATCAGTAAGCCCATTTGTTCTCTGGTAGACAGACTGCAAGATCTTTATATGATATGCTACCAAGCTCCAACCATTTACTTTAACAGACTGCTATCAGGTATGGATATTTCAGCTATAGAAATGTACCTCTTGTCTTTTTTGCAATTATTGATCTATGCCTGGACCAGCTTGTTTTTTTGTAAGTGTTTTTACTTGCTTTCTATTATCATTAGTGCTGATGTTCCAGTCAGTGTCTAAAACTTCCCTCTTCTCTTAAAGAAAAATTTCTTTTTTTTTTTTTCTTTTAATAAAATCCTATCTATACCTGCAGCTGTTCTTCAGCACTTCCAACTCGTACTATGCAGATGCTGTGTGGCGTAACTATAGACATATTATTGTTTTTCAGATCAAGAATTCACATTTCTTGTACTTCCTGAGCTAAAGCAACATCCTCTGCTAAATTTTCAGCTGGTAGAGGCATCTATCTTCTCCTGTCTCCCAAGAGCTTCTGAGTGCAAAACTACTCCCAATTGTATGAATGGTGTATCTGTAGAATATCATGCTACCAGTTCTGGCAGTAACAAAAATCTCGTTGTTATGTCTCTTGGCATATTTCCTTACAAAATTTAATATTGTATACAAGAGCTGTGGGGTTTTTCACTTGCATATAATGTGCAGTTATCTGCTATCATGATGTTGTGAAGTCTGCTCACTTTGTGGTACAGTAGAGTAATGAGCTGTATATGAGAGTAATGTTCAGTGTTCATCTGGAAATAATCAGTTGACTAGTTAGTGTAATAAAGTCAAAAGATTTTCAGAGAGTGTATGAAGAATATGGTGGTGTAACTGGGGAGGCAGAGGGGACAGGACAAGTGTTACTGTTTATGAAATTAGCTTAGTCTCCTCAAAATACTATTTCCTATCTCAGAACCTTAGATGATGCAGTCAACTGTTTTAGTCTCTTGTGTTTGACAGCCTTTCTGGTCTCAGTAGTGTTTTCTTAAGTTACTTCTGCATTAATTCATGAATCTGGTGAAAGTGATTCCTTTACAGTTTCTATCTTGCTGAAATTTTGTCTTAGAATAAATTTTATCTTATGATCGTATGGATGTAGGAACATCTTAGGTTGTGATGTATTCTGTTTTAGCTCTTTGTAATTTCTGTTATTTTCTTCGGTTTCCTCAGATCGAAATAGTCTAGAACAAAATCTATACCTTCCCCCCAGAAGCACAGCAAATTGGGATGGTGCAATACTTCACAATTAACATTTTGCTGTGGGGAAACAAGTTGTTCTTTTGGGATTGGCTAGTTTTGGTCTATAATAGTGTTGCCTACACTTTGAGATTTTTACAAAGCTAAAATGTCAATGGTCACTTGATTCTTCTTCGTAGAATATTTAATTGATGCATCCGTTTACATATAGATGTGGTGCTTGGGGACATGGTTTAGTGGTGGACTTGGCAGTGCTAGGGTTACAGTTGGACTTGATGATCTTAAAAGGTCTTTCCAAACTAAATGATTTTATGATTTTATATATTTGAATTCAAAGCCCAGTTTCCCTTACATGGAAGCAAATTGGTTAAATCTGCCGTGTCTGGTCACCTTATTGTTCAGACATCTAGTTGTTATCAAACTCACACAGAGCTCACTGGTCAGTAATTCTTTAGTTTCATCCCTCTAAACTATAGGCCTGTGTTTTGCCAAGTATAGTTTTTA
Source organism: Thinocorus orbignyianus (assembly GCA_013400375.1). NCBI lineage: Eukaryota > Metazoa > Chordata > Aves > Ciconiiformes > Thinocoridae > Thinocorus > Thinocorus orbignyianus. Next base: position 2,101,088 of record VXBW01001798.1, read on the forward strand.
GGATTTAAAGGTGGACTGGCAAACTGTGAGTTAAAGCAGGATGCTTCGTGGAGGTCTTGACTGCTCTATTCTGACTGGAGAAAGCCTGAAGTCCACCCTGACTAAGTAAAACCTTAAGTAGCCCCGTCTGATCCTGCTTTGAGCAGGAGATTGAACTAGAGACATTCTGAGGTCCCTTCCCACATGAATGATGCTGTGATTCTTGATTCTGTTGTCTTAAATTACTGAACTATTCTATATAAAAATTTATAGGTTGGTTCTGGATAATGTAAGAGGTCTTGGAGGAACTTCTGTACTGTCTGTGATCAGGCTTTTATTGTATTTGTCATGCTCTAGTTTTTTTATCTGTCAAGAGAGGATCACATCTTCAGATTCTAATAGCTATTAATCAGTTAATTTGATAAATGCTTTGTAAACACTAATGAATTTGTGAATGCTAATGAAACAGCTTTTCTTTCCTCTTCTAATATAATATTTGCATCCTCTTTTTCTTAATTACAGGTTGATGACACTAAAAGAAACTATACAGTATTGTTGCCTAATCAGGTGTCAGAATCTTTTAGTGCAAATACCAAAAGCCCTATATGAGCTGACTTTGAATGACAAGCAGTAGGAATGGGACCTCTGGCATCTTGAGAGGGACATAACAGAGTCGATGTCAGTTTAACACAGGAGTGCTTCACAGTTTCTGGGCCTGTGCAAATACCTTTGCTGTGGTTCAAATTTATTGTCTAGGAATAAGTCAACTGAGCCATGGGAAATCTGGAGGGAGTTTATGTTAAAAGGAATTACAGCTGTGTAGGTTGGACGGGGATCTCTTGACAGTTGTAAGGAAGCAGAGACTTTGTTTTGCATTTCTCAGCAGGCAGTTTAGATGTAGTTTGAAAGATCTGGGATTACTGGATGTGAGTTCTACTAAATCCTGACCTCAGTAAGAGAAGAGAGCTGCTTCTATGTGAGGTAGAGCTTGTAAGGCAACTGACTGCACCTTAGCTTTTAGGCAGCACCTGCTTGTTTACTCCTGTTTCTGAGTGTGGTGATTCTCTTCAAAATAACAAAATTACAGTCTTGTAAATCATAGCAAAAACCTTATTTGCCCTGATATAATCACTTTGTTAAAGAATTAGTGTTAGTCTCTTAGTTACACTTGGATAGTTTCTCCTTTTAGCGTTTCTGAAGCTTGTGGATGTTGGGATTTAAGTCTTATAAATTTTCAAGGCTGGGGGTTGTTTATATTAACAGTATAAACATATATAAAAATATATATTAACCACTTTCTAAGACATAATAGGAAAATAAAATAGATATAGTGTTGTGGATACAGCTGCATGGCTGTTGTTTTAGAACAGAATTGTTCCTAACTGTTGTTGTGTCTTGGGCAATGTCTTTTGGATTCCTTACCGTTACTTGCTTTGATTCAATCTCTAAATCATTAATAGTATTTTATTTTTAAAATACATTTGCGGTTTGGTTGCTGTTTAATTTCTGTTGTATGCTAACAAGCAGGGATTTTAAGCAAATCAGCAAATCCATAAAAGCAGTGCTCAGTGGCTGATACAAACTAGTACTTGTGGGTCAGCAAGACCTTTGCTTTTTTAGATGTAGTTTTCTACAGTATGTGGTAGGAACTTATTAAAAAGTTGAGAATGTTTTGTGGAGAAAATACTAATAATTTTGTCCTGCTTTGTTCTTTATACTTTCTAAAAAGCAAAGTGTTTGACGTTTCTTTTGATAGAGCCTGTATGACAGTATATCTTGGTCAAGTAGATGGTGCTAATAAAAATTTTACTATTCCTTTGCAAAATTGTTTAGTCATACTTGGATATACCAGTGTAAATGAATCCCCCTTATGCTTCAGATACCAGTAGATTTTTTTTTTCCTTTTGAGTAGTGTCTTAGACATTAGCCAGTGTTTTGCACCAATTCCTTATGCTTAAATGCATTTATTATGCTTAAATTCTTAAATGTCTGTGCATATATTTAAAGAAAAAAGATAAAATGAGAAAGCAACCTAATGCAGAGCATTAGGCTCTATAGCTCAAGTTGTTTCCAAATTTATTCATGCTGTATAATCTGATTTCTGTAGCAGATAGGAATAGTGGCAAAGTAATTATAAGTGTGCTGGGATGAGTGTGAAAGATGAAGTCTCGAATAAGGAGTAAAATATTGTAATCATACAAAGTAGTTTTGTAATGTAATCGAATCCTATTTTTTCCATCTCTTAGATGATGAAGCATGCCTGGGACAATTATAGGCAATATGGATGGGGACATAATGAGCTCAAACCAATTGCCCGGAAAGGACATTCCACCAACATATTTGGTAGGCTATATTTTCTGATCTCTTTTTTTTTTTTCTTCCTTTAATGTTTCTATCCATGTGATCCTCCTTGAAAATCTGCCCAAGCTTTCTAGCAAATTCTGTTTTAATATAGATATTCTGAAGTATGGATGACAGAAGTGTATTGATTATTTCAATGGTACTTCAATGAATTACTTTACTAAACTATCTTTTTTGGGAGGGTAGTATGTTGTTACTGTTTCAAAAGCTAAGCTGTGTCATTGTGCACTGTTGTGTATGTATATATACGCAAGAAAAAATTTGTAGTGCATTGATGATGGTTTTGGGACGGAATGAATATAAATTTGTTTCTAAAAGAAACAACATCATCTTGTCTAGATCTTTGTATTTAACTCCATGAAAATGTGATAGAATTAAAAAACGCATGTGCAAGGTGCCAAAAAAGTGCTAGTACCAAGATAAAATTTTAAGTAGCTTTAAAAAAAAAGATCTGGATAAGGGAAAAGTGACACTGTTGTTTGATGTGTGACTTATATGTCCTGAACCTGTAGACTGGAACGGAAAAGAAAAAAACAACATTCAAAATAGAGGAGTTTGAGGGTAGGGACAAGTTTTGGAGAAATTCAAGGGATGGAGTGACTATCTGAGCAATGGAGTGTGAATATGAGTGTTAAAAACTGTGTTTAGAATAGTATGAAACATGAAGAAGGTAAAGATCAAGGAATTGTGTAGCCTTGTGTTGCATACGTGCTATCAGGCTTAGATGACTTTTCTTTCTTAAAATGCCTACGGTCTGCAGCAGTACTGTTTTTTTGGTGTAAATGCACTGGGACAGAATAAGCAGAATAGTGATCTGAAAATGATGAGCATTTTATTAGTACAGCAGCCAGGAAAGACTCTGGGTTTTGTATCCAGTTGTGTAGGACTGATGGTTCAAAACCCCTGATTATAACTATTGAGAACTGAAAGGTTCTCTAGATTCCTCCTGTAGTATAGTAAAACACATAACCTTGATGTCAGTGATTAAGGTTAATCTTGGATTGGTCCAGAATGCACAGCATCTGAGATGACTGAGCCACGAAGTTCATGCATATATTTTGAAACTCAGGATTTCACGCTGTAATCATCCACTCACCAGTATCTGAGAAAAGTATAAATTTCTTATAACCATTTTTCACATAAAGAATGAATGCATATATATGGTGTATACCTCAGGTATGCTAGTAGTGGTTATAATAATTTGCTTGAAATCAAAATTTTATTGTAAGGCAATTGGCTACTGACTTTCTATGAGGCTGATTCTCATTGTAATTGATATTTGTTTTATTTATCTGGCTGTAAACCTTGAATTTCTTTCTTGTGGATTGTAGAAATGCTTATTAGGGCTGTGTAATTGGTTTTCTGTGTTTAGTGCCTGAACCCACAATAAATTATTTTGACTTAAATCAAAATTTGATTAGCTTTTTGTTGTCATTCCTAGGGAAAAAGTAAACTCACTGAGGAAACTCATTCTAAAATAAGCAAGTGATTTTCTTTATATCCAAACTGTCTTTTTAATCAAAGCTATTTGCACGATGAACTTCAACCTTAAAGTGCTAGACATGGAAAAGTGAAGAGAAATTTGAGTAGGCACACTGTTCCTTTTCTCTGCTTCCAGCAATGGAATGAGGGACTCTGAATTAAACTTTCTGCAGTACTTAAAAACCAAATAGCAAACACAAAACCAAAGCAAAACCAAAAAGCTGCACGGAGATAAACCCCCTCTCCCCAAACCTCTTGTGCATAGAAGCCTATTTAAATCCTTGAGAGAGTAATTTCAATTTCTGTACAAGCCCTCTCTGCAATGAGGACTGTTCACCGTTACTGCAAGCAAACCTCTTCAAGCCTGATGTGGCTTTTGGTCACACACTGGAATCTGGTTTCTTAGCCTTCACACAATACTGGCAGTGTGCTATTTGTTTTACTTCATTATATTCAAGGATGAGAACCAGACTCTTTTCAGTGGTTCCCAGTGACAGGATGAGGGGTGACGGGCACAAGCTGGAACACAGGAAGTTTCATTCAGATATAAGGAAAAAATTCTTTCTGGTGAGTGTGACAGCACTGGCACAGGCTGCCCAGGGAGGCTGTGGAGTTCCCTTCTCTGGAGAACTTCAAGACTCTCCTGGATGCAGTTCTGAGTGATGTGCTCTGAGCAATCCTACTTTAGCAGGGGAGGTGGACTGGATGTTCTCTAGAGGTCACTGACAATTCTGTGACAATATTCCTTTATAAAGAAAATTACTGGGTCAGGTGGAGTTGTCTAAGGAGATAAGAAGATGAGCAAGTTAGCATGCTCAGGAGAAAAAAGCGTTGGGGTTGGTTGAGTTGTTGGAGTTTGAGTGAAATGGCAGGAAGACATTTGTTTTTAATGTGGCTGACACAATACTTTGAAGCAATTTTGAATTATAGTTTTACTCTAGTATTTTTATTTAATTTTTTCTTCCTGCTTTGCTTACTTCTAACATGTCTTCTGATAAGTCTGAAGGATGACTACTTTTTTTATCCTTGGAATGCTTATTCTTTGGAGTTTTGGCATTGTTGTTTGAAAGAAATCGCAGGTTTTCTCCATGTTCAAGTTTCTGATCCTCTTATTCCAGCCACGTCCAGCAGCTGATTCCCTAAGTGTTTTGCCATTTTTAGCTGTATCATGTTATGGTTGTTCTGTTCAAGGCTATTTCATATGGTAAACTTCTCTGAAATATATAGTCCTCAGTATATGCCAAGTTTCAAATAAAATCAACTGCTGTTTATTTGGTAGGTGGTTGATGAGAAGGGGGGGGGGGGGGATGGTGCTTGTACCCAAGGGCTGTCTAGGCTGTATTGCCATTACCAGTACTTTACCAATCTCAGTTACCCATAATGAGACCATTCCCAGTGGCATTTGCCTTTATAGAAGCATCACATAATTCTTTTAGAAATCTGATGCTTTTTTTAATAAAAAGCTACTCAGCAAAACCTGGTTTTACTATTCATTTCAAAGATTGACCCAAACTATTTTCTGCCATTACCGCAGTCTCCTGTGCTTCCATTTCAATTCACAGCATGTCTGCGAGATTCTGCAAGGAGATGGTATCGCTGGTTGACACTGTACCCTTTGCTTGAATCTCTGGGAAATCAGGTTTACCGATAACACTCAAGTGAGGTAAACGTGATTCAATTTAGAAGGGGAATCTTCCCTGTTGGACTTGTCCTCTGAAGCAGTGTGTATCTATATCTGTGCCAAGAGGAACATTGGTGCTCCCAGCATTGCATGAACTAGCAGGGCTCAGAGAAGGGGAGAGGAGGTGGCCTGCTCTCCTCTCATAAATCTTAGTTTTCTCATTTTTTTAATGACTTAAAAGCTGGTTTAACTTTAAAGTAAGATGCTCTGTACCTCACTGAAACATACCAGCAAGAACATTTGTGGGCTGCCCCAGTTCATAGTTTTGACTTTTATAACAAAACCTGCTGGGGTTGCCGTAGTTGACCTGCAAGTATAAGCTTTTGTCAGTATTTTTGAGATGTTTGACCTGATGACTGTAAATTCTAAAGCAGAGCCTGCTAAAAGTGTTGCTTATCAAACTCTGATTTGGGAAAGTGTAACTGGAAATTGATGGGCTTTTAAAGATACTTACATTTAGTTATGACATATGAAACAAACTGTTATAGGTTCTACATTGGTGAAACAGGATGATAACTTCCTCCTGTTTTTGTGAAAGTTGCCTGTTTTTGGAGGGGCTGGTAATCTCAAGATTTGTGTTTATTTCTACCCTATAAGATAAAGTATAAAAGTCAAGGAGAAAGTATAGCACAGAGGTATAATTTCTCTTTCTAATTCAAGTTTCTAGTTGCGGCTCTGCTGGTGGTTGTAGCAGCTAAGCTAAGGAAAGCTAACTACTTTGTTGGGCTGTGTAAATTGCTGGCATAAATTGATGACAGCCACAGGGTGTTATTGCAGAGGTGGGGTTGTATGGGATCTGGGTCAAGTTCTCATTAGAACACAAAGGGTGAAGAGAAAAGACCGATGGAAAATGATGCATGTAAGATAATGAGCAAGCATGACAAACACTGAGCTGTACTTTCAGAAGGTTTTCTGGGTTTAGCAAAAAACAGAGTAGTTAGTGCTATTGTCGGAGTCTCTTGCTGTAATGAAATCTTGCTTGCTTTGCTTTTGAGAATTAGAGTAACCATCTGAAACATGCTGCTTTAATTCGTCCCTGAATTTGTTTGGTGATCCCTAGGTGAACGTCTTATGGAAACACCAATAAAATTACTCAGTCCAGATATGCTTCAGAGTTTTAAATGGCATAGTTGTGGCATCTTTTACTTCAGTATCTTATTTACCTTATTTATCTTAATTACCATAGCACAAGCTTTGAGGGCACTTCATTGTGAGTTAAATTCAGGAATTTGTACTAGTGGGTTTATATCTGTCCTCAATCTTTATTTTTCTAAAACATTTCTCAAATGTTTATTTGAGAACTGGAATGATTTCAAGGGAAAAAAAAAAAGCCCATAATCCTTGTGCAACTCAGAACACAGTCCTCTAGTCCTCAGCAAAACCAGAAATCTGTGATCTTAACCATCAAAAGCTGTCATCTTACCTGATGTGTTCTGAAATGAAAGTTCTGAAATTTGTGGTGTTTGTGATTTTTAATTTATTTTTATTTTTTAGTAATGTTAACTAAGAATAAAATAAGATGTGCAGTTTGTCAGGTAATAAGTACATGACATGACAAAATAACAATCTGAAAACTTGCAAAATTGTAAACATACCGTACTAGTAACAGGTTATTTCTGGACCTTGCATTTGGATGTATTTTGTCTAGGGATGCATTATGTGCAGATGATCTGATATATCTTTTTATGTATGTATAGATTATGTCTAGGTATGTTTTCAAAGGTGTGAAAAGATCTTTCATAAGGCGTAATGATGTGGAGTCTTGAAGTTGTAGGTGCTTGCATGCAGGCATGCCCATTCTCATGCACAAAGGTGTGATGAAACCATTACTTTGTATTTGGTCGCACTAGAACTGTCTTGTGCATTTGTAGTGCTTTCATACCTCTTCTGTTCTCTTATCTTGCATGCCATGCAAATGGTCAGTTTTAATCTATGATGTGTGCAGGCTCTGTTTTGGAATGTATGCTGGGAGGAGGAGAAAATTGTCAGTGAAGTCACAATGTGGTTGTGTTTATTACCTACTAGAGCCTCAAGGCTGCAATGCAGGGGCATATCTCTTCCCTAACATAACCAAATACAGCTGTTGTCTCTTTTACGAGGTATTTTTGTCTGGCGCTTTCAGTGTCATATAACATAATATACTGCTGCTTCATATATACAGAAGAATGAATTTTTGAGATGTATATTGGTTAACAAACAAGATGCATCCAAAGGAACAATTCAGGTATTCAGTTGGGACAGTTAGTGAGCTGGATTTTAACTTGCCAGTGAGCTACTTGGTTTCCACCACTTTGCTGAGTGTGTCCTGTTGGCTAGCTTGCTGCACAGCCCGTCTTAGTCTTCTGCTACCAGCATCACCAGTAAACTCCTGTGGTCTGTGAGAAAGTTGCTGAGCCAGCTGCCAACTGCCCACTGCCGCAGCGTGGGAAGCTACTTGCTGCAGATCTCTGTGTTGCTAAGCAATGGGGATCTGACAGTGCATTTCTCCACAGTGCTGGAGAGCAGGGACGGTGATGCTCCCAAATCCCACAGAGAAAATGCATTTGTCAGACTGCAAAGGTGTGAGGCTGTTGTGGGAAGGAGCTGAGTCAGGCAAAGGAGTTTCATTTTCCAGCGTCTTTGGCAAGTACAGTGTAGCTTGAGAGTGTAATGCCATTTCTTTGGGGTCCAGAAAAAAAGTGGAATATTTCTTGTAAGCACTACAAGAGAAGGCTTTAACATCTTTATTTTAATTACCCTGGGAAATCATCATTAATTGATTAGACAATTTTGTTACCTGTCATTGTAAGAGCTATTGAGCTGACTGAGTTGCTCTGACAATATTATCTGCTGTCATCCGATTAGTTGTTTACTTTTGAAGTTCACATAATTGAGTGTCAGGGGTGTCAGGTTTCATGGGCGTTTTGTTTTTCTTTCTTTTTCTTTCTTTTTTTTTTTTTTTTTTTTTTTTTTTTTTTTTTTTAGCTCCCAAATAACCTGTAAGCTTATAAACGTTATGGAGACCACCACTTTTAATGGGAAGAAACTAGATTGTCCTGGTTTCCAGCAGGGAGGGNCACCCTGAAGTAAAAACTGAGGGATGACCTTTTGAAAATACAGTTAAAAACTTATGGTTTCTTCTCCTTGTAAAATCCTAATGAAGAGTCAAGCAGCAGAGACAATTTCTGCTCAAAATCCCTTTTCTGTGCATGTTTTCAGCCTTTGAATCCATGTGGAGTATAAATAAAAACAAAAAAACAAATATAAGACATATATGTAAACAAGTGTGTTCTTGACTTCTTGTTCTTTGGATGAAAAATACTTGAGTAGTAGTTTTTATCTGAGCTGTAGGTGCACAAGTAATTTGCCCATCATTACCTTTTTTTTTCTGTAGCATATGAAAGGGGAAAGTAAATCCATTCATGCAAACTAGTGAAGAGGTAATTTCATGATGCAAATTTCAGACCTGTCTCTGTATTTCAGGTTCTATTTGGTTTTAAAGTAAATGAAGCTGGCCTTAGGACAGGCCTATGCAGCTGTGGCCTCAGCAAAATCAGTAATGAGTGACTACACTGGCACAATGTTGAATCGGATTTTAGAAAGAAACTTTTAAGAAAACATAACTTCCAAGAGTTGCTGGCCAAATTCAGAATTAGAACAGCGTTCTGGTAATGCAAGAAAAGTTCCTTTGGGTCAGATGAAAGATCAAACATGATCATTACTCATCCTCCAAAAATTGCTCACAGCAGGTACCTAGGGAAGAAATGCAAGAGCAGGAAAAGCCTGTGGTGAGTGAGCGTTTCTGAGAGTACTCTCTAGGCTTATAAAAGTTTGTGTAGTGTTTAGTGCTTCTGCAGTCGCAGACAGCAAGTTTTACTTAATCACTTGTAGTTTTATTTTTCCATGATTTTGAGTCTATGCAAATGTAAGAGTTACTGCTTCTTGTGGGTGAGCACCACCCATAATGAGTGGTTCCATAGTTTGGTTCCGTATTCTTTAGGAGACTGTCGTTTTGAAGTCTGTTCACTGTCCTAGGTAACTAGTTTCTGGACTGAAAACACCAACCCATTATTCATCTTTTCCTTGCTATTCATGAGTTTGTAGAACCATATATGCCCTTAGGTTTGTGCTTGTCTTTCATTGAGAGTCTTGGAATGTTAAGTCGTTTCTCATACATGTATTTTTTTCATACCCTATACATTATTTCCTTTCTTTGTTTCTTTTGAAGTTTTGGGTGGTGGTAATTTTTTTTGTGTGTGTGTGTTTGGGTTTTGGTTTTTTTTTTGTTGTTTTTTTTGGTTTTTTTTTTGAGAGAGGAGGACTAAAATTTTGTTCAGTTTTCCATTTTGTTCACTGTTCCTTTCCTAGTGATTGTATTTTTCATCTCTTAGACTCCTTATGGAGTCTAGAAACACACTATAGAGTGGACTTTCTGCAGTAGCATTCCTTTTCAAAATCTTCATCCAGTATTTATAAATGATTTATAAGTATGAACTGCCCCTATGTGGATGCCCCTTCCTTGGGATGTGTTCAAGACCAGGCTGGATGGGGCTTTGAGCAGTCTGCTCTAGTGGGCAAGATGTCCCTGCCCATGCCAAGGGGGCTGTAACTAGATGATATTAAAAGTCCCTTCCAAACCTTTATATGATTCTATGATGATGATATGTATAAATATTTTCAAAAGATTTTATAAATAAGCATGTGTCCAAGCATTCATTTCTGTAGGATTCCACTGATGCTTCTCCTCATAGTGATAATTGATTGTTTATGCTTCTCCTATTTCCTGTCTCCTAAACAATTATTCATCTGTGTGAGAACAATTTTCTATTATCCTGTGTCAAGTTGGTTTGAGAAAATACAAGCATTTGGTGAGAGATGTTCTGGCATATCCTCTGTATGTATTCTTGTTCCATGTGCAAGTTCACTTCTTAAAGACTGTAACGTTGATGTTAAGATAAGACTCCCCTTAACAAAATCCCTGACTTTTCCTCAGTTCATCTAATTTAAAGCTGCCCTCTGCTGCTGATAATTGTGGAAACTGTTTTGTAAACACTATTCTGCTTCAGTGCAATAGACGTGGCGTTTAATTAGAGTATGGCTGTTCTCTAAAACTTGCAAATCTGTGCAGGCAGGAAGCAATCTGGCTGTACATTCCCTCTTAACTATTTTACAGTACTGGTGCCATAGATAGAGGAATGTGGTTAGCTAAGAATATTTTTTGAATGTTACAGCTATTTCATCCAATTGTCACAAGTGTGTCTATGCCTATCGAGAAGATTCATCATGAGCAGCTTGTCTTGTCTTTGTTTTAATAACCCAGTATTCCCACTGAAATCTTCTCACCCAGTTTGTTTTAGCTCACGTACAATACGCTTAGGGCAGTTGTTCTCAGTGGCTTTTTTACATGTCTCTGAATTTGTTGCTAAGTCCTATCTTCCTTCAGAAGATTGAAAGTTCTACTTTTTAAGAAAAATGAAGATGTAGAGCTGCAAAGTGAAATTCAGTAAAGACACCTTATTTCTGTAACCTGCCTTATAGAATAGTGAAGCAAATATCTACATCTAACGATAATGAAGAGATTAAGTCATATTAGAGTTCAGGGCTCAGGCTCAAATTGGGAATTTTTATTTTCTCTAATAGCATCATATTCTGTTTTTTCTCTTGTAAACCAGATGGTTTGCTCTAAGGAAAAAAATACTATTTGTTTCTTGTTGGGAATGCTAGAATTTATGCTTGCTTTGCTTTGGGAATGATTTAGATTGTGGTAATGTTATTCCTGAACTTAAACTTGTTTCCTAACGTTTACAATTAATAACAGAAGGTGGAATAAGGAAATGATCTGAAAGCTATGAAGTCTGTTTTGGAGTGTATTAAAATATTAAGTGAATGAGCATAACAACTAGACAAGGATTAGCATACTGAGCTCTGAAACTAAATATGGTAAGGACAACAAACATGGACCTTTGTACCAAGTGGAAGGCAGAAGCAAGTACACTTTGTCATCTGAAGCCAGCAGATGTACGAGGCAGCTGTAATTCAGAAACAGTTCAGCCACGTGAGTGCAGCACTCTGAGTGCATAGTACACTGTCTTCTATTGGATATTGTTCACTCCAGTTTTGCACTGTTCTGATGAAGTTTTATGGCTACCAAACTGAAATTAGCTCCTCTTTTGCTGTCTTAAAGGTAATTTAGAATGTAGTTTGGACCAAAATGTGTGGAAGCAGCTCAAGCTTTTGATTATCTAAGGATGGGAAAGCTTATGTGACGAATAGCTGTTAGAGGTACATTTTGGGGGGATTCTTTTCTTACTGCTGAGATGGCAAAGAAAGAATTTTAACTTACTTATCTGTAAGAATTTGTATCTTCACCATCTCAGAAGATCAGTACTTAGCTTGCTTCATGCATAAGATTTCTGCACCCAGGTCACATAGCCATACTCAAATTCAGATAACATCTTGCTCACTTCTTTACTGTCAAATATTAATCTTGCTTTTCTTGCTGCTGGGTTTAACTGACTGCTGCCTGTCTATAGGCTCTGCATTCTGGGCTGTTGTTCACAGGTATTCTTCCCTTCTGTCTTCCACTTCCTAATTTCTTAAAATGGAGTTGCTCTAGGTCTGTATTTTTCATGATTTTTGATTCATGTGTAGCTGATTGCCATCACCATCACTTCTCACCTCCCATCTGATACACCTCTACCCCCTTTTTTGTAGTCAATTTAATGCCATCTTCTCTGCCTTGTTCCTATCCTCACCCTAATCTTTCTCTGCTGACATTATGGCCTTTCAGTTATCACTAGGTCTTAAGCTTCCACTAGCTCAGATCATAATTTCAGTATTAATCTTAATTATGGTCTGCACACAGTCCGCTCTTTCCCCCTGCTATCTACTGTAATTCAGTTTTAAAACTTAAAAACAAAATAACAAAAAAGGAGAAAAGGACTGGAAAGCAATATGAAAAATCGAAATGGCCTGGTATTAATATGCTAAGCCCTCTTCAAATTTAGTTTTGAGGACATTCAGGCTTTGTACTAGAGGGACTGCATTCAACTCCTGCTTAATTTTGAATTAAGCTGAAGGGCTGTGAGGGTTTAGTTCGAGACTGAAGCCAAGCAATCAAGTGAAGAGCAGAGAAGAGGAAGATTTAGTATTGTATAAATTCTTAGACAAAGTTTTTAAATTTGGCTCTTAAGGAAGTAGCTATTTAAGCAGCAGTTCGTTGATTTAATAACATCTACCTGCAGGTCCACTTTTTAATAGATTCAATGCTTCACTCCGCTTACTACTTCATTTATAAAATTAAGGAAGGCATTACAATTGATTATTTAATGTTATTTATATGCTGAAAATACCTCACTGTCTGGTACAAAAGATTAGCAACTCCTTTTCATGTTGTCTATTATCAGCAATTTAACAGAACTAAGCAATCAACATTCTTAGTTCTTTGGTCTGCCTGCTTAATTAGCCTAAAATGTTAAAGGCAATTGCTTTCTTCATGGATACTTAAAGGCTTATTCATTGCATTTTATGGCTGAGCTGAAATCATATGTTGCAGTTTTATATGAAATATATGGTTTCATTGACTAATTTTGAGGTACTTGTTTTCGTTGTGGAATTAAAATGTTGTTCAAAAGTTTAATTCATTTTCTTATAAGCGTTATCTTGTTCGTTCTGAGTCATTAAGATATTTTACAAGTGGTATGCTTTGGTAGTGGCAGCTATATTGCCAGAGCCTCATCAGAGATACAAAAAACTGGGTTGATAATTGTTTGCTTTTAATTTTCATGTTACATTTTTTTTCTACACGTTTGTAATTGTCTAACGCGTTAAGAAGTTCCGTTAACTACAGTCAGAAAACTTGAATTCTTGAATTCTTTCGAGTAGAAACTGCTGTACTTTCCCTGCATCAGTACAGTCTTGCCCAGTCTGCATTTTTCAGCTGCCCTGAAGCTGGGCAGGCAGGAATATCAATAACAAGAATATTTATTTCTTTTAGACTGTAATAACTCTGTGTTAATTGTCAGGCTGAGTTTATCAAGGAAGCATTTTCACTCGGTTGCTAGGGTTTAAAACACCTGCCTATGTGAAAAATAACTAATCTTTTAGGTTCAAAGTGTGTCAGGATATACTTCCTTGAGGAGGCTTTATATCTTCTCTTTTGTTTTGGGAATCCCTGTGATGGAATAGGAAGGATCTATTCTATACTTGGGCACACCCCTGTTGTCAGGTTATTCTGACAGTAGTACAGGCTGCTCTGAAGTTCAGATCACTGACCAGAGCAGAAATATAACTTGGGGATTACGTGAAATTATCCCCTTGAGACTTTGGTCCTCTTAGGTTCCTTTTGCAAGTTGATTTGCGATGTGCTTAATACGGGGCGGGAGGAGAATCAAAGAAATTCTGCACCGGATGGAGTAGGTTCTGCTTCTAGCAGGTAATGTCTGTCCAGGGCCCTGAGAAAACAAGAACTGGATACAGGTGGCTATGAGACCAGTGCTATTTTTGGCACTCAAGGTTTTTGAATCTTAGTTTTGTCCATCAGTAGGGTCACTCTGCTGGCTATGCTATTTTGAGAATGAAAGCTGTTTCATTTCATCCAGATCTCTGGTCTCCACGCATAACTAACTATATAGATTCCAGCTTTCTAATACTTAAGAAGAGAAATTGAGGTTCTGGGGTACAAAATCAATTATTTCCATAGCAGGAATGTCTTGACGCAGAAGTACTTGCTATTTATGTGATATAGAGGCAGTTAACTTCAATAACAGCCCAAATACTTTTACCATATCCAACTGCTTGTTTTTCCTTAAGCAGCCTTGCCAATTCCTTTAGCTTTCATCAAAGCATAGCTGCTGGTGGTATCTGTGGGCAGTCCATGTAAACAAGAATGAGTCTGTATTAGATTCCCTTATGGTTTTTTCTTTGTTTTAGGAAATATTAAAGCCCTACATTGATTGTGAAGGAAATGATGAGCATCCCACCTCTGGTTCTTTGATCTGCTGTATTTTCTGCTTAATAATAAATTATGTCCTTTCCAGTCACTGCACACTTGTGCCTCTTGTATATCACTTTTCTTGGAGCCAGAATGGCCTCATGGTAATTTTTCCACTTAGGCTGGTTTCCTTGACTTTGTTTCAGCCCTTCTCTGACCTAGTGTGCATCTTGATGGTCCATTTGAATAGACTCTATTTCCTTCAGGTTACTCCTGTAACTGCTCTCTGGGTGGATGCCAAGTATGTTGTAAGACACTGACACACTTGTAACACAAGTGATAGAGCACAGACAGAGGGTGAAAGGAAAAAGAAGTAAATAGGAAGAGCAAAAGCAAGAAAAACTATGGGTTGAGATAAATGAAGGAAAGGGGTGAGAGGGGGGGAAAGTAATGCAAAGACAATCACTTGCCACCTCCCACAAGCAGACTGAAGCCCAGCTGGTCCCCAGGGGATGTCTACCTGCCAATCTAATGCACACACCCCCTCCCTAGCTCTTATCCTCTTGGATGTAATGTTATGTGGTATGGACTTATCCCTTTGGTCAGTTTGGGTCAGCTGTCATGGCCGTGTCCCCTCCCAACCTCTTGACCACCCCTGGCTTATTCACTATGGAGAGGGGAAAAAAAGAGGACCTTGATGCTGTAGAAGCGCTGCTCTGGAATATCCAAAACTGGTGTGTTATCAACACTATTTTAGTCACAAATCCAGAATGCAGCACCATACAGACTTCTATGAAGAAATTTAACTCCATCCCAGCCAGACCCAGAGCACCTGCTCAGCCCTTATCTTGGGCTCATGAAAGCCCCAATGGGAGTGTTGCTCAGAAGAAATGAGAGCCGTGTGTAGTGTATACCTGTTGAAAAAAGGAGTTGGTATGGGTGACATGCTAAATAATCAAAGTTTCTGTGAAGCACCTATTTGATGATTACTTTTCAACTTGGAGTGCATGGCTTAAGTTTGCTGACATAGAGTTTCAATTTGTCATCTTGTTCCTTATTTAAATAATGTGACTGTCTCAAATTTGCAGAGTCTTTTCCGTGATTTGTCTGTGCTAGCTCACACATTCTCTAATACGTCACTGCTTTAAAGTCTTTTCTGCTTCCACATAATAAATACACTAAGCAACCCTGAAGCTGGTATCAGACTCTCTAAATCTCTGTACTTATGGTATAATGAAAACAGTCTATTTATTTTCTTCATGTTCCTTTTGTCATGGAACACATGACAACGATCTGTCTCCCTGTACTTTGTTAGTCTCTTGTGAGACTTTAAAATGGTATAAATAAACCAGTTCTTCATCAAGCACTTTGGCATACTGAAAGAATTTTAGATAGGAAGAGCATTTATCTTTAAATGGCCCTGCTGTTTACACTTAGTCATACGAGTTGCTTGATATTTCAGATTGTAGATTTATGTACTTTCAAGTGAAAGAATTATTTGTCTAATCTCAGGAAAGTGAAGCCTACCTAAATATAAATCTGATTTATTATTTTGCAGTCCTTTGGAATAATGCTCTTGCTTAAGGAGAATGTGCGCATTTTTCTTAATAGTTGAGCTATTTCACTGCTAAATTTCTTCATTAGCTCATGATGGATGTTCTGTTTTATTTAGAAGAATGAGCATTGCATTTATTAGCCAAACTTCATTAAATTTGGAGCTTAATCAACTAGAACTATAATTATATGGAAAGGAAACTTCCTAATCTGACATTTGTAAAACCGAGCTCTTTTGGAATCAGTTACTATCTTGTGCAACATGACCAACGGAGCCTTTGTATTGAACAGAGGCAGATCCTGGGAGGAATGTCTTCAGCTAGAAGTATTATTTTCCATTATGATTTAATTGTTTTATAGCCTTTTTCACCACAATGAGACATCTGCTCTTTCTGTATCTTGGGCAATAATAGGTTAGACAGTTGAGGTGGCAGTAAGCAGTGTATACTCCTCTTAACTATAATCTCATTATTTAGAGTTACTTTACTGATTTTTAATGACACCTTCTGCATTTTAAGTCCTGGAAGACTATCCTGTTACCCTTCAAGGCAAAATTTATGGATCTTAGCGTGGCTATGAAGGGAAAAAAGCCCACATTCACGAATGGAAAATGATTTCTCTTTGTGACTTTAGACTGATGGTTTCTATCAGCATGAGGAACGGGGAAGTACAGCTGTCTGTTCATTGTGTGTTCCCTCTAACACCATGTGTGATTCTAATGAAGGCTGGTGATCTTTGAACATTTACCATTTATTCCTGCATCAGATTTCAACTGCTGCCTTGCTGGTAATGCAGTGCATTTTGAGGTGGAGGAAGACAACTATGACAACATCATTGCCTGTTGTAGGCCTCAGCGGATACAGAAGAATACAGTGGAAGCTGTTATTTAGGGATAAGTTAAGAATGATGTAGAATCATAGGATGGTTTGGGTTGGAAGGGACCTTACAGATCATCTAGTTCCAATGTCCCTGTCACGAGCAGGGACACCTCACTCTAGACCAGGTTGCTCAAAGTCCCATCCGACCTGGCCTTTAACACTGCCAGAGAAGGGACAGCTTCCCTTGGCAATCTGTTCCAGTGCCTCACTGCCCTCAGACTGAAAAATTTCTTCCTGGTAGCTAATCTAAATCAACGCTCTTCTAGTTTGAAGCCATTACCCTTGTAATCGTTACCAAAGGCAGACTTCTGCATTACTTATAACCATATGCTAACTGAAATGAGTTAATTACCAAGCTCCTTCCTGTGTGAGAAAATAGTTGGTCACTGAGCTGATAGTTCCAAGAATGGGATAACAAGAAGTAGTTAATCACTTCACGGTTCTCTCAAATGTCAAAGTATGTACTCCAGTACCAATTAGGACAGAGCTGTGGCTACTTCTGAGGACATCCATATCATCCTCAAAAAGTTGGCAAACTTACAGTAAACTTCTGCTGTCCTGAGATTACCTTAAAAAGATAATGTGAGAAAGGCTATCCTTACCCAAACAACCACCAAGGAGCTCATGCCTGCACAGAAGTGTTTTGCAGATGCTGCAAAATCTAATACGCATGTATAAACAGGCTATTTGGTCATCCTAATGAATATGTAAACCTTGGTGGAGTTATGTATTAGGTAGATGGAATAATGAGAATCTTTTGTGTATAAATAATGGGTGAATGTTCCCAGTAAGGTGTGCTAGATTTGTGGATTTCCACCTAGCACCTGATGTTGAATAAAGCAATATCTCCTCTCCAAATGCCTTCTGGTCTGGCGAGCTTTTATTTCAGCTAACAATATCATTATATGCCCTTGTAAAAAGTCCCTCTCCAGCTTTCTCATAGGCCCCCTTCAGATGCTGAAAGGCTTCTAGAAGGTTTCTCCAGAGGTTTCTCTTCCCTAGGCTGAATAATCCCAACATATCCTCGACGTAATCCTCTAAGAAAAATGCTGAGAGCGATTAATTAATTTTAATCTCTAACCACCTGGTGTAGCCCATGAATGGTTTTAAATTGTACCTATCTTGCAACATGGGGCAACCAAAGTGTTTGTCATGTCTGTTGTCTATCTGTGTTGCCTTATGTCCGGCTCTGCCTTCTATTCTTGTAGGCACCAAGACTTCTGGGTATGAGCTCTACGTTTTGGACCCTTCCCTCTCAATACCCAGGAGGAGGAAATCAGCTTGTTTTGCGCTGCCTGATTGACACTACAGGAAAAAGACTGAGTAGACAATCTGTTGCAAAATGTTGACTGTCAGCTGTTGACCTTTTGGGAATGTGTTCAAACCAAAAAGGTTGCTCTTCTGAGTCTTCCTCAAAAAAGAAGTGCTGATGTACAATTAGGGTTAGTTACCATATGTTTAAGAAGGAAAAGGAAAAATAAACCAGATTCGGTTGAAATACCCTTCTCTATTTGTAAGAGAGAAGAAAAATGAATACATTATTATAGCTTAGGATATAAATGCTATCCTTAGGAAACTGTGAAAAGAAATAGTTGAGCTCTCACGTGGAGTCTAGGAACTGTAACCATACTTACTGATCTGCGTCTTGGAAACAGGCATGCATCACTGCTCAGGAAGGAGTGTGTGAGCTGAAGGGGCTTTGCTCAGTAATGTTTTGTTGGACTCTTGTGTGTCTGGGAAAGATAGACCTAAAAGATGAGAGAAAGGGGCAAAAAAAAAAAAGAACTGCAGCAGGTAGAAGAGCTTGTATAAACCACTGGAGAGTGGACCAGAGAAAAGCTTAGAGTAGGAACCTTTAATTGATTCAAAAGATGCTGAGCAATTCTCGTTTACTCTATTGGACTGCACTTCTGTAGCTGTAAACAATGCTGAAGGATCTTGTATGAAACAGGTTGTCAGTCAATCCCTATTGAAATCTACTGGTTTAGGTGAAAGTTCTATATGTGGGGTTGAGGGTTCATTTCTAACACTGTGAGGATGAAAGTGAATTTTGTCTGTGCTCGGTGAAATCTTCTTGTTCAATCACTATGGATGCTGTAGGAAACAATGGATGCTTTTGGTTGGTTCTGGAAAGAGCTCTGTTCTAGCAGTTCTGACCTTGCCACTCTTGGTCCCTATCTGGATGGATTGGTGAGATGACAAAAATAATCATGGACTTTTGCATTTCCATGGTGCTCCTCTTGTGGTTCTGTGCAGAAAACTCTATGAAATAGGTTTAAATTAGTATTTTTGAAGATTTTCTACAGGACTGGAAAGTACTTGTGCCCAGCATATTGCTGTCCACACCCCATGCCCCCCACCTCATTTACACTTGAATGTATTTCTGAGATCTAGAAACCTGGATGATAGTACAGTGGTGTCTGAACTTTTTTTGGGGAGTGGGAGACTGTGATGAATCCATCCCCATGCAATTTATTCTCCTTACCCCATGCCAAGTATAGAATATGAGAACCTACTGATGTTGTTATCACTGTGTTCAAGTTAGTTTTAAAAAATAAAAACTTTCTATTACAAGAGGAGTTTTCAGGATTTCCTAAGGCTATGTATCCCTGTTTATTCAAACACATCATGTATTTTAAAATTGTATCAGTGTGGTTTAAATAAAGGAACAAATTACTTTGAGTACCACAGCAGTATAACACGTTCCAGTTTTGTCAGAAATACCTTGCCAGCTAATACTGAAGTTAATTTTTGTGTTGTAGTCTGGTTTGCATAATTTTGAAGTGGTAAGTTAGATAACCGTCACCTTACACTGATGAAAAGTTGTGAAGTTAAGCTGATGATGTAGCTCTGCTCAAAGGGACCTCCCTTCAGTACAAGGAATGGAATTTGTCACTTGGCTGAAGGTGCTAAATCTTCTAGTACTTACACACCATGATGAATTCATTTCCTGAGAGTTATAGGTGTGCTTCGTGACCAATTTGTCAAAGGATATATCTTTTAATTAATCTTAAGAAAGGTAGTGTGTCCCCATTTGTACTTGAATATGAACATAACGCCACTGACTAAAGGCTTTCCGTGTCGAGTTTAAATTAATTAAAACAGATGCACAGCTTTTATTGAAGAAAATAGTTGGTGATTACTTTGTCAGAGACTGTTGTGTTGAATTTTTATTATTCAAGGAAAGAAATCTCTGCAAATGGAATTAAGCTTGTATGTAAGTATCAGCCATTTAGATGTGTAAAAAATATAATGGTGGTGATGGCTTCATTCAGTTATTGTTATGCTGGAGGGGAAAAAATATCTCTGAATGTGTAAAAATCAGAAATGAATAAATAGAAACAACCAAGCAGGAACACTGCACTGTAGAAATTCCATTAAGGATAAAAAATACATTAAAAAAAATAGTTGGCTTAACTTGTTTAGGAAACTGTTGCCATTAAATTGCTAATCACACAGTTATGTACTGTTTTATAGAATACTAGTATGAACGGTGATATTCAGCTACTTTTGTAGTGCATAGGAAGATTTATATGCTTTGTGAAAATAAGTAAACCCATGGTAATTCTTGCTTTCCTCTAGAAACAAAGACCTCTGCCTAATAAGGGCAACAGTTCAGGTTGGGCTGGCCTAAGGAGGTCAAGGCTAACATGGTCAACCTGGCCAGTGGCTCACAACCTCTTCAACCTGTCTTCCCATATAAACCGATGAGTCACTCATCAATCAACTCTAAATTGCTGCTGTTTCAAGTGAATGACATTTTAGGGTAAAGCACCATTGATTTTTATTTGGCTCTAAATGCTCCATGTTAAACGGTGACAATTTAGGAATCCATTAGCACCTCATGGTGTGTGTCCCTGCGGTAAGAGGCTGAACATCTTGAGGCTGGGGCTTTATTAATCAAGTCCAGTCAGGGCATCCCTGTTCATCAATGGATAGGAAGCTTCCGTAATTGCAAAACTTTGAACATTTCAGCAATATGTGCTGGGAAACGCAAGGCATTGCTGCAAGTATCAATTGCTTTATCTTGCAAATGCTTTTAGCTCTTCTGTCCTAGAATTCCTAATAACTTTCTGAAACTGAACGTCGTTCTGTCCTTTTTTTGTGTCAAAGTACGGTTGCTCATGTTCAAGTTAGGAAAGCAGATGAGAAGGGGTATTTTTTCTATCTTTAGTTTTCTTTTCTCCCTGGAAGCCAAACTGTGCCAGAGAGACTGATGATTTGAAAGAGAAGTGTCATCCTTTTATGTGGCTGCTAATTCCTCACTCGTTTTGATTACTCTTTGTGCTTTCATCTTTGCAGTAACTGTGTTGCTACTGCTTGGATTATTTTCTCATGCATGTGGTGTTTAAGAAAAGTAATGAAATAATCACCTGTAATAGAAATCCTTCTTTTTGTATGCAGGAAACTCACAAATGGGTGCTACCATAGTAGATGCATTGGATACTCTTTATATCATGGGGCTTCACGATGAATTCAGAGAAGGACAAGAATGGATTGACAAAAATCTTGATTTCAGTGTGGTGAGTAGAGCTTGCCCTAATGTGCCTCTAGTCCTTTTCAGTGTTCCTCTTGGGGTGAGACAGAAGTGGTCTTTCAGCTGGAACTTAAACTTCTGATTCAAATTTTCAGAAGTTCAGGTGTAAGCTTTAGTGAATTTCTCTGTTTGTAATGCTACGTATTTTGAAAAAAACCCACTCCAACCTCTTCACACTTTAATTATAAGTAAAGATACATCTGTATATTTTGTTTCCAAAGTACAAATTATAATTGGTTAATGGAAGAAAGGGGAAGTAGTCAGCAAGAGCTAACAGGGCCTCAGAAATGAATGAATGTAGAAAAATTAGGCTTTACTGTTAATTAGTAGCTGGAAATAACTGAGCTGGGAAAGACCCAAACCATGGTGTATAAAATAATTAACAATAGAATCTCTTCTTTTCCCATATTCTTAAGATGTTTTAACACAAATAATGCCACTTGAGTCATCTTAGTTTGCCTACAGGTTTTGAATCTATCGGAACAATGTCCCAGCTTTCCATACAACATGACATCTATACTTTCTTTATGTGCTCAGAGTAGCATTAAATGGAAGAAATGGATCTATTTTATCCTTCTTGGTTAGTGTTCTTATTACTAATTTTGGGACTTGGTCACAGACTGTGACAGAATTTGTATTTCAGTTCCTGAACTTGCCCTGTTCAAAAAAAAAAAAAATTTTCATTCAGTAATACACAAAATGAAATGTAACTATACAGTCAGAATTGAGCAGATGCTTATTGTTACTTCTATATTATATGTAATGCTTATATATACACTATATATTATATCCTACATTTCAGAAATAATTTGAGGTTTTTTCCTCTTGTTTTATACTGGTGAGCATTAAAGAAATTCTACTCTATGCTTTTTACAGTTAGTGCCAGATAATTATTCAGTCTAGATCTGAAGACCCTAAATATATCAGAGACAGTATAGACATAATGGTACCATCACGAGGGTACACTAAATGGCCTCCATAACCTTTGTCTGATCTGAGGCAAACTCAGTATAAATTTGCAGACTTAATCTAGGGTTAGGGTGGCAGATGGTCACATGACCCACTGAGGTTCAATTACAGCTTCCTGTGTATCAAAAAACACTTCTGAACTTTCATAAACTTTCTTAAATCTACTGGACTTGAGTGATTCCCTTATATAGTTTGAAGTTTACACATAAATACGTAAGTATGTTGAATCTTGGATTCTTTACTGGGAAACAGAGCTCCTTGGTTTCACTCTACGCTGTACCGTTGCATGTGTGATTCATTATTTCATAGGAATTGAGTGGAATCATATGCTGTAGTGTTGCTATCTTTATTTTATCACCTGTATGTGAATAAAAATACATATTTTACTAAAAACCTGTAATTGGAAGTATCTCAAACGTTAGACTTTTAATCATCAGTGCTATTTGAGAAAATTTTTATTCATATACTCTTTCTGAAATAAACATATTTTGCACGTATTACTTATTTTGGATACAAGCAGAATGCATGGTAGAATCAGATGCCATAGAAACAGCATAAAAGGAAATATATACCTATAAATATAATTTAAACTCTGTGCTAATTGATGGGTCAACTTGTACAGTTTGCATTCTAGTGATGTTCCCAGAAGAAAAGGACCTGGGGGTGCTGGTGGACAGCCGGCTTAAGCCAGCAGTTTTCCCAGGCAGCCAAGAAGGCCAACAGCATCCTGGCCTGCTTCAAGAATAGTGTGGCCAGCAGGAGCAGGAAAGTGATGGTGCCTCTGTACTTGGCTCTGGTGAGGCCTCACCTCAAGTGCTATGTTCAGTTCTGGGCCCCTCACTACAAGAAGGACATTGAAGTGCTGGAACGTGTCCAGAGGAGAGCCACCAAGTTGGTGAGGGGTCTAGAGAACAAGTCGTTTGAAGAGAGGCTAAAGAAACTGGGCATGTTTAGTTTGGAGAAGAGGAGGCTGAGGGGGGACCTCACTGCCCTCTGTCACTGCCTGAAAGGAGGTTGTGGAGAGATGGGTGTTGGCCTCTTCTCCCAGGTGAATAACAACAGGACCAGAGGAAATGGTCTGAAANNACAGGACCAGAGGAAATGGTCTGAAACTGTGGCAGGGGAGGTTTAGATTAGATGTTAGAAAGAATTACTTGACTGAAAGAGTGGTCAGGCACTGGAACAGCCTGCCCAGGGAGGAGATTGAGTCACCATCCCTGTTGGTATTTAAGAAACATGTAGATGTGGCACTTCAGGCCAGGCTGGATGGGGCTTTGAGCAACCTGATCTAGTGGGAGGTGTCCCTGCTGATGGCAGGGGGGTTGGAACTTGATGATCTTTAAGGTCCCTTCCAACTCTAACCATTCTGTGATGCAGGGCATACTCTAGGGGCCAAGATTGTAGGGAGTTTTTATGTGTGTCTGGTTGGCCTCTGTAATCTCAGAGGTCCTTTCCAACCCTGATGATTTTGTGACTTTTCTGGATAAGAGGAAAGGCTGCCTTATCTCAAAGTCTTTTAATATAACTATGTTTTTGTGTGTAATGCATTGAGTGAATAGAAGCTTATGGGGGGAACGGGTGGAGTGCATGCAGGCAAAGGAGTGGATGGAGCACAGAGGGAGGCAGAAAGATGCTAAAACTAGCTAGATCCTTAAAATTTTTTGGTGGGTTAAATGAGTCAAAACGTACTGGTGAATTTAGCCCAGTGACATTAATGTGGAGGAACGCATTAAAATGGTTTATTCTGTTGAATTTCTCAGTGGTCTTGCAGTACTTGTCATAACATTAAATACATAAAGGCTATTCCTAGACAGAGGCTGTTAAAATGGAGCCCTGAATTTGAGATTGCACATTGGAATTCAAGTTAAGAAAGGATATTCAGGAATTCTCTAATTATTCCACTTTATCCTGTAAACCCAGGAGTTATATTTAAATGTAAGAGGAAAAGAATGCCAAATTGTGGAAATGTACAGTGCTCACTTTTGTTCCCACTATCCACTAAGAACCTTAATTGTGCATTGTGGTGATAATATGATTAGACAGTAGGAGAAAAGGTAATTTGATTTTTAAATATCAGTTGAAGCTGTAACTGAATTACCGCTTGGTGCTGTGGAGATGTGCACAGGAATTTCAGTATGGCTCTACGTACTGAAGGAGTACAAACCCTTGTATGCATATTGATTTAGGACATGTACTTGACCCTGCCTGGATGATTTTTTTTTTTCTTCTTTGATTAGCGAGTAAGTTAATTATTTACTCTTTTCTTCCTGTTCTAGAATTCTGAAGTGTCTGTTTTTGAGGTCAACATTCGCTTCATTGGTGGTCTTCTAGCAGCGTACTACCTTTCAGGGCAAGAGGTAAGGAGATTGGAAGATGTCTGTGAAATTTAATGTATTCTAGCAAATGTTGCATATGAAGAATTTTCTAGAAACTTGGTTTCTCACTAGTTTTCAAACTAATTTTACAGCAATAAGTTGTGTAAAGTAACCAAATTCTTAAAGTATGCAGTCTTTAAAGCTTGTTTCTGTGCAGGTCTCAGTCAATTTAGGACCCTCTGTTAGAGCTTTGAAGTGCTGCTTTTATCAAGATGTTTTCAATAGATATCCACTCAAGTAAACATCAGCCTGAAATGTCAAGTCAGTAGCTTCTCATGCCAACAATAACTTGCTTTGATATTCTGTAACTCCATGAAGGCAGAAATAATGGTTTTGTCACTTGTCCTACAAGGCTGTAGCTTTGCTTTGCAAAAGTGCTACGCAATCTTCTTACTATTTTCTCTGTCACAAACTGAGAAATACCAAGCCAATTTTGTCCCACTTCTGAAACTTCTATTAAAAAAAGAAAAGACATACTTCTGAGCATTTATTCAAAGGCATGCTTAGATTGAAAGGATGCATATAACCAAAGACTTGTGACCATGGACTTCTTTCGTCTAGCAGTAATATTTCTGTGACCTCTTGCTTCACAGAATTAAACAAGACTGGAGCCTGACCCAACCTACAGATTAAGTCATAGCTCTTTTCATGTCTTACCACTTTAGCTGTCTTTTGATCTGTTGCTGATGCGTTTGATTTGTTTGCTTTTACCCTTTTTTTTCCTGGTTTTTTTTTTGGTTTGTTTCTTTTTTTTTGGTGGTCCTGTAGTCCACTACCTAAAACATTAGACTTCTAGTCATATTTCATGGCTTAAGGTGTGGTACACATTCAGGTGATCATATATATTTTCATCCTCTGTTTGGAGGAATACTGTGTACGTATCAGTGAGTTATTGTGGATTTTAAGCCCTCAGCCCTAAAATTAAGCAGGAGAAGACCCTGTATTTGTTGGCTCTTTACGTCTTTGACATCATCCTGGGTTCTGTGAATTTTGTCTTTTAGCAGTGTCTTCCCTTTGGAAGAAGGGCTTAGTGGCAAAGTACGTTTAGCATATATCTTGAGAGAAATTGCTAGCTTTATTTTTCTGTAAGTACTACTGCTTCACCTTCTTTACTGTCCACACTCCCTAAGTTTTCAGAGGGTTCAGCTGCAAGCAACCCTTCCTGCTGCACTGATTTGTGGTCTGTTATAGGAGGCTCAAAGGAAAGGAGGATCGCAGAATTTTGCCTCTCTCTCTTCTTTGTAGCAACTGAAGAGCTGAGCTTGCTTTCATGGCAGTGAGTCTTTTTCTGCCTCCAGAATCTGTCAGGCTTAGGCCTTCCATCAGAGTTTCCCCACAGCTCAGTAAGGATTTTACCCTCATGGAGTGATTCTATTCCCTAGTGTTCCAAGTCAGTCTTTTTAAATTTATTTCTCTGGCACCTCTTCAGGAAGACAACCTTTGTAGCAGCTATCACTTGTCTTAAAGTAGTGCTGAAATCTAAGCCCTGTTAGTTTACACTTTTGTCTTAATAAAAGATGGCATAAAAAGCACTGAATGATCAGCCCAAATGCTAACTTGAGGCAGCTTCTGAATTTCTTCTAGGTCAGCATTATTAACCTGCCAGTTCTCTTTTGAAGGCCTCCAGAACAGAAGCTTTCTTCTGCTGTCAAATATAAGCAAGGAAAACTGCTTATGTTTATATTTCTGTAGCAAAGGAGTTTCATGGAGAGCAGTCTGAGCTGCATGTGCTTTTGACTTGTGCCAAGGAGCAGCTGCAGTAGCTGAGCTGGAACCATTAATAGTAGTCATGGTAGTTCCTGCTGTAGTGCAAGTGACCTCAGCAGCATGTTGAAGGATGCATCTTTTCCAGAAATCTGTAGTTCTGTTGCTTGGAGCTTGGATCACATTAAGTACTATGTGATCACTGAAGCCTTCAAGCATTAAGTAGAGCAGTCCCACATCATCTTTTCAGCTAGGACTGTTGATTGTTTCTCTGGGTAACTTAAACTGGAGCATGCTCAGAGGAGTCATCTGTTGTGAATATGAAAAACCTTAGAGAAAGAGCAACAACCACTCATTGGTAGCTGGATTGTTTGTATGTATCAGTACCGCACCTGTGCACAAGTATTTTCGGGAACTTTTTTGCCTCAATATGCAGATGGATGCAACCAAGCACTGCCAAAACACATGCTTTGCCTGCGTTTATAAAACTGAGTGTTCCTCTTCCTTTCAGTTGCTTCGAACAGGTTGGTAGAGTCAGAATAAGCTCCTTTGCTTAAAGAGTCTTCATCAACATGTTGTGTTTCTTTCCTTCTTAGAAAGATTTTACCCTCTGTTTCCTGAATTTTAGCCACAGGGCTGACTCTTGTTTTTAAAAATTTTTTTGTGGCGTTGGACTCTCCAATGGATTTTAAGCACTTCATAACTTGCGTTAGAAGATTATTTCTGTTACATGTTCATGTGTATTATCTTTTATTTTCCAAAAGAAGAATGCCTCAAAGCATTCAGACTGCATTTCTTTCAAACTACTGTGACAGATAGGACTACTTCTGCTACCTGAGAGACTACTTCGTTTGCCAAGTTGGTTTCTCTGCAATTTGTCAGTGCGGATAAGACAAACAAGAGAAATTGAGGCTTTTCAGTTATAGAACCCAGAAGAGAGACACTTGCCTCTCATGAGAACTCCTTGGAATTGGAAACAGGTTTGTTTTGAGATATGATTTCCAATCTCTTCTGTTGCCAAGAGGGGAAGGTATTAATTGGCTGAGGATTGGGACATGCTTAAAATTTTTTTTTTATTGTGTTCAGACATGTGAGGAGACACTTCTTAGCCGCTGCTTAGACAGTGACTAGCGATCATAATTTTCAAGTAAATATGGCTGTTAATTTAGATTACAGAATCATAGAATAGTTAGAGTAGGAAGGGACCATAAAGATTGTGGAGTTCCAACCTCTCTGCCCTGGGTAGGAACACCTCCCACTAGACCAGGGTGCTCAAAGCCCTGTCCAACCTGATCTTGAACAGTTGCAAGGATGGGGCATCCACTACATCTCTGGTCAACCAGCTCCAGTGTCTCACCACCCTCACAGTAAAGAATTTATTTCTAGTATCTAGCCTAAATCTCCCCTCTTTCAATTTAAAATCATTACCACTTGTCCTGTCGCTATATTCCCTGACAGAGTCCCTCTCCAGCTTTCCTGTAGGTGATTCCCTTCAGATACCAGAAGGCTGCTGTGAGGTCTCCCTGGATAAAATTGTCCTGTTCACCGTTTTTATTATAAACATACTAATTTAAAATAATTACTTAGCATGACTGATGGCATGACTGTGGTCTCCATTTTAGCTGTCATGTTACTGGTATTGCTTGGAAGGAGCATCAACAGTGGTCATGGTTTTAATGATGTTGCTTACAGTTGATGCTAAAACTTTAATCTTTGAATATTAGTTTTCATACAAACTTTTAATATTAATTATATTAATATTAGTATAAGTGTGTATTGCTGTTTATTTTTTTAGGGACAGTTCCTCTTGCTCACTAGTGTGGGTGGAGGAGTAGTGTGTCTCTTTTACACCCCCCTCAAAAAAACCCCTGCTGTTTTAGCAACTAACAACTGTCCATTATTGAGTTGCAAGCCTTTTTTTGTGAAATGTGATACCTGTGAATTTTTTAATGGCTCAGCCTTTTACATGAGGGAATTTCTGCCGGACTTCCTTGCATAAAGCAAGTAAAGTTTGAGGAAGTTGTATTTCATGTCTCTCTGGCCGAATGTTGTGGTTGTCTTGCCTTTCTGTTGATGTAAAGAGACAAAATTGTTTCTCTTAAGACTTCTGATTTGGGGAAAATCAGCATCTTTCTCCATTTTTCTGTGTCAAAATGCCTTTTGAATAGAGGAGAATCGAGATATGCCTGTGAAACTTGATAAAGTGGAAAATCTGCCCCTGTATTCTGTTTCGTCCTTCTCAACTTGAAACAACACGGGTTTATCTGGTGGCAGGGGTGGTAGGTCTGCAGTCTGGGAGGCCCTTGCTTAAATCCTCTGCACAATAAATTTTTCATGCCTGATTGTGGACAGGCCATCTGGTGTCTGACTAGGTGTATATTATCAGATCTAAGAGCATGCCTTCTTTGTCTCAGCTCTTACGAAGGAATGAGGTCCCAATCTGTTGTTGCTTTTGAGATTCTTGGGATTTTCTTAGAAGCTTTGAGCCTGTGGCTGTTCTCCAAATTACATTAGTGAAACATATAATCAATATGTGCTAAAATAGCGGAATATAGAATCATATAATGGTTTGGGTTGGAAGGGACCTTTAAAAATCACCTAGTAGTTCCAACCCCCCTGCAATGGGCAGGGACATCTTTCAACAGACGAGGTTGTTCAAAGCCCCATCCAACCTGACTGAACACTTCCAAGGATGAGGCATCCACAATATCTCTGGTCAACTGGCTCCAGTGTCTCACCACCCTAATCATAAAACATTTCTTATATCCAGTCTAAACCTTCTTTCTTTCAGTTTCAAAACTGTTGCCTCTTCTGTCATTACAGGCTGTGGTAAAAAGTCTCTCGCAGTCTTTCTTATAAGCCCCCCGTATGAGTACACTATAAAGTTTCTCCAGGCTGAACAACCCAAACTCTCTCAGCCTTTGCAGCCTTCTGATCACTTTTGTGGCCCTCTTCTGGACCCACTTTTGTTCTATACTGGGGACCCCAATACAAATGGGGTATACGGTATCCTGATTATTTTTTTTTTTT